>VZTQ01011179.1:51041-77104 GCA_013400755.1 Pelecanoides urinatrix
AAGTTGCGCCAGGGGAGGTTTAGATTGGACATTAGGAAAAATTTCTTTACTGAAAGAGTGGTCAGGCCTTGGAACAGGCTGCCCAGGGAAGTAGTGGAGGCCCCATCCCTGGAGGAATTTAAAAGTCGTGTAGATGAGGTGCTCGGGGACATGGTTTAGTGGGCATGGTGGTGTTGGGTTGACAGTTGGACTTGATGATCTTAGAGGTCTTTTCCAACCTTAATGATTCTATGATTCTATGATTCTAGACGCTAAACACCACAAAAACCTTAGAGTATGGAAATGAGTTTTGCATGTCAGATGATGTAAAACGCCCATGGTGGCAAAGGCATTCACATTAATCATGAGACTTTCATTGCCTGCATCTCCTGAGGGAGATATTCAGTCTCTGAGCAGTAACACATTAAAGGAGAAGATGCTGAAGAGTTCTGAAATCTATGTTCTCTCCTAACCAGCATTTTCCTGTTCCAGACAATCTTTTGCCAACTCTGTTTGCCACAAAGCAACCCTTGCAACTACTGCAATTTTGCTTTGTTTTTCTAAGTCAACAGAAGAAGAAATAAATAACACGAGTAAACGTATTTCTCCACTTACTTGATTTGGAAGTTTTCTAGGTCACATCTGCTCCCAACGGCTTCTACCATGTTCTCATACTAAACCATCTGGGAGGTACTGAGGAAGATATCCACAAAGGAATTCTTACAGAGGAATATCATAAAGGTGGTCACTCATTAAACCTCTTCCATTGAAAAGTAAGAAGACATTGGCCTATATGATAGGAAAAGCATAGAACATGCTGGGATGAGTGGCACTGCATCAGACAGTGGACCTGAGGGTGGGAGTGTGCAGAAACTATAGCTTGGAGCCTCCTGCAAGTAATTACATTGACTCACAAGTGTTGGGGACACGGTTTCTAATTATTTCTTATATCTCATGGGTTTTCAGTTCAAACTGTTGACTCAGCCTCCACTTTCCCTCTTTTGTAGATAACATTTGAAGGTTTTTTTCTTGCTACCTACAAGGTAGATGGATATTCACAGCAAACTAACATTTAAATCTGTCTTCCTTGTCATAAACAACACTGACAATTACGCAACAGTAAATGCACTTTTTACATTCAATAACAATGGTACTGTTTAATTCCCAGGTATTGCTCAGTATTTAAAATACAAGACAACTGAGAATATTGAAAAATACGACAAATACATATAAAAAGCCTGAAATTAAGGAAGAAAAGATAAAAATATTGCCTTGTTAACTTGTTCCTTGTTTTCAACAGCCATCAATCTGAAATGCCAATCTGAAATGTATTATTGGGATTCAAGAAACAAAGCCAAGCCACATAAAATTTTGAATGTATTATGACTTAAACTAAAATACTGTTTGCAGTTCAAATACTCTCATAGTAATGCTTATTTATCATGCATCTTCAACAACGGAAAATGAAAGAACAATTCCTTTATACTAGCTACCAAATATATCAAGAGATGGTATCTTATTATTGTTTCTGTAACAACTTAGAAAAAATTATGTCTATAATCTTATTTTTTAAAAAGTCTCTGTGATATGGGGCTTGAGAAGGATGCAAAAGGTGACTTTAGTAACAGCAAATGTTAGGTGTAGATTATAAGGTGGGAGCACTGCCACCAAGTGGAAGAGCTGTGTCAGTTCACATCAGAGGTCCATCTCATTCTCTAATGTTTCAGGCTGTGGCATCCACCAGTCAGCATGTTTCAAAAGCTAGTCCAGGTTTCAGACAACTGCAAAAAGACTATCCCTTAGATTATGGATATGGGATATGGGATTTCCCAATATTCTGTCAATAGGGAGTTTATTTGCTTATGCATTATATTACACATGTTGAGCAAGTGCAACTGTCTTTCATTATCCACATAATTAGTTTTAAAATCCTGGTCATTTCTTGGTCTTTATTTCTTGCAGCAGCGAGTTGCTCTGATTAGATATCAAGCATGTTAAATAATACGTGTGACCAATTTTAATCTGTTTCTCCTTCACCAATTCCCCCTTCTTGCATTAGGAAAATGCTCACAACCTATAAAAAAGTATTCATTTTAACTTGCATTAATTGCCTCATAAGTCAGAATTCAATTGCATTTGTTAGAAATATTTTTGCTCATGTTCATGTCTAGACATTTTGGGTTCTAACTAAAAGAATTTGGTGTTGTATATGTTACTGTACAGTGTTTTGCTACAGACTCTCTGTGTTTTCTTGGACAAATGACCTACTACTAAATTCATCACTTCTGTCAGCATTCATCCCTCATAAATTGGGAATAAAATTTCCCCATATCAGAATGGGTGATGCCAGGATAAAATTTCTAAGTGGCAGTGAAATGTTGAGGGCCCTTTTAGTAGGTAAGGATTTGGAAAATTACTTGAATAAAATGAAACAACTAATTAAGACAAGGGTTTTGGTAGATGGATAGCGAGAGTACTCTTGTAGAGTTCAAAAATAATTTTCCTTATCAAACTCGTTAACTTCTTTCCCCATGAAGCCAGAACTATAAAAATAGAGACTATTATCTAAATCAGTTTGTAAAAAATCATCAGAAAGTAACATTGATATGTTCAGAAGTGCAATGGTATTTTCTTGCTTAAAACCACAACACTGGTTTTATTGATACATACATACCACACCTCACTGAAACATTTTGTGTATGTCTAAACTGTGATGGTATGTTGATTTAGGTCTGTTCAGAGTTAATTCATCCACATGTATAGGGCTCATTCCCTGCAGGTTGATCTACTTTTTTCATGTTAAAAGGAGGGTCACTCTCTATATGCACAACATTAATCCCTTTTTTTGCAGAATCTGTTGATTCAGAGAACTGCATATACCAAAGACCTGAAATATTGGAGTAGATTATATTTTTTTTAATCTCCCAAATCTTGTAAGTTGTAATTGCAAGGAAAGCACCTCTTTCTTTGTAGAGACTGCAGAAATTCTTCTGCTGGGTACAGTTGTTCTGTGAGACTTTTTCTCCATTAATTCTGCATATGTAGGGGAAATAACCCTCCCACTACCTTAACCATCTGCGTTAAAGAAAGTAAGGTGGTGGAAATTTCTCCAATATGGAACTGATGGCATCAGGAAGGAATCATTCTCTTTGTATGCATAAGGAATATGGCCAAACTGTTACTTTTGTATGTGTTTAGAAATGACTTTAAGGGAAAGACACTAGATTTAGTTTTTCCCTTACTTTTTTCAGACACTGCTTCTAACTAGAGCTTTCCTTGGAAAATTAGTTTATTGCTTAAAGTGAATCAATTGGATGCATGTGAAAGGAATCCTGCTTCTAAAGCTACAGTGTGTGCTCCACTTTTCCACCTAGTGCAGGTTGACCAGTACTTAGGAATTTATCACGTCATACAATATTTTTCCCCCAGTAGCCCTCCATTTTCACGCGATCTGTAATCACTTGAGAATTTCAGACTAAACAGGGAAATATAAAAATGCAAGTCTCAAACACCACAGACTTCAAAGAACCTAGGATGGGTTACTTCTAGCTTGAGTTCTAAGCTAAGCCAGTGTGATAGTCATTATTCCCAACAGTTTCGGACATTTGCAAAAGTGGAACTGGAATCGACCCCGAGAGATTCCATCCTTCTACTTCAGGACAGGACCAGCTATGCCTACAACAATCCTGATGGAATGTATTCCCCATATTCCCCTTCTCAGCCAGCCGGGTCTTTACTGATCTTGCCATTACAAAATTTTTCATATTGCTTAAGCTAGATTAGTAGCCATTATATCTTGTCCTATTTGACACCGGGCATTGTAAACAAATTAATTCTTTGCAGCTGACAGTTTAAATACTTGAAAACCAGTATAATTTTTCTGCTTAATCTTATTTTGTCTAGACTAAACAGCCCCAGAACCTTCAGTTCCTTCTCAGAGGTGGTGTTTGTTAGATCTCAGCATATCATTGATGCTCTGTGCTGGACTCTCAGTTGACATGCATCTGGACACAAAGCTCTAGCACAGGTCTAACAGTGCTGGGCAGAGCAGGCTTACATTGTGTATTGAGTCTATTTAACGTGCTTTCCGTCCTACCTCATTTCTTTGCTGTCTTGATACCAACATGATTCTATTAACCCGTGGTCAGTCTGTTTTGGGAGAGACTAGACTTGCAAGGATCCTTACATCCTTTTCCTGAACATCATTTACTTGCTTCATTGTTCTCATTCCTGATATTGTCATTGATTTTTCCTAAGAGTAGCATTGGGACTTTGTTTTCTCTGAATTGAATTACATTTCTTTTTTCCTACGTCATTTTTCTGGTTGTTGGGATATTCTGATTTCTAGTTCTGCAGCATTCTCACATCTGTCTCAGATCAGGGTCAAGGGCAGATTTCATAAGAATTCTTTCCATTCTGTCTTCCAAGATACTCATGAAAACATCAAGGACAGGTGTCTCTGGATCCCTCCTTACCAAGCCTTTCTTCTTCTGTAGAGAGCTTGAGTACATTCTGTGGCCCACAGCCCTCAATCTCTTGAAAGGAAAGACAAGCAACAGGTATATGTTTCAGCTCAAAACTGTTACATTTCTTACCATCAATCCATCATGCACTTTTCCAGTCTAAAAGTGCTGTTACTTAAACACAAAATGTGCACTCCATATTGTTATCAAGTTCAGTATGCTTTTCCAACTTACACATGCTTCTCATCTTACTAAGGAATATTAGGCAAAAAACCAAGCTCTTTTTTTTTTTTAGATTCCCACCAGGGAATTCTATTGTGTAGGCAGATTTTAAATATTTCCTAAATTTTGAATTTTTAGATCCACTGGAAATGAGTCTTTACTTTTCATATAGTAATAATTTCAATAAACTATTAGCAGCTTTTTGAAAATGCACATGTAAATATGTAAATGTAACCAAATTTCCACACAATGAGTTTTCTCTGAATGTACATAGATACATTACTATATTGTGGTTTAGGATCTTAAGTTTCAGTTTTAGTGGTAAATCTAAGTCTCCCTTTATTGTAAGAATTTAACTTCATGCTAAATCTTAATTAGATTCTTTGTAATGAAAATTTAACAATCCTGAACTGCATAGTTTTCACATTGCTTTTGCATTCATACATACATATTTTAATTTTTAATTTTTTTAAGAGGCAGTAACTATTCTATGAATATTACATTAAATATGTGTATTTTACAAGCTTTCAGAAACACATTACTGTTCATTGTACTTGGGCAATGGACTCCAGGGGCACATGCAGAAAATGAGCATATCTTCAATGTTGTTCTCAACCACAAGTCTGTTTTCAAGGAAAGAGTGCTAGAACTCATTCAGGATTGCTAAAAATCCTCACTTTTGTTCCTCTAAAGAAACAAGCCAAGTTTGTGCTTCACAAAAGAGATGGGTATTCATGTTGTCCAGGGTAGGGATATAATGCTTTCAGAAAACAAACTCAGCCCTATAGAAAGCCAGAGGACAGCCCAAAGGATTGGACAGCCCCCGTAGCCATCATCCATGCTACTGAAAGAAAGCAAGTGGGAAGAAAATGTTTTTTGCTCCAGTGAGACTGATCCCATCTCAGACATGCAACTAGCTCTTGTGGGGACTGTGTTGGACCACAGCAGCCCGCTGAATGTGGTCAAGGAGAGTAATGGACAGCACAGCATTTATGTAAACTATTATCACACTCATGCCTTTATCAAAATGGTCAGATGTGATGACCATCTTAGTGCTAAACTGTGTGAATTTCTCTAGGTCACATAAGACTCACATACACACACTGGAGCCCTAACCACCCTTAGCTCGCTTGCAGTGTTGCCAGCCACTGTTTAGTTTTCTAAGAACATTTGTGGCTACAAAAACATGGCTAAACAACAGAATACTTAGCAAGTGATTTTTTCCTTTTTAAGCTTTTTCCTTCTCTGGTTTCTTTCTGACCTCCTGATGCTATGGGTCCTTTCCTAACACACTGAAATAAATAATGGGGCACATCTTTGTGTCAGCTATGAAAGCACTCCAAGTTTAAGCATACCCTATTCTGCTCCAGCTAAGCAAAGTGTCACTGAGCAAAAGAACCTATAGATTTGGTGGTTGGACGTGAAGGCACCAAATCTTGAAGGTTGAATTCTTTAAATAATAGCTTGTGAGATTTTGCAACCGTTGTATCTCAACAACAGATTCAATGCAGAGTTAAGTCTGCTGGTAGTTTAACTCATTTTTGGATGCAGACATCATTTGCTTGGGCACTTCGCAATCAATCGCTATGATAACTAGCCTAGATGATACAGCATCATCATCACAGACAAATATACATCTGAATCAAACCACAGGACTCAGCCATTCCTTGCAGAACTGGCTGTGTAGCAACTGTGTAGGCAAAGTCCATCTCAAATAATGAAACAAAGCCATGATGTAAACATGTAAGTTCAGGAGACCATCAGCTGCTGCTCAGAAATTTCTATAATCTAAAGGCTAGGTGGACACAAGTTTTCACTGGCAAACTCCTCTAGGTCTTCTAGGCATACTTCTGGATACACCCAGAACTTCCTAATCCCTTACACTATTGAGCGGGTAGCCCAAACCTCCAGATACCTGCCAGAATACTCAAATTGCTAGGATTCATACTCATCTCACCAGCAGAACCCAAAATAATAGGTGTTGCCAGACCACAAATACTGAAGAGCAGCCTCTCCAAAAGGCTGGAAAGAGGTGGTATTTCCCCTTCCTCTAATTTTATCAAGCATTCAGCAGTTATATCATTGCTACAAGGTGCAGAAGACAGGTTTCACTCCTGATTCCTAAATTTCCTGTTACTCGGGTGGACACTCTTATTACTGCCAATGTTTTATTCTACGCTGGCCAGATGTCCCATCTTGGCAGTGACTACTCACACCACCCAGCTGGAGAGCTGTGCTCCCTTCTGTCAGTTTTACCAGAAGATGCTGAAGAAACCGAAACCGTATCTCAGAAGTCACTTATGAAATTGGTGATGAAATTCAAATGAGAGAGGAAGGAATTGAAGCCAAATCTCACACATTCTGAGTCAATCCTCTGTCAGTGAGCTCCTAGAAGGTCCTGTTACAGCTCTTATTTTGGCTGGTAAGCCAGCTCCAGGGAAGTATTTAGGGCTATGGTTGCTAAGTAAAGTCAAATCTCTTTCTGTGACCTGATTTAGTTTGTAATTCTCTGGGAGAAACTGGACCAGGGAGACACATAACTCTTCCTCATTTCTAACTTATAAACCTGAGAAGATCGGTGTTCTGGCATTTTTAAAGCAGATTTAAGCTCTCCCTATTGTTTACAAAATATGCATTCACAGCAGGACCACCCACTCCCAGGTATCTTGACTTTCAAGGTCAGATTTTGGCTCAAAATTTCCTCCTATTTAGATAGAATCATATATTCACACAACTGCAGAATTTTGAAGTTGTTACCCTAAATGTTGAGAATTGCAGTGTTCGGTCACTCAATATGCACTTTTTGTTAACTAGCCCTTGGTGTTTTTCCATTCCATAAAGGGTCTTTTTTGATATACGTAACAACTACAGCTGGTTAGCTGTTTTCTGATTAAATTAATTTCATGGGAGAATGTTACCGAGTCCAGCATGCTTTGTCAGAAATATCTTGGGTTTGACAAAAGCTGATACAAGGCAAGGCAGTTTTCCCACAGATTCCTGGACTGCCTCAGTATCCCAGCTTTTGAGACAGATCTGCCAGGAAAATGCTGCACTGAGATAAAGGCATGGTACTTCCAGTTTGCCCATTTCCAAGCCATCTTCTCATAGCCACAGCTCCCAGTAGAGCTTATGAGTTGTCTGTATTCAACTTCTCTCCCTTCATTATTCTGGTGTTTTTCAGACAGACCTCCACATAGACTGCTTAAAGGCCAGGATCCAGAGGTTTCCAACTCTGCAGCTCAGGGCAAACCAGCCTGTCCAGTTCTCCCAGGGTCGGGGTGCCGGCGCCCCAGCATCGATGATATGGGTGCACTTAGCCATACCAGAGGTCTCAGTTGACCTACCATGGAGCCAGGCTTTAACCAAAGCCACAAACCGCATGATCCCAGGCTACTGATTAGCAACATCACTGTTCTTGTCAAGTTTAACTCTACAAATAACAAAAATGGGCAACTGATGGGAATTTCAATTTCAGTGAACAGACACACAGCAATAGTAATTTCTGAAACAGTGTATCAGCATTTTCTGGCATAAAATTTCCTCCAAATTTCTGGCTTCCAGTGAACTTAGGAAAGTCTTTTGTCTAGATTGTTTGTTTTTCCTGTCTATTTAACTTAGACAGAATAAATTGTACACATAAACACAACAGAAAATTTTACCTCCTTTTACATCAGCTCCCTGAGCTTCATCTGGAGCCTAGACTCATACAGTTTCTTGAAACTATAAACAGGATTCACTGCTCAATTTGGATGCATTTTTAAGTGTATACAACACATTGTTTAGAGGCATTCTAAATGCCATGTTACTTGGGAAATGACAGTTACTGTTTTGCAGCATTTTAAACAGATATATATTAGCAGGTTGTGTCACTTCAAATGACAAGTGACAGTGCAATTAAACCGACAGTTTTAAAATAACTTTTCCTCATATTTAAAGAAATAAAAAACCTGATCCTTCCTACTTGAGAAAAATTATTTTCTGCACCTGTATACTTATTGTTTTAAAATAATGAAAGTTAGCAATTTCACCTTCTGGTTCTGTACTCACTTGAAAGAATATGAGGTGGTTATGTGTTCTGAAAACAACAAATCAGATCCAACATATGGAATGATTTGTCTGGGCTGAAGGAAAAAATACATTTAAATGTACTATTATTTTCTTTTCTATTAAAAATATAATGAATCTTAAAATCAGGTTGCATTTACTAAAAAATGATCAAAATTAGTAGTTTTGTTGAAAGGCATAAATTTTCCTATTTCTCCAATCCTGTTGTAAAATAATCCATGTTTTGCTATTTTTATTTCTCAAGTTGCAAGCTAGATTTTTTAAAGTAGAAAGAAAACAGAAGCTCATATCTGTTAATAACTGTATTTTTGTAATGGCAGAGATTAAAAACTCATTAGAAAGAAAAAAATTGCAATATGCCTTACAGTGTTAGAAGATGTGTTCATTTGGTGGTCAAGATGTGCAGTTCTCACCTTAAAAAATGTGCAATCAAATTCTCCTCCATACATGTTTTTCAATGGGAAAAGAAAAAAAAAACAAAAACAAGAACAAACCCTAAAGCTTAACCAAAATTATCCAGTTCTGTGATTACAACACACAAGCACACATACTTTGTGATGAAAAATAAAAATTATCACAATATCATGACTGAATACTTGATCTTTAAAAAATGTATTTTATAATAGTAGAGTCAATGAATTCCAAGGGATTTTTTCAAAAAGTTAGTGACCTGGCACTTTACAGCACACGTGTTCATTCAGGATGGTCTATTGGACATTCTTCTATTCTGCATTGCAAGCAGAAATTGGCTTGCAATGTAACCACTCTTCTAAGGCTTCAGTAGACCAAAGAGAAGGTGGCTACCCATCCCTATGGCACAGCTAACCTAAGGGAAAATCTTTCTGACTTGAGAATTTGTTGGAGGGATCAACAACTGCTGTGGTTAAACCTAATCCTATTTATTCCTTTGAAATCATATCTAATTTAATACTTCTACTAAATGGAGGTTTTCTCCTGAAATTTAGATAATTTGTCAGTATTTCTGGTGTTAGTCCATTGGTAGACTGGAGTGATGTTTATTACATGGATGAAACTCACTGTTTCTGCAGCTTCAACTTCTATCCAGTGTATCTACTTCCATTTTTTAGCTTTTATGTAATAGCTTACTTAAAAATACTTTGAAGCAGGGACCATCTTCAGTTCTGGTATTAGTATTCATCCCTAATACACTTGGGGCCATACTCAGACTGTCTTTTATAGAAAACCTACTGCTCAAATTGTTCCTATCCCTGCCCAAAGTCTGTAAAGCTTAAACACTAGGTAGTCTGATTTGTTTAGCACTCTCTTGAACCTAAATGCCAGCACAACTGCAGATGAACCTTAACAGAAACATTTGCAAAGGAATTTAATGAAGAATAAGCTAAGATAATGGCACGAGTTTATAATTGTGTCTGGAGACAAGAACAACAATTTAAAAAATGCAAAAACCCTTCTTTATGTAGTGTAAACTCTGTAGAATTGTCTTATTAAAGGAATGCATGTTTTACTGTTGCTGATTAGTATAGAATGAGACAGTTGTTATGCTAATTTGTAAGTAATTTATATATTACTTAAGGACTGAGTGTCGTGAATGAGTGGTTTAGAGGCCACTCAAAGAATCACTGCTGAAAGTATTAGCAGAAAGTGACTTTAATAGAAATATACAAAAGCACGACTTAACAGATTTTGATGGCAAGGATCACTCTATCACTTACCACACATATGAAACCTACACAGAAAAAGAGCATGAGAAGCTGAAAAGTCCTTGGCTAGTGTAAACACTTCTTAGCAACAACTAAAACATCAGCGTGTTATCGATATTATTCTCATACTAAATCCAAAACACAGCACTATACCAGCTATTAGCCAGAAAATGAACTCTATCCCAGCCGAAACCAGGGTATTGTGTTAGAATTGAGTTGGAATGATTTTTACAGAGGCCAAGGACAAAAAAGTTAAAGGAGACCCTCCCGTTGCATCACAAGGTTCAGAGTAGACCCAGCTAGATCTACCCCTAGTCCCAGACTTGCTCAACGGTATATGTCTAAGGAATTATATGTGTTTAGCAGCAGTCTAAGGTTCATTCACGATCTTAAGGTAGATCATAAGATTTTAGCAGACTATATTTGTTAGTAGATACTTCCATCAATTCACACACACATGCACATGGATGCAAAGACAGATAAATATACAAAGATATACTTGTTAAAAATCTCCCTCGAATTCAGTGAAATACGTAAAATGCGTATTTTGGCGTTTCTCAACGGGCGAAGGGTTGAGCCTCGAGGAGCGTTACAGCCCAGGTCCCATGTCAGCCAGCAATGGTCCTCCAAATATCGCAAACTCGAGAGTTTGCAAACTCTGAGGAGCGTTCATCTTGGAGGAGATTCCGGGCACAGCCTGCTGCGGTCCAGGAGAGCTCAAAGGGTCTCACTCGGGACCGCTCTTTATAGGGTTGCAAGATGATTGACTTCAGTCATCCATTCAAACTCTTAAGGTTCCCGTAACGATAGTATCATTCCACTTGAGCTATGACTCAGATAAGGGTATCAGGGGATGACAATGATCCCAGCTTTCATCTTCCACTTGGGCCAGGCAGCAGAAGGTTCTGGTATGATCTGTACATTCCCCAACCTCAGCTACGCAAGAGTTCCTGGTACGGTAAAGGGATACTTCACCGCCTGACTCATTACACCAAGGCCAAGGTTTAATGGGAGTTTCTGAGATCATGGAGCAGCCCAGGAAGGGCGGTGGGGAATGCACCACCACACTGAAAAGCAAAAAGAAGAAAGGAAATATTCTCTTTTGATGATTTAGAGAATCAATACATCTTTCTTTCTCTCTTTTTTTTTCTCATTAGCTTATGGGAAGCATTAATGCCATAAAACAATAAACTGAAGGGGATAGGTATAAGATTCATTATTGCTCCAAAATTGGTGGGCTCTCAGACAGTATGAAAGGAAATACAAAAACTCACAAGGGAATTAGGTATGATATTTTCTGATACTTAGAGCTGTGCAGAGGTTTTTCTAAGTAGGCACTATTCAGATGAGCTATGCTGACAGTCACTGATCAAAAGAATCAGGAACAGAACTTTTATGATGCTAAATGCCTAATGCAGCATCATTCATGGCGGAAGTACTGGACTAGATTTACACTTGAATAAATCACGTGAGAATCTGGTGCAATCTGAGGAATATATTCCACCTCGGGCATTTCTGTAAACCAACAAAGCCATAGATAGTTACAAAAAAAAAATTGTTGTCACCATTCTGAAAAGCAAGCACAAGTGCTCAGTCCACTTTTATGTACCCTAAGAGGATTCTGGAGCAGAATATTAAATCAGTCTGATTTAAAAAAATAAGCTCAGACCTACCCCGCGTAATATCAGCGAAGGTACCCTTAGCTGAAACAGTCAATCTACTTTCCTATTACTATCTCACACTGCTGCTTATTTCCCAGAATTTTACTGTTCTGATGTTGCTTTGGGGATTTTTGTTTGCTTTATGTTTGAGCTGGGGCAAATACTGAGACATGGGGCCCAGAAGTCATGCCAATTGAAATGGAAAGGATCGCGGTATGTGCCCATTGAAAGATCTTTCATGGCTAGTGCGCATACACCAAACCACAAGTACTAGTACTAGCTCCATCCAACAGACTCAATTACAAACAAATCAATCCCATAGTGTGGAAAGAGTTGCTGTGCATTATAATGAACAGTTTCTTAGAAAGATTAAAAACACGGACAAATAAGAAATGAGTAATCAGTATTTAGCCCAAACAGAAAAGCATTACCGCGACGAAAGAATAGGTACTAAATATCAAACCAGTGGTCAGATGAAAAAAGCTGCAACATTTTGATGGGGAAAAATGTAGTTCAAAAAGAACTACATGTGTCTGTCTAGGAGATACATACTAGCTAAAACTGAATTCCACATATATTGTCAAAGCATAATCACCTGCCGACCTAAACTGGTCATTCTTTGTAACTGGTTTTAGTAGGCTGATTCTGAACAATAGTGTTTCAAGCAGAGATGGCATTTGGAGAGGCAATGATGGTATCTGAAATGCAGCACAAGTGTAATCCATGAAGTATCCTGCAGCCCTGACACCCAGTTATGTTAATTCTCTCCCTGCCAATGCTACCAGGTGTTCTTTCAAGGGGAAACAGACTGTAGGAGAGAGACTCTGATATCTCGGTCTTGTCACAGTATGCATTCAGGAAATGTCCTCAGCCCCACAGATTTAACACATCCAGTGGGTACTGGAGAATGAACCTTATGAAGCTGGTCTGTATCATGGGTACAGATCTTTTCAATGGTGGGCACTGTAAGTGTGATGCAGAGTTCCTCAGACTTTTTTTTCTTTCTTAGTCAATGTAATGTTTGTTATGTTTCAAGGCTCTCAAAGTTGTATTAACCCAAGGCAGTTCAGGGAAATGTAGCCATGTTATTTCTGTATCACTGTTCCTAGTCAGACAGCAATATCTCTGCTAACTGTCATGAAACTCTGCCCTTGTGCTGGAAGCGTGTTGTTTTCCTCTACACCATGCTTCATCTCAGATCATGGGCTGTAATAGCATTTCATCTTGTTATTTTGTAGGGAGAACAATAGATACTACCTAGGTGTTGTATCTGGGTGTGCTAAGCAGCACAGCAAAGACTGTACAGAGGCCCAGCACACTTAGCAGCAGCTCCAGTTTCTCTGTAGCCATCCCAGTAGAGCAGATACATGAGATGCTTTGTCAGATCGGAGTGCGTGTTCTTCTCCCCTTTTCCCGCTTGTCTGGCAAAGGTGAAGGACACAGACTCATTTCCTTCTACCGCCTATGAGTACATACATGCATAGTCTGTTGCTCAGTCATTAGACAGTAAGCATAACTTACACACACTAAAAATACAAAGTATGGAACCATGATTGGAATGCAAAAGGAAGGAAAGTCCCTGACTTGAGCCAGAAACAGAGATTAGAAAGCCACTTTCAGCAGGCCTTTTTCTAGGGGGTTCATTGTACACTTCTTTCCTTTCTTTAGGTAGCTTAAAGCTAAAACTAGTGTAACTTACATGTTTGGCAGCAGCAAGGTTTTCTCCTACCAATTTGTGCTGTGACACTGGAAGTTCCAGATTCATTCTAAATTCCACTAAGCTGTCACCAACAGGTTCTCTGGAGGAGGTAACCAGTCACTGCTGAAGCCCACAGCAGAATCAATAAGGGCTGACAATAAACCAGCATCTGCACTCATCAGTGTGTATTCCTTTTTTCCAAGACTTAAATTCTGGGACAAAGTAAAACCTACAGCTCCTAGATATGAAGATGGAGAGCACATGTTCATATACCGACAACACAGAACCTGACTATAGAGCCCTTTATCACTTGCTTTTCTCTTCCAGCATCTTTTAGTGCTTTGTTTCTTCATTTCTGGCCCAGAAAACTTGTCTAGTTAGGCACAAATGAAAATCTCACAAATATTGCATACTTGCCATGCAGTTTTATACAGATAGATTGCACTATATTTAATTCCAAAGCTTTTAAAACTGACTGCTATTCATTAGTGACTACACATTGGTACGCGTCCCAGCTTGAACTGCTTAAAACCACCTGCTGGGTACTGGATTTTTTGCCGACCAGCAGCATACAACTACCATTTGTCTTCTTATGCAGTGCATTCTCCTATAATCAATTTGCGGGTGAAATACTGTATATACATATCCAAATTAATTCTTCCTCAAGATTGGTCTTCAGATTCCACCATATGATTGCCAAAAGCTGTTCTGCTCACTATCGTTTTCTATTTGCTAATTAATTAGAGAAAGTCACAAGAAATACCAGCTAAGTATTTTTGGGGGGCTTAATGAATGAGTCTATTAATTTAAGAAGATTTAACAATTATGCATTCTCTAATATTGATTTCCGTTAAATCCTATCTGGAAATTAAGGAGATTGATAATAAAATCTTTTATTCAGTTCCACTACAATAGATCTAATGAATAAATTGGCTGCATGCACATCCTTAGAACTAGATTCATTTAGTAATAAATGGTGCAACACAAAGGAGCACATTATAATTGAAATCAAAAAGGGGGAAAAGCAGGTGTAGGCTGAACTCAGTAATACGCTAATCAAGCACAATACAGAAAGGAAGTTTTATGTGGCGTAGATTTGTTCATAGAAATTCATAGAATAGAATTCATTTGTTCATATAGAAATTAATAGAATTTCCTTTTCAAATTGCTTTTCTTACTTTTGTGTAGCTAGCTCCTGTTTGTTGGGCTCCTCAGCCTGTTGTTTCAGGATGAAAGAAATCTCATGTACACAGCAGCATACTGTGAGCTGAATCCTCCTTGGTTAAAAAGATCATGGAATTGATTTGAGAAAAGACCCTAGTTGCTGACAACATATTTTTCTACTCCAGATTGTTTATTCCATCCCAAAAGAGGGGCATGATTCCCAAATAATGCAGAATATGCATCATGGTCCTAAGAGAAAGGGGGCAGTATGTGAAAAAAGAAAGCAGGAAAGCTCAAATGTTCAGCCTTCTTCATCTTCCAGAATGAAAGCCGTAATCAGCCCATGGAAGGCTCATACTTGTGATAATTTATCTTCAAGTGTGGCAATCCAGTCCATTCAGGTCTTTGGGGAGTGGTCAGCACCAAACATCTCTCATAGCCCAATTGTAAATCATTCTTTTCATTGCTCTGTAAATCATGTTTCACCTCACACATTTGAGCAATCTTTGAGGATGGAGGTGAAACACTAAATCATCTTAGCATTTCCTCTCCTCAGATGCAGAAAACAATTTACTTCCTTCTTGAGTTGCTTCTGAGTCTTCAGTCAACAGATCTTTTTCTTTTGAATTTCTCCTTCTTTTTGACTCACTGTTCTTTGTGTCTGCTACCTCCTGACTGCACATAGGAAGTGCAGTTCAAATATCTAGTAGAAAAGATATTAAGGATCTCATTTAAAAACCCATATAAGTTAATCCATTTAAGACTCCCACTGATTTTAATAAACTTTTGATCAAGCGATGTGATTATTTAAATTAGCTTCTTAAACGTACTGTATAATGCATCCTAATTTGCTTTATTGTGTTACAATTCATCTCTTCTTGCCCAAGGGAAAAAAATACATACAAGCGAGACTAGACTTTTTAGACTTAGATCTGCAGAAACAAAACATTGCCAACATCAGAATCAAACATCAAACACCAGAAGTGCAGAACAATAAAGTATTGATTCCCAAATCATTCATTGCCATTATCATTTTTATTTATTATTACATTATTATTAATAGAATATGTCATAAGAAACTCTCTTGACAGTAATTCATTTAATGATAATAATAGAGATTCCAATAATACTAAATGCATAAGAACCATGTCACAACAGCTCATTACGGCTTGACAGTGCATATACAAGGGCCACTAAATGTTAATGTTTTGATCTAAACTGTCGCTTTGTAAAGTAAGGAAATATTACTGCCATTGTAAAGATAGCAGAGAGAAAGTAGGTCATTTTCTGGAGCACAGAAAATATCTGTGATAGAGCCAAGATGAGAACTCAGAGAATTTTATAAGCTATTCCTAGGCTATAGCCACCTAGCTATATCTCTCATCATTTGATAGGCTTTAACTTTTTCAGCCACATAAGAAAGCTGTCACAATCACATGTGCAGAGTTGCATCTCACATAACTTACATAATAAAAATATTGTGATCTATAAACAAGTAAACAGATAACCTGCATCCTTAAATAAAATCTGAATTACGTACATTAGCAAGAGAGCTGAGAGCAGCATATAATGCATGAGATGTGGAGACTATGAAGACAGGCCTTTCCCTAGAAGTCAGTCTTCTTGCCTCTTTCTTTACATCTTTGCTCCTTTCAGCCCCATTGTCATGGAAGTAGAGGCATGGACAGAGATCCAAGGAAAAGAGGAGTGGGGAAAGAAGCAGCACAAGGGAAATGGAAACTGCTAAGCGTGGCTGCTGAGAAAGTAAAGGGATGGTGAAAAGGAGGCTAGAAAAGATGAAGGGCTGGGGTCCCTGTCCCAGGACATGGAGAAGCCAAAGAGTTCGTAAAATCGAGCTTTGAACAACAGCGTTACGTTTACACTCACACACATACACATAAGTTATCCTCAGCCGCCCGCTCCCACAGCTGCAGCTCTCTCAGGGTGTGGGGAGGAGGGATAATTTTCTCTCTTACAGTGGCTGCAGTTATTTTAAAAAGCCTCTCCAGCACATTTACCCTCGCATTTGCATACACATATACCATGTACTGCTGCTCAGTCCTACATTTTCTACAGACAAGACATGATCATGCAGTAATTCTGGGGATAGTTATTTCGGTGTGACAAAGTCAGCACAATAAAGCTGAAAGTGAGAGAAAACTGTCAGACTTGCATCTCTGATACACCTGAAAGCAGTAATCTCAAAATAGAAATTTTAGTGTTCTGCTAAGTAGCTCAACAGCTAACGGACTGGCTGATTTCTTCCCCCTCTGCTCTTCATGTACCTGATCCAAGGCAAAATGTGTATGTAGTTTCTGGAGCAGGGAATGAATCTGGCTCACCTTCAGTGCCCGGAATGCTCCATTAACAAACTGCAGAATTAGGGTCTTTCTTTCTGTTTCTCAAGTTCCATAAATTCTGTCACTTTCTGTGCAGAACTTGGCCTCAAGGGGAAGGAAAGGTGGAGACTGGTTTTCCTACAGGTAACAGAATAACCTTGCAGCTAAGGTGCTCTGCTCCTCAAGCTGAGAATACATATCCCCCAATTTCTTGCTTGGAGTTTTGCTTATCAGGGCATGCATAATCCAATTCATGGTCCATTAGCTGGATCTGGCCCATGGCACTCTTGTGCCCTGCTTTTTCATTGACAGATATGAAGTGTAGCTGCTCAGATAGTGAATTCTTCCTACATGGCTGGATAATCCATCTCCCTTGGTGAAGAAGCTCTGCGCTCACTCAGAGGCAGACCTACTGCCTTGCCATATCCCAGTAAGAGGAAGCAGGCACCAGCAGACATATGTCTTCTCATGAGTACCCACGTAAAATCCTGAACCGCTGCTCCCTTGGGCTCCGAGCTAACAGTGCAAAAAGCTGTTCTTCCACAACCCTTCTTCAAGTGAGGGCTCTGTGCTGTGAATCCTGAGTAGGAGGTGGTGTTCAGGCTAGTTGCATGTGCAGAGTGGGAGATGGAGTCTCTGCTGAACCACTGTGGCTCTGTGTACAGATAGCGGCGAGAGCTGGCACCTCTGAAACGAATTTCCTGGGAGGATTCGATATAGCACTTTGTTGCCAATGCAGCAGTGAGTCCTGCCTTGGTATGTCACAGATAACTAAAACATTACAGCTATGGAAAAGACAATACATTTAGGAATTGAGGAACTCTGGTTTATCATGAATAACTTAACAACTAATAAATAAGTAATCTTAAATAAGGTCTGATCAGAGGAAGGAATTTTTAACTTAGTTTCTTAGAAAGAACCTATCCAGAAGTCAGGCATTCTACACAGCCAAATGTGCACCAGTTCAATTACAAAGGTAATTTGGTTTTATAATGAACATAATCATCTTACACCCAGACCCATTATTTTTCTCTCTTCTCCCAGGATGCCTACTCTCCAAAAGTACTTATTTAAAAACAGGTTAGCAGAATAAGCAGTTACAATCCTTAATGTCAATAGGATTTCAATATCCCATGGAAAATTATTACAAAAGCAATTTAAAGTTAATCCCTTGACAACACTTTTGCAAACACTAAGTTAGCAGTCATGAGGATGTCTGGTTGATATCATCCTGTTTCAGCAGCAATGCTGGACTGGAAGACAGCACTGGGTGATGCTGTGCAGGAGGTCTTTGTCTCCTATGTGAGGCTGTGTGACTGCGTAGAAATATTGGATCAGCAGACAGGGCAGTGATGAGAACTAACATTCTATTTTAGAAAGATTTTTACCTTTTCTTTCAACCAACATGGCAGAGGAGAAATATGCCTTTTAGAAGCAATAACATTGATCTAAACACCATGTTCACCTTTAAGTTAATTTTTCATAGGATCTTCCACTGCTGGAGAAAAACTGCTGTCTTTTATTGGTTCATACACCAAGACTGTATTTCTTCTTTAATTTTACTAAAGACCCAGAAAGACATGTGTAGTCCTTCCTCAGTCCCCAGGACTGCCAGTTACCTTTGGCTGAGGCAGTCTCCCAGAACATGTAGGTTTCAATCATTTTAGGTGAAGGAGGGCATTGTATCTGGGAGTCTCACTTGACACCTGGCTTTGCACAACCTTCCTAAGTATATGAATCATTGGAGTGTTGTATAGAAAGGGAAGCAACAGCAAGAAAAAGCCACTGCCTACTCATTTTTTGTGGAGTCTACTGCAGTGGGTATATGATTTATGTCTCAAAGTATGCAACTAGGATTGAATCTCTCTGGAGAACGCGCAGAAGAATTCGTTGGGTTTTTTAATCCTGAGTGGGCTTAGCTATGAACCAAGCTGTTTCAGAACTGCCTGCTCCTAACTCTGTTCCTTTTTGGCACACTTTCTGTGCTTTTCATGCTTCATCACAGCTCTGTGAGTTGCATTCAGTATTTGAATATCCCAGAGAGTTTATTCAACCTACATGTGATTGATTGTGAGAATGGTTTCTAATACTGCTAATGCACAGTTTGGGGCAAGTTGCCTCAGTAGTTAGCCTTCAATTTAGGTATTAGCAAAATAAGATAATAATAATCAATTAACTATCCCACAAGCATATTATATGGGTTACTTGGTTAATGTTTATAAGGCACACTTTGGAAATGAAAATGCTACATGCACTAAGTATTATGCAGCATGGAAAAATGCTTGACTATTTAATTCAGATGGAATGCATGTAACACAATGAAACCATGAGTCTTGGCCAGCATGCAAAAACCCTTTGCCATATTTCATTTGATATGCAAACACTGGATTAAGTTTCCTTTACTTTGGCCTAATCAGCACTCTCAGGAATCATACTGCATCTCTCCCACAGCTGTAAAATCTTCTTCTTCTTACAGAAGAACATCAGGTGGGTGTTGGTAGTAAGATGCCAATACCTGGAAATATTTTAGGTGTACTCTGGGAGTAAGAGCCTGTTCAGTTTGTTAACTGCAGAAAACTAAGAAAGAAAAATGATGTATGGTACAGACTTGCAGGTAAAACCCTTGAGATGGTCATGGAGATCTTTATTTTGCCATCCATAATAATAAAAGGAACCTAAACCATAAGGTTCTCCACAGCAGAAGCAACATGCCAATAAGCAGAGTTGAACTCTTGATGCATGCCATCAATCACACAATATTATTGGTGACATAAATGCAAAAAGAGAGAGAGAGATTTTACAAACATGCTATATACAGACTTAGCTTGCTTATATCCCTGGCTTGCTTTTGGTTTTGGGGGTTTTGTTTTCTTTTTTTTCTTTTCTTTTTTATTTCCCCTTGATTTATGCTCTGGTCTGACAATATCAAATTTTAGCTGTACATGAATCCTTAACACTGCTGAGATTTGCGAATGTGCATTCCTTCCTGCTCATTGGCCCTTAAGCTCTATTCTGATAATGAAAGAAGCAGAGCAACATAGGATGAATGCAGATAGCAACCTGGCAGCAGCCCTCTATTATGCGCTAACATAATCTATCAGGGTTTACATGGGGGTTAGAACATGGGATAGGATAAAAGGGAGAGAAAGAACAAAAAGAAGCCTGAAGGTGATAATAAAAAATGAATATATAAAACCCCATGGTTTTTAGCTGGTAAAAAGTACACATTGACCTAATTAAGATAAAATCTTATTCTTTAGCATTTGGAGTCCTAACCTGCCACTGTTTTATTAAAACGCACCATGAATATTAAATAGTAGATGACTTCACCTCCCTACAGCAAGAGCAAAGCCATTTGTTTTGAACTCTTGATCCTGTTTGTTTGCTTTTTATTTCATGTGTGTGTTTTCTCTGTTGACATTATTCATGACGCTGTGAGATCTAATAGAGAGCTGGGATTCATCCTGATGAATGGTGGTGTCTGATGTCCATTTGGAACAAATTCAAACAACCCAAGGAGTCCAGGGAAAACTCCAGATTCCCTTGTGATCACCACCTGCCAGGAATCCAAACCCAGCTACGACAGACCATCACAGTCTGGCAGATCTCCATCACAGGAAAAGTATGATTTTTCTCAAATTTAGTTAACTCCTTAAAGATTCTGGCAATGCTAGGAAGCTGATATGCTGCTTGGAACAGAGAATATCCAGCATGATCAGTGTCCCTGACCAAAGACATTGCTGACACTGTATTTCAAATTGCCTTTTGAAAAATCAGGGGTTCAGTCAATTGAACAGTTACTTGGTTTGAAATACAGGGGTGACTAGAGTTTAGAAAAGACAGAATTCAAATACCATGCATAGCACCACTTTCAGCCTTGATTCAGCAGACTTTTAGGTACTTATTTAACTTAATGTCTGTACTTCAGTGTGAGTGCTTTGCTGGACCAAAGCCCTAGTGGGCATATACAGACTCTTAGAAGGTACCTGAAGGAATCGATCTTTTCTGACACTGAGGCAGATTTTAAATCATGGCTTACTTTTTTTTTCTCCCCACAGGTTGTACATTTGCACAGTCATTTATTTCCTGGCTAGAGTAACTACAGATCAGAGGGTTAAAATGTTCAATGACTTAATGTGCTAACTTCATTTCTACTGGCTTCTTGCAGCAACAGTGGACAATGAAAGTGATAGGTTCAGTCTGATCCCTGATGACTGCTTGCCCACATAATTATATTGGCTGCAAGCTTGGCGCAGTTGGGAGACAAAAGACAATGAGAGCTAGAAAAGTGCAGTTACTGTAGGTCAGGGCTGATGTCTTCACATATCACTTGATTGCCTTTTCTTCCCCAAGATCACTAGAGAATTCTTACCTACATAATCCATGTTTTCTCTCTTGCTCATGGGCATGCTCAGACACTAACAAATAAAAACTTCTTCAGCCATAGCTTTAATATGAATGCTTAGATGCCAGCTATTGTAGCTGAGCTAAGCTTGTCAGCTACCACAGTTGTCTTTATATTGACATTCATTTCAATGTTTACTTATGTTTTGAAGTCTGAAAAAATTAAGCCAATCACCTCAGTTATTCAGTCTTTTTCTGAAAATACATTGTACATGCCTCCTGCACCTACCAACCCAGTAAGAAAAAGGTAAGCATCTTGAACTCACTTGAAATGTTATCAAAGAAATCTTAATTTGAATGCAACAACCTCCTGTTTCAATATTACATATGTACGGCTGACGCCTAGCTATCTTGTAAGCTTCTGCAATTGGAAAAGCAAATGTTTAACCACTATCTGTGTAATTGGCTTTTTCTTACACCTCTCATACTGTGAAGTGGAAAGGGTTAGCCAGTCTTTTATCCAGACGTGACATAATCAGTGCCTTACAGAGGCAACCTTCCACGCGGATATTACCACCTCTTGAGATGTAGCTAATTAGCTTCTTAGAAGAAACTATTACAGTCTACTGGATACATACAAAGCAGCTTCAGAAACTACATAATAAATTCCCAGTAGACTCCTATTTGTTGCAGTAAATGATACATATTTCTCCTCTGCTTAAAATTTTGCGCACTGTTATACCAAAATCCTGAAAATTTTCTTTTCTCTTGAGGATGTGATAACTCTGTTGATAGTCTTGATTTAAAATAAACAAAAAAATTTTACTGGTGGGATATGGACATGCAGGTTTAGATCTCTGTAGCTGGAATTTCACAACTGTTTTACTCCAGCATAAGTGAGAGTTGCCTTTTACGTGGACGAGCTTCCTCTCTCCCCTAATCTGAACCACACATTCCTGTCACCCTTTTGCATCTACACTGCATGCTAGGCTGGATCAAGAAACTAATCAGGCTGAAAAACAGGGGATGGAGGGAGACTGTAAGGCACAAATAGGGTATTTCTTTCATATTGATTAGTTCCCTGAACTGGGTCACTCACTTCTTAAATCCAACAGAAGTGCATGACTGGAGATGGGACAGAGGGTAGGATTGCTTGTCTCATTCCATTTAGGTTGGTCTAAAGAGATTATGAAATTGCTATCTGAGCTAGATATCAAAAAGGACCTTTTTCTGTAGTTTATGATTTTCTTAGATCCCAATTCAGCAAGGTATTTAAGTAAGCACCTAACTTTAAGTCTCATGCTGAAGTTGACTGCTAAAGCAAGTTGTTAGTATTTTCGTTTCTTGGCTGACTTTCTGAAGTGCTTGATCAGAGTCAGGGGAGCTATTCTTCTTTGTAACAGTTTCACTGAAAATTATTTAGCCGTTTTAAAGAAAATATTCATTGTTGCTAGGAAATATTGTTTGTGACCTTTTTATTAAGCAGCTACAGCACCTCAGGGAAGAAAAGAGAAGCATAAGCTTGGCAAGGAGTAAAACTCCAGATCAGATTTGTGTTTTTATTAGCCCCAGAAGAATTGGATGTGATTTAACTGAGTTATACAATATATAAAGCACTTTGTACATGGGCCGTGGAGTACATTAGACGATAAAATTGGCTTCTTCTACTGTTCCATTAGTGATGGCACCAGTGGATATACAAACTGAGACTGATAAGTCTTGATGCACAAGGAAGAAGAGGGCACATTAAGGAGGATGGAGGTCTCAGAAGTGCTTTCCTAGCATAATGTAAACTAGGATGAAGTTGTAATTTCCTTCTTCATCCTCAGTGAGAGTACATGTGAGAGCTTAACATGTTGTTGTAAGGAAGATATACAGCTTCCCAAAGGACACTTGAGAGATCTTCAGAATCAGCATTTTGTAACATGCCTTGTTTTCTGTATGTAATAGATGAAGATTGCAAAGGTGAACACTGTGGGAGGTGGATAAAGAAGACAGGGTCATGCCTGATTGATTGCACATATTGAATGATACATAGTGCAGGGCTGTTATCCAGCCAGTAGATGAAACAGGACACATTGCTTCATCCTTTTTTCTTTCATAAAGAATTGGTAAAACAACCTTTTAAAATGAACCAAGCAAGCAGCAGCATGGCAGAAATGGAAACCCAACATGTCAGGTATGGCACTGCTAAGGTTGCCTGTCTAACCTTAACAGTAGCCACTTGTACATACTTGCTGCAAGGAGGCCTTTCTTACATACAATCGCATTGATCTTCTCTCAAAAGAACAGACATGCTATGCATAAATCCCCAAAAGCTGTGCTCTGTATCTCCCTTCTCCTTCAAATCTCCCAGATTTTATGCCATTGTTAGTGCTCTGCTCTCTTCTTGTTAAATCCTCTGCTTCTATGCCTTGATCTTTACGAAGATCCTTTTTTCTTTTCCTTTTTTTTTTACTTAGATATTTGTCTGAGTTTATATTTATCGCCTCTATTAATCAGATATTATACTATTGTTATCCTATTAATATATATTATCCTATTTAGTGCACAGGCACTAAATTTTGCCCTGTTTCCCTTCCACAAGATAACTACTCTCTCAGACCCACAAGCACAACTGCTCCTTAACCTAGTTCTGTCAGAATGTTTTGATTTGTAAAAACCCTCACAGAGAAGTGTTTTAGTAGGTTTTAAAAACCAAATTCTTTTGACAGAATCAGGCTGGGGACAGCTACATGAGTAGTTATACCAGCAAATGTGAGGCGGGTGGTAACCTCCAGGGAAGCAGAAGGGAGAAGAGAATGGCTGGTGATGAGCCACCTACATTATCTCCATGCTTACATTGTCCACATATCTATCTACAGCCCTATCAACATTTGACTGCACCCTGGCTATTCTGATTTTTTTTTTTACTTATTTGTTCAAAATGCCTGCCATTGCTGACAGACCTGCAACACACAACCACAATGCTCTCACTCCATTACACTGTCTGTCTATAACTGCATTCTCATCTCCTCACCTGATTTTCCTTATTCCCTTCTTCTCTTGATTCTATTGCTGATTTCATTATTTTTTCATACTGCCCAGTTCTTCTTTTCAGAAAATCCTGTCTTCATTTGCATCTCTCCTTAAGTCCTTTTCTCAAAGCCGTTTCTCCTCAAGTCTTATTAAATATCCTCTCCCTTCTGCCTTGTTTTAATTAAGCTGTGAACTCTTTAGGTCAATGAATGCGATCAAAGTGTGTAAAATGCTATTTGTATGCTGGACTGTCAAATTATAATAACGGCAATAGTCAATGGAGTTCCGAAGTTCAAACACAGGACAATATGTAATGCTGCAGAAAGTAAGCCAAAACAAAAGAATTAAAAAAAAGTTTAAAGGAGGAAAGCCTGCAGCACTGAGCAATTTAGAAAATGCAGAACAGCCAACAGTTGCTGACACATGGAAAGGGCCAAGGAGAAAAGACAGGTTAGTCTTGAGATCGAAGAGAAGCTTCACACCAGGAGTGCCTGATGATTCAGGCAGAAAAGTATCTGCAGCTCAGGAAACTCCTAAAATGTAATCGTCTTGGAGCATACACAGGAGAAAATTCCACCCTGCCTTAATGACTGAGAACTGCTATATCTATGGAAATGAGTGAGCTCTGTGCCTGAAAACTGCCTTTAGGAAATGAATATATGCCTAGTCTGGAACTGGAGAAGACTTGTCTGATAACTAAAAGGTCCAATGAGCAAAGTCATTTCTGGTGCTGTTTGACTTGAGTAGGAGAAAAGTAACGCAAAATGTACCGTGAGATGTTTATCTCTATATACAACCCATGATAGACCTAGTTAGTAACCTAGAAAATGCCTCAAAGAAAAACACTGAGCAAGTGAAAAAAGTAGATATGTATGAAAGAGAGGGAAAGGGAGAAAAACACTGAAATGTAGAAGATGGTAAACAAAGCATATTTTGTGTCTGCATCTGCACACATGCTGTATAAGAAATAGCTGGAGCATTAATTTTTTATTGAAATTATGCTTTAAAAGAGGAGAAAAATTCACTAGGATCATTAGTGAAAGAAAATAAGTACAATAATTAGATTTAAAAGAAACTAATATTGGGGAGTACTCTGAACTTGCACACATTTTCAGTGATAGTTAAATTTGTATAAATAGTGTCAATCTGTCATTTCAGTTCCCTCCCAGATTCAAATCTGAGCCCTACTTCTTCAGTCCTCCACCCTGCTTATGTAATGATACACAGCCATGTGCCAGGTGACTTCCTAGGTGAAGAACCACCGTTTTGGAGGTGGTCCTGATTCAAGCCCAGTCACTGCAGCATGGAGTGTTTCATGGGGCAGTACTGAGTAGCTGACTCTTTCAGGCTTTTTCATCTTTCACTCGTTGCTCCTTTTCTCTACCCCACTGAGAAGCTCTTAGAAGCTTAAACCATATGGGTCTTCT
>VZTQ01011179.1:77124-105603 GCA_013400755.1 Pelecanoides urinatrix
TTTTTTTTTTGCTTTTTTTTTTGCTTTTTTTCTTTTCCCAGGACAAGTGAAAGAAGAATAAAATCAAAGAATGTGATGGTTTTGAAAAAAAACAGCAAAAGGTTTGGCAGTGAAGCTCAGCAAACAGTTGAACAATTGGCTTTGGAAGATTTAGATTATAGTGGCAAAAGAATGAGTGTTGACCAGGAAAATCAAGATGCATTAGGCATTTCAGTGCAGAAGGAAGGCTGTGCAACCTGGTCAGGTGGAGAGAGCTCTGGTGGTCAAGAGCTTAGTGACAAAAACAAAAGATTGAAGGATTTTAGTGAGCAAAAAGGAGTCTTGCAGAGAGGACTGTACGGAGAGATTATAAAAGAAAGAAGGTGACAGTCAAACCAATGAAAGCAGTATCTCTTCAAGGTTACCAGGGAAAATTGACTGGAAATAAATTTATCAGTGACATAGAAATTAACTGGTATATTCAGGGCTCAGCTAATTAAGAATGGGATAGTAATCTTACAAAATAGAGTGCTATCACTAAAAATTGTAAATATATTTGTTGTTGGTCTTTTTCATGTAGCTAATACATGCTACTTGAAAATCACACATTTAATAAAATTATATCTTACAATATGAAGTTCTTCTTCTTATTCTCCCTGCTGCCAACCTGTGGGGAGATCACAGGCAAACTGTTTGGCAGGCCTTCTAGTGATGGAGGTTCTGATTACACAGAATACACATTCCCAAACAGCAGGGGAAGGGAGCTCTCCAGTGAAAAGAAGGAAGGAGATTTACATGGTAGCTCTTCACAAACACCAAATGAGGAACACACTGCAGTAGTGTCTCAAGGAGAAATAATATTCTTTCCAGGGGGATTTATTTGATCAAGACATTGCTGAGTGTGAAGGCTATGATGAAAATAACTGAAGAGGCATGAACATTAGAAGCAGAACTTAATACTGGTTCAGGTGGAAGAGAAAAATAGTGCCATAGACCTAACTACAAATAATCATGAAAATGAGTGTGCATGTTTAACCACTCATATACCTGAGAGATCATAGAATCATAGAATCATAGAATCACTAAGGTTGGAAAAGACCTCTAAGATCATCAAGTCCAACCGTCAACCCACCCCCTCCAGGCCCACTAAACCATGTCCCTAAGCGCCTCATCTACACGTCTTTTAAATACTTCCAGGGATGGTGCCTCCACCACTTCCCTGGGCCGCCTGTTCCAAGGACTCACCACTCTTTCAGTAAAGAATTTTTTCCTAATGTCCAATCTAAACCTCCCTTGGAGCAACTTGAGGCCGTTTCCTCTCGTCCTATCACTTGTTACTTGGGAGAAGAGACCAACCCCCACCTCTCTACAACCTCCCTTTAGGTAGTTGTAGAGCATGATGAGGTCTCCCCTCAGCCTCCTCTTCTCCAGACTAAACAACCCCAATCATAGTTTATAGCTTCGAAAAGACATTGAAAAAGTGTAGATGTCCAGCTATCATTAAGGCACATAAATCCAGGCTCAGTACGTGCTATCTAAGTAGTGTTATTTAAATGAGATACTTTGCAGCACTAACATTCCTGGAGTACCCGCAGGTCTCATGCTCCTGTCCGGAAGCGTTATCATTTCTATTAGGGCTAAGCAATTTAGCATCAAGTCAAAGCCTATGGACCTGTCAGGATCCACAAACACAGTTTTAGAGTTGTGCTAAGGTATTTCAGACTCATTCAGTCAAATATGTTACTAAATATGAAAACAAGTCCAAAACCAGCTGTAAAAAAACTGATTCTACCAAGCTCCCTCCTACTGTTGAGCCTTTCCCAGGAGCATGCCACCTGTCTTGGACTTGGTGAGTAATTCTACCACCATACACCCACCCCCAGCTCGGACCACAGTTTCCAGCTGCATAAAAGGAGGCATTCTCAGTCAACTCTCCACATTCACCTTCACCAGCCCTGGTAACAGAACCAGCCAGCATTCATTTCACAGCAAACATCTAGCTATCTCCTCCTTCTTTCTACTTCTGGCCTCTTCCTAATCTCAATTTGTAGAAAACACAGGTTCAAATCCATGTGCACTGTGGTATTTGAACCTATATTTCTTGTATTCTTTATGTTTGAAATATCAGCTTATACAGGAGTCTCAGATGTTACATATTAGTTGTTTCTGTTGAAGCATATAACAGAAATTAATTACAGCTATTTAAAGCATTTATAAGATCCCCCCTGGGCCTTCTCAGGACTAAACATTCCTACATCTCTCAGCTTCTCCTTGTTATGTCAGATGGTCTGAACCCTTAATCATCTTCATGGGTCTTTGCTGGACTTGCTCCAGTATGTTCATCTCTTTCTTGTACGGGGGAGCCCAGAGCTGGGCGCAGCACTCCAGGTGTGCCTCACCAGTGCTGAACAGAGGAATATAAGAAATCAGCGCTATTATAAGAAAACGAGCCGCTGCCCTCAGCCGAGGGTGATGCTTGCCTTTTTTGCTGTGAGGGCATATCACTGGCTCATGTTCAACTTGTCCACCAGGATCCTGAGGTTATTTTCTGCAAGGCTGCTTTCCAGGCAGCTGGCCCCCAGCCTGCACTGGTGCATGGGGTTTTTCCACCTCAGGCGCAGGATTTAGCATTTCTGTTCATTGAACTTCATGAGATTATTGTTGGTCCATTTCTCCAGCCTGTTGAGCAAATCATCTGAATGGCAGCACAACCCTCTGACACATCAGCCACTACTCCCAGTTTTGTATTATAACTTGATGAGGGTGGACTCTGTCCTATCATCCAGGTCATGAATGAAGATGTTAAATGGTATAGGACCCAGCACTGACACCTTGGGTACAGCACTACTAACTGCCTTTCAGTTACTAGTGGTAATTAGTAACCTCCAGCAGCTGGTCTTCATGCTACTGGTCACAACCAATTCAGTCCAGTTTTCAGTCAATCTCATTGTCTGTCCACTTCTCTAGCAGTTTTTCTATGAGGATTTTATGGGACACTGCAACAAAATCCTTCTAAAGTTGAAATAAATAACATCAGCTGCTCTTCCATCATTCCACCAAGCCAGTCATCTCATCATAGAGAGCAATCCAATTTGTTAAACATAATTTCCTCTTCATAAACGCACGGCAACTCCTCCCAATCACCTTCTTGTCCTTCATACGTTTGGAAATGGTTTCCAGGATTACTTGCTCCGTCACTTTCAAAGAGATTGAGGTGAGGGTGACCAGTCTATAGTTCTCCAGAACCTTGGTTTTGACCTTCTTCAAAATAGAAGTCATATTTGCTTTCTTTTGGTCCTCAGGAACCTCCTCAGATCACCATGACCTTTCAAAGTTAACTGAGAGTGGCCTTGCAATGACATCAGTCAACACTCTCAGCCTCGTGCATCCTAAGATCAATTCTTCCTTGTTTTGTAAGTGTGAGGTCAAGCAGAGCATCTGCCCTTGTCAGCTCCTTGATCACCTGTGTCGTGTTGTCATCAATGTACTCCAGAAATCTCCTGGATCGCTTGTGCCATGCTGTGTTGTCCCTCCAGAGATATCAGGGTGGTAAAAGACACCCTTAATAACCAGGGCCTGTGAATATAAGGTTTCTTCAAGTTAACTGAAGACCTCATTATTTTCTTGATCAGGCACTCTGTAAGAGACATCACAAGATCACCCATGTTGGTCTGCCTGATAATCCTGACCCATAAAGTCTCAACTGGTTCATCATCCATTCCCAGGCAGAGCTCCAAGCATTCCAGCTGCATTTGCATATAAAATAAAAATGCTCACTAGTTGCCTAATTTCAAATCCACCTGATCAAATCTGTTCTGCCTTTCTTTTTCTTTTCTTTTCTTTTTTTTAATTCCTCTATGGATACCTTTGATAGAAATCATATCAAAGTCAGTATATATTTATGTGCAACAGAAAACCATACGTGTTTTCTTTTTATCTATCTATCTATCTATCTGTCTGTCTGTCTGTCTATCTTTATCACTTTATTGAGAGAATGGAAGAGAGATGGAATGAGAGAGTTAAATGGTTTCTCTTATGGCAAAAAAAAAATTATGCAAGAATAAATTCACACTGGGAGTTTACCTCCTAGAGTGTCTGACTGTTTATAGCATTGTAGAACAGAAGGATAACTCACAAAAATTTACTCCATTTTAGCTGCATGTACACCTACAGCTATGATAATTTCCTATTGTGCTTTTAAAAACCTACTAAACTTTTTCTCCTTCACAAAGTTTAGAGGGAAAAATGTGAAGTCTGGGTGAAATTTAACAGATTAAATCTCCAGATAGATCTGCATTACTCTAAGCGTGAAAGACATCTTTGATTAATGGTTTGCTGTATCCCAGCTAGCATTACAAATCTTGAGTAAATATACCACTAGGACATTAATGTGTGGGATGAGTGTGTATAAAATAGGCTGCATATTCAGGAAACACTGCAGAATTTCCATGGGCCATGGAGCAGAAATCTAATGATCTTCTTCTTTTCATCAGGCACACTTTGTAAATGAAGTTGGCACAGAAATACATGCAGTACTTCAAAATAATTTACCTCTACTGCAGGACCCTTAATGCATTGACAGCACTGTTGTTTCTCGTAATGGCTTAAAAAGTACCCTTTTTCTTTTTAAAGTCTTCTTATACCTTTTCTTTGGCATGCGATATTTTAGTTATTGGGTAAATCCATTATGGTCTCACAGCACACTCCTTAGAGCATCACAAAGGATATGCACAATGGCACAACTCAAGCCACAACAAAGTGCTTATATAAAGATTGCTTAACCTAAATTACTTCAGTGTTCATATTTCTTTATCTGCTTTACACTTGGGGTATTTTAGTTTTCATTTGCAACCACATCTTGAATTAGAATTATATTTGAGGATCAGAGGCAAAGATACTTCATATCTAAATTAAACCATTGAACTTTAATTGTTGAATCAATCAGCCACAAAAAGAAAAACGTAAAACAGAAACCAGAATTGACTGTGCAAGAATCAAAATGCAAGGCAAAAGATGATTGGAAAGGACTTCAGGAAATGAAGCAATAGATGATATAAGCCTTAAAGAATATTCACAAGGAATTTAGCATCACATTGTGCATATGATATAGGAATTGTCAATTGTAGGTGCCACTTCACACAGAGAGTGTGAAAATCCAGTTCTCAGATACACCGGGTAAATAAACATTCAACAACAGGGTTTGAATGAAAGTCAGAAAACAACATGAAACCTAATCGAGAAGTTCAAAACAGGAGTCTCTGATCTGGGCTATCTCTGTCTTTGGCTATTCAACTCTAAACATATGTTAACTTCATTTGGATATGCAGAATCAGAAATCAATTTTTGACTGACTAGTCCAAGTACACATAGTTTAACACACACCCCCCATCAAAGTTTTCTTAGCACTCAGTAGTTTGGACTACACATGGCATTACAAGATTTTATTTAATAAATAAAATTAGGCTTTCAGTGATACTTCCAATGATAGGTATTATCACTAGGGAGTTGTCCTGGTTTCAGCTGGGATAGGGTTAAATTTCTTCCTAGTGCTGTGTTTTGGATTTAGTATGAGAAGAATGTTGATAACACACTGATGTTTTCAGTTGTTGCTAGGTACCCTCCTAGTCCAAGGGCAGCTCCCAGGCCTGCTGACTGAGCTAGGTACACAAGGTGGGAGGGAACGTAATCAGGACAGCCAGCTCAGCTGGCCAATGGGGTATTCCATACCATGTGACGTCATGCTCAGTATATGAACGGTAGGCGTGAACCAGGAAGTACCGATCGCTACTTGGTTATCAGTCAGCGTGGGTGGTGAGCAATTGCATTATGCATCACTCATTTCGTATATTCTGCTATTGTTATTATTTTCCCTTTTCTGTCCTATTAAACTGTCTTTATCTCAACCCACGATTTTTTCTTACTCTTACCCTTCCGATTCTCTCCCCAACCCACTGTGGGGTGGAGGGGAGTGAGTGAGCGGCTGCATGGTATTTGTCTGCCTGCCAGGTAAAACCACGACAGTAGTTCAGGGTGGGATGCATAATTCCAGCCCTAAACTTCTCTGGACTTCAGGTTTCTGCAGGAATTCTTCAGGTTCACTTATATGATGGTAATGAAGGTCATCTCTTATGTTATTCAGTGGTTTTTTTCTCAGAGTTGTTGACTGTAAAGTCTAGAGATATCCCATCTAATCTATTAGGGCTTCACTCACACAACCATTATATTTATTTTTCAGAGTTATGATTATAAAATGCCACCTTGCAATAGTCCTTTCATGAACAGCTTTCCGTATTAGGTGATCTCCTCTTGCAGAGGTGTTCTGCACAGGTTGCTTTCTTGGGTGATGTAAATGAAACTTTCCCCTCAGAAGAAAACTTGATCCCTTGAAAAGTGAGCCACCAGCTAATTTACACTTCACCATCCTGAGCACTATCACACTTTTTGCTGCCTTCAGAGGAGAGTGGTTTGTGCTATCAGATTGACCTGTTGGAGAAAAAGTGTGGGCTGTCCACCCCAGGCTCCTATCTCAGCACCCACTCTCTGCCGAACAATAGTCCTATGATGCTTTTTTAATTGGCTTCTAAGCTTGTTACTGCATCAAAAGAAGGGTGATTTGGCTAATTAACTGTCTCAATTTCTTCTTGTTCTCTAGAAGAAAATGAAAATGACTCATTGCTAGAGCAGTTAACCTGAAAGAGGCCAAACTAAAATTGTGGTTGGAGACAGCTGGGTAACAAACTTTGCTGAGAGGACACAGCGAGGTCTTCAGCAATTTCTATTTTTTGATTAATAAAACCCACTTTGTTTTGCCACTTCATATGTTCTGGCTGTAATTACTCTGCAGAACTCTTTTTCAGTCTGTCTCATAATACAATCACACTGTGCTAGCACTCTCTTTAGGTTTGCCACAAACCAAAAGTCCCCCTCTTAAAAGAATCCCAAAGGAAATTGAACATGGAAATCCAATAGTTTTTTCTCTATTCCAGAAGTAATAATGCCGAGACGTAGATTTTTTTTTCTTTTCCTGTATAGTGTCTAGCTTTGTGCAGTATTGAAGTCAACTGTATTATTTCTTACATGCAGTCTTTACTGTGAGTAGGACAGGACTCTGTGTTCTCTGAGGCTCATATATTTCAGACTAACCTCTGATAATATAGTACCTCAAAGTTTGCACATTCAGTCCAAGGTGCTGTACCTATGACACACCAAAACTACATTATCTGTAAGAAAAGATCATGTTTATCGACACTGGTAAAATATTCTGAATATTCTGTTCGATATTCTATTTAAGTACAGTTGTATTTAGCTTTCATACTGCAAATGAAATTCACCTAATGTCGTGGTTTAACCCCAACCGGCCGCTGAGCACCATGCAGCCGCTCACTCACTCCCCCCGGGTGGGATGGGGGAGAGAATCAGAAGGGTAAAAGTGAGAGGACTCGTGGGTTGAGATAAAGACAGTTTAATAGGGAAAGCAAAAGCCGCGCGCACAAGCAAAGCAAAGCAAGGAATTCATTCACCACTTCCCATCGGCAGGCAGGTGTTCAGCCATCTCCAGGAAAGCAGGGCTCCATCACGCGTAACGGTTACTTGGGAAGTCAAACGCCATCACTCCGAACGTCCCCCCCCTCCTTCTTCTTCGCCCAGCCTTATATGCTGAGCATGATGTCATATGGTATGGAATACCCCATTGGCCAGCTGGGCCAGCCGTCGTGGCCACGTTCCCTCCCAGCCCCCTGCACACCTGGCAGGGCACGGGAAGACAAAAAGTCCTTGACTAGCGTAAACATTACCTAGCAACAACCAAAACATCAGTGTGTCATCAACATTATTCTCACACTACATCCAAAACACAGCACTGTACCAGTTAATAGGAAGAAAATCAACTCCATCCCAGCCGAAACCAGGACACCTAAATAAAGTCAACTTATCTCAAAACAAGCAGTTAAAGCATAGGACACATCTCATACATTTGAAGAAATATACTGAATCTGTTGCAGTCCTGCTTTACCTTTGCATATCTGCTTGAAAGTTGGGAGCATGTATTCACTGCAATACTGACCATTTCCACTGAAAGCATAATATTACTATAGCCACAAATAGCTGGTAGCAGATGTGTCTAACCTGAGCTCAAAGTACTTTAGGAAAAGAGATAACATCAGTCATCAAATCTGGGGAAAAAGGGAAACAAGAGTCTTTCTGTAGTCCTGGAGACTAGACTTGATGAAAATGAAATGAGCCCCAGAGGTACCAGTGAACCCCTCCAGAACAACTAGAGCTGTTATGCTGAAGTCTAATATTTGATTCACTGACACTTCTCCAAAGTCAAAATAAGGCAAAATAATTCCCCCCAGTTAAATTCAATAGACACTTCAAAATCAATGACCATAAAGTTCTGAATTGAAAATAATGCTACTGTGTCCTCAGTGATACACTTTGTTCTGAGAAACTGATTGGATCACTCACTGTGACAGATTTGTTTTCTCACAGGACACAACTGAGCAAAAGCTTTAATTTCCTGTATGCCTAAACCATATCTTTTCCTACATAGGCATTAGAAAAAATGCAGCTTTTTAAAAAATATAACCAAGACCTTAATGAAGAAAACTTCACTGAATAGATATTCTTATAAAAACAATTTTAGAAGTCTAATTTGTGTGTGTCTCCTATTATATGCCAAACTTTGTAAGAAAGACTCCATTTCTGACATACCAGCAACTAGGAATATAATTCATTGCTTTAATATTCAGATAAACATTAGCAAGCTTTTATGGTTTTGATCAGACTCAAAGCGTGATCATGGTTATATTGTAAAGGCAGATTACGTTTTTTGGAATATTAAAAATTAGAGCCAGAGTATGTTTTCTGTCATGCTCTTCTCCACTTAACACTGAGCTGCCTTTTTTAACATAAGAAAATAATCTAAGTCACTGAAGATACGCTATGGGTATGAACCTGTAACACTGAGATCTGTCAATTCCTACTGATTCAGGGCATCAAAAAAATGATTTGAATAAATGAGAGTCTTCTAATTGCCTGCAATGGACTTAGGATCAGACCCTTACGTGAGAGCTGAGTGTAGTCAGCACCTCACAGAATTAAGGTTTGCAAAAATAAAAAAATTGAGCTTATTAATGGAAAACCAAAATGCTTTCATTGAAAATGCTTTATGTAATATCTTTGCCAGAACAAAGTCACTTTATGTATGTCTGAAATTATTATTTGCTGCTGGTCAAAAATTAGTATATATGTAATAGGCATATAGCAAAATATTATACTCATTGGAATGAACAGTTTATATGACTGATTTTATTAAGTGACATCTAATTTTTTTGTAGAAATTTAGGAGTTCTTGTAGGAGTAACTTTTTAGATTTTGCTTATAGTTTGCTAGAGAAGAACTATATGAAAGGGGAATAGGGATAGCAGACACATCCTTTGGACTACTCAGAATTGGTGTATTTTCCTTTCAATCTATTTTTTGTACGTATTTTTTCATTTTACTTCACATTTTATCTATTTATTTTAAAATTTTTAGAAAAATATTTTTAATTATTTAAGAAGTTACATCACACACATCCCTGAAACATATTTTCCATTATTGTCAGTTGTCAGTTTTTATTATCCATTCATACTTTCAACATGATGGTGGAACTAGAAGTACAAATTTACTATGAAAACAATATTAAATATGAATACATAACCATCAGAAAATCAGAAAATTCTATATTAAATTATGGCTCTTCGAAAAAAGTTAACACAACAATGTTTCTATTTCCATTCATTCTAAAGTAAACACAATGAAGTATGAGATATTGATCTTTCCTGGTGATTTTGAGTGATTTCCTGGATACTATGAATTCTTTTCAATGTCATACCTAAAATATCTTACAAGATTTTTTTTCTAATGTGTCATTCCAGCACAGCTCTGTTAAATTTAGCAGAGAGTTTCAACTCTAAAATGTCTGTTTTGAAAGGGACTTTCTGTATCATCGATCCTTGTGTTTGGCAAGTATCCTTTTTTTTCCAGCATCCCATGTTTTGGCAAAATAATTCATTCCTGTTCTGATGAAATCTTATTAAAATACTAGAAATTTGTTTTGCTATCCAGCTATGTTAAGTGTTATTTTGAGTTTTAATATCTCACATACTGCTTTTTTTTGTAAAGTGGAAATGATTTTTTTTTTTTTTTTTAACCTAGCTGTTGGACTGAAGATTTCTTATTCTGTAACATGGCTTGCTTTACAATCACCCTCCACTCACCACTCCATGACCTTCCAGTCCAAGACTATAGTTGACACAGATAAGCAAGCAGGTCGCTCTCACAGATATTCTGTCTCTTCCTGATTCCCACAATATGGAAGGAAAGAAGGAACAAATGGAAGGAAGAAAAGGAAGGAAGGAAGCAGGCAACCCAAAGAAACTAGCAAACATCAAGGTTAGCTCAGACCAGTAAGGTCAACCTCCAGCTTTCCTAACTCCTGTATGGTCTTATATTATTTAGTTTAAAATAAACATGTTATAATAAAATTATAAATATTTTAAAATCTGAAACTTATAAGGTATCCATGGTCATCTTTTTTTTAAATAACTCATTGCTGTTTGGTTAAAATAAAGATGCCCAGCTCTTTTGACAATCTGGTCCCAGTTACAAACATAGAGTTTTGCAAAATTTCATCATGAAAGACTGAGTTCTGAAGTCTTATCAGCCTCATAGGAAATTATGTTAACGCTAACATCTTAAGCCTACGAACAACCTTTGAATAAAAGATGAGGGGATTGTTTTGAGAAACTAACAACAGGTTTATTTCTGATATGGTGGCTTAGGAAAGAACTTGGCTTTCTTTGCAAATGTGCTAAATATGCTGATACATTGTGAATTTTTTGTTTTAATTTGATTTGGATTTTACCAAGGCTGATATGGTTTTAGAAATTCTGGCAAATTGCCATCAACACCCAGAAACACCCAGATGATTTAGAGAAGCACAGACATATGGCTGAAAGAATGCAAAGGGACCATGGCCTTAGCTATTGTTTCCCACTGAGGTAATCGTGTTTCCTGACAATAACCCATGTCTCCACTGCTCCAGAATCTCACTGGCCCCTGTACAGGTGCATTAATTTTGAAGCTTAAGGACCCAAGTCCCATTTTCCATGTAGCACAGGGCAGAAAGCCTAAACTAGCTGGTGCATTGCCACAGTCCAGTGAATTCTTGTACACAGGTAGGATCTCAGGGCTTCTAAGTGACATACCCAGGACACTGTGCATCTATGCCTGTGCTATTTAGTTGTATTGGCATGGGTATGTTGCTTTCAGTTCTGGAGCTCACATGATCAGTGCAATGTTGGTGTTCTCCATGCTGAATTCTAATTTTAATGGTACATATCAGTTTGAACTGTTTTGGACATACTGCCTAAATTATAAATGAATTTTTTTTTTTCCAAAATATTAAAATAATAGCCTAACTATGCTACCCATTTAAACACGTATCAAGCATCCATGCTTTAGGTGCCTGCATAGTAGATATCAGTGTAAAGTCTAGTCACATCTAGTTCATTTTATAAAGGTGCACGCCCATTAACATTTCCATTTGTGAACTGCTATTGGCGAGGTGACCTTGGTCAGTTATATAACAGAACAATGTGGCACTGCATCAGCTTACTGAATTTAGTCTAGTCTGAAATACGGTAGCTCCTTTCCTCCATCCCAAGCCATTAAGCTTTCTTTTCCTCTTCTTTATTTCTATGTCTCATCACAATAAATATGGGGGGAAATGGAATGAATGCACAATTGTAGGTAACCAGCTGGGTCTGTTGTTTCTTTAATCCAAGTTTTGATGTTAAAAATCACTGTAGCAAATCTATTGGTTTTCACAATTAACCTTCACAAACTATTGTGTCGCTTGGCCATTCAGGGACAATTTCAGTATTAAATACAGGTGCAATAAACACTAAAGTAACTAAATGACCTTACTGTGTTTATAAACCAAAACATACAGAGGGATAGATTCTGACTATTGCAGCTCTTTAAGAAACAAAGGAATGTTGAAATGTATTGCTTTGTGTACATTTAAATAGTTCTGGATGTTTATAATGCATAGGTAGTCATACACCTGTTGGAAATTAGTTGGAAAAAGAATTCAATGTGAATGTAATACAGGAGTTTAGTGGAGGATTTATCAGACACTCAAATCAGGAAAGGAAGCATCTCTATGTCTTCCAAGTACAGAAGAGTTTGACAAATTATGTAAAGCTGATTCTCCTAAATATGCTGACCCTGAGCACCTCTGTTGAGGCATTCAAACAATTCAAATATGAAAAAATGTAATTAATTAACTTCACCTACACAAAAGTATTTTCATAGAAGTAGATAGATTTACTTCAACATCACTGGCAAATAGTAAGACAGCTTTTTTATTTATTATTTGAAGGGAGAAATACTCTGTTAAAATCTGTCCAATACAGCAGATAATGATTTTTCACTGAAAAATTAAGCACGGACTTTGGAGATGTATAGTTCTAAGTAATCTGTGACAATAGGAGAGCCATTAAAAGTTTTAATAAGTTGTTTCAATAAACACCTAATAGGCTGAAAACAAAAGAATGAGCTGTACTGGGGTTTTTTTAATAGTGTATGTGGATGTCCTAACTTTTTACCTCATCATCTTTAACATAAAATATTAATAGTTTATATAAACTATTGTTGAATGGTGAATAGAATACTAGCACACTACCTAATTTCTAACTAATATCATATCTGTATTTTAATATAGGACAGCTATTCATTTCACAGCCACGTATATTGTCTAAATTCCCTGAGCTGACATCTCTGCTCAAGAGTGTCAAGTCCATATTATATCTTTCAAAAGGTGTGGCAACCCATCACTGCAGTAGGCAATTTGCCATAAATATTAGCAAGAGCTAGAGTAAAATTCCAGTAAATGAAGATTAAAGGAAACCACTTTGAAATTGGCTGAGCTGAGCAAAGTAAGGAATTCATGTACCTCCTAATGTTGTAAATCAACTTACGCTATACAGTCCCTGGTTATTTAATTAACAGCTTCATATTCTGCTAGCAAAAGAAGGGTCACAAGGACAAGATATAGAACATGCAGTAATTTCGCCAAGGTCTGCATTACCTCTAAGGCCAAAATACTGTTTTTTCAATGAATATAACTCCTAAATTATAATCAGATGGACACTTTTTGCCTCTTCCTTCTTTACTATTTATTTAATTTCCTTTATCTCTTTATCTGTACATTCATGTCCACTTCTCATATTCCTTCATAGTCTTAGTCCTATGGTAGCTGATTATGTCAGCAGTTCTTCAGCTTGATGTACAAGACTCAAATGAGTACAAAGTGTAATGAGGCCTGATGGCATTCAAAAGCATAGTTTTTAAGCTGTAAAGACCATCAGTTCTGTAGTTAAGTAAGCATTTGCAAACGCAACACGTAAAAGTAGATCCTTATTCCTGAAAGCCTTATGTACAAACAAGAATATTTTTGCACACTAGTAAATGTGCACCAGATCTGCATGGAAATATCAGAGACTACTCTCAACCCCAGAAAAAAGCTGTAGTTCCTCATTCTTCCTAGAAAACAGTATTCCTAATGAAAAGTTCAGGATGTTCAAAATTTCAGTGCTCTGCGGTTTCACTAAGTTTGGTACATAAAGCAAACCTTTGCAGGTATATGACTTGGGAGAGTTTAAACAGTGAATGTTGAGCTTACCTAAAAAAAAAAGGCTGACAAGAAAAACAAAAATGGGAATTATTACAGTACAGCATGATAATTCCTAGATGGCAGTTTGGGCAACTAGGGATCTATAGATCTGAATCCTTCCAACCAGCTGAAAGAATTGACTCTGTACAATCCTTCTAATAATTAAGATATAAAAGGAAGTACATTTTCTTCCAGGCATTTTCTGGGAAAAAAGTACAGGGAAAAAAAAAAAAACAACTGTCTCCTATCTCAAAATTAAATGGATCTCTAAGTTTTAAATTAAAGACTACTTTATTGCTGTTACTGTTTTAGTGGGATCCTAATCTGAATTGAGAAACCAGGTATGACTTTAAAATAAATAAATAGTACTGGAGATGGCTGCATACTTGATAGAAGTTGGGTTTCCAGGAAATCCATTCTTGTTATTGCTTTAGCATGCTGTGATTGTTGACTGCCACATGCAGATGTACAGAATGATGTGGAAAAAACTGAATTTTCTTTAATTCTTTATCTTTAATTTTTATCTAAAGTGAAAGGACTCTGGACTTCCTTAACTGTTTCATCAGGGTTTTTTAATATTGTTAAAATGGATGCAAAGCTTATGCAAATAGATATAAAAATATGGCTTGCTATTAATAAACCATCAAAAGCACATCATCAAGCACCCATAATGTAGGACACTGGCCAAATCAATGCATGTGCCTAAACCCAACTGAATTAATCAATTGTTCCTACAAAATAAGATTTCTGCTTCAGGCATATTCATGTTTCTTTTTATTATTATATTTTACTTTCTTTCAGTGTTTTAGAAAATAAGATTCTTGGCATGACTGTTAGCAAAATGTTAATTTCAAACATGTTTTAAGGACTATTCACAGAAATCTAACCTTATCTTGCAAGTCTAAAAATTCAATTTACTGAATCGTATGGCCATCCAGTTAGCTGACAGAAAGGAGAAACAAATGATCCATGTAGACCACTGTGCATAATCAAGACCACTTACTTTTAAATAGTTACTTATAGCAAATTTCTCATGATCACTCTACAGTTTTAGAATTACTTATAGAACCCTTTCCTTACCAAATCTTTTTTTCTCTCAGTATTTCCAGAATATGTATGTAAAATAATCTACGGACAATTCTGGCAATGCGAAAATTGATTTAAAAAGTGTGAGAAATAATTTGTGTTTCGAAAGGAATCATTTCTATATCAGTTTCCTAGTCTTTAAACTAAAGTTAAAGATGAATTGGTTTTCTGATTTTTATTGTTACTACTGTTGGCAATCAAGACAGTTTCCTTGAGAGTGAACTGAAAACTGATAAGTCATCAATGAAACAATCCACGAATTTCTGAACACTCTCTAAAGCTTGTGGAAATGACATCCAAGACTAAAGCCTTCTTCACACTCTCTGCTCCTGGATTTGGTATCTATTCCCACTGTGGCTGTCAGTCGAGATCCACAGTAAAGTCCAATGTAGCTGGAAATAACTTCCTGAAAAGAAAGCTGGCACAGGAGGAATATCTAGATACTTTTCTGCTAGCTCCCTTTCCAAATCAGTGGTAAATTATTTAGTATGACTTGACTTCAGCCTATTCTGAAAGTAAGTCTGTACTACTTGGCCACCCATGACAGATATAAGGGGGAATATCATTGCCCCATTTGCTTTAGCTATGTAGTGAAAGAAATATCCATTTCAACAGGGGAAAGGAATAAATCAAGGCCAATCATTTTTTCATGTTCCTATTCATGGAACATGTTGAAGGAATATAGACCTCTTCTTCCCACCCTTCAGAAAGTCGTTCTCTCTAATACTGTGTTAGTATATGTCTAATACTTAATGAAAACAGATATAATGTCAGAAAGCCAAAAGGCTTTGGTTCACTAACTTTTTTCTTTTCTTCTAATATAAAATCTACTATATTGCAAGAATTGGAAGACAAAGAACATGAATTATCTGTAGAAACTGTGCCAGAAATATGATTTGAGTGTTTATCATTATGTTTTATCATATATTGTTGTCTAGATTATCAAAAATGTCCCTCAGATTTATACATATTCTACAGTAAGCAAATCTGCAATAAAGGTAAACAAGTTATTCCCCCACCTTGCCCATTTTTCTCCAGTATGGCTATCATAAAAAAAAATCCATATGACAATCACTAGGTATCTTTCTAAGTGCTATTGAAAATTGGTTTGCATTTGAAAACACCAATTAATGAAAAACAGAATTTCAAAGAATCTATCAGAAAGTCCAGCAGAGATTCTCTGATTTAGAAAAGATCTTAGCTAGTAGTTTCATGATTCAGGGCATTTATATTGAAAGTATAAGACCCTGATTCATACCAGATAGTATTCAAGATAACATTTATGCACCATATTTCCATTGGTTTATGAGCATGAGCTTGAGTTTACAACAACCCATTAGTTCCCTGATATAGGTCAGATCATTGATATGCTATGAAGGATCAGTCTTTCTATGTGTTTTTATCTCTACTTTTTCCTACTTATTTGTTTGTCTCTTATTTGTGTGTATATCTGAGTATATGTAAAAATAAATCTCATGGAAACATAGGAAAAAGAAACTCCCAGTCTTAGGGAAAGTATTTCTCTACCATGAATTAGCCCTGTGTTTTGAAGACGGGAGAAGAAAATGAACTGTTCTTTTACTGAGTTTCATTATTTTCTACACTTCTAAGTTGAAGTGAACTGTTCTATCGGCGTGTTGTTGCTTGTGATCACTAAGCAAGTTCCCCAGGATCTTATTGATGTTGGTGTCATTACAATATGTGTTTCCATTGCAATTTCAAACGTGAGATGGTATCTGACATCATCATAATCAATATCACTTTTACTAAGCAGTCTATTAAGCCCAGTCATGCCTATTTTGTTAATATTTCTAATGTGACACTTTCAAATAGACAACATTCCAGATCCATAGACAGCACACAGTAGCTGAGGCTACAAATTTACTGCATGCCAGTTATTATGCCTTAATCCCATCCATGTATTATAGCAGCCTGAATATTTACCTGGGAAGTTACTACGCATGCTGTAATGCACATGATGACTTAATTAAAAGAAAGAGAGAAACTTCCCTGCCAACACAAGTCATGAGACATTTAAATGATAGAGTTTGTTTTCTGAGTCAGAAATTATTGGGGCACTCAGGACATCTTCCACCACAATTTCTTAGCGCAAAGAAAGAGAAACTAAAGCACTGCACAACAGTAGTCTGTAGTCTTTAAATGTTTGATTAGTTGTGTAACCTTTACTGACCATAATGAATTAAAATTCCCCAAAAAGGATCATAAACCCCCTAGTTATCCTGGTGGGAAAAAACACGAAGGGATGAAATGCAGAGTTTATCAAAACTAGCAAGTAAATTCTGTGGGACATGTACATCTATTTGCATCATGTAGGATGTATGAGGAGTACATCATCCTTATGTAAATGTCCAGTACTGAAAAGAGAGTACCAATGTAAGTATGATTGCTCTTGCATATATCTCTTATACTTTTCTTTCAGATTGGCAGGTTGGTTTTGTTCCTCAAGCTCTTCTCTTTAGTTTTCTCAGAAAATAATTTGTCCCAATGTCTGGAAATTACTTCAATGAAAAATTTGATTTCTCACTCCAGCAAAACTCACTGAAGAAAGCTCCTCCTCACAAAGAAAATACAGAAGTAGTAAGGAATTACATTTAATCATGTAACCATGATATGACTTTTCATTTAAAGTGCTGGAATATCTTTTCCCAGGATATTTTTTCTTCTTAGCCTGTCATGTTTTAGACTTGAAATAACATCTGACGTTGATCAACATCTGAACTGGAATCTAAGTATCATATAAATGATGTAAAGGAAGGTAAAGGAAGAAAATTGGCTAATGTCAAAGTTTACTTTTTGTTTCAACATATTTTTATTGTCAGATTCCTTTGCTTTTAATTAGGATGCCTACAGATTTATGTGTATGTGTGTATGTTTCTTGAGCATAAGTAGGCTTCCTTGCTGAACAGACTTCCTCATGTGGATATTTTCCAACTCAAAAGCACTTTATTTCTGGAATGTCCTACAAAAAAAAATATACAGGGTTCTGAATGCTTGAAAAACTCCTAATCCACATGCAGGTGCTCTAGATTAACAGTGTGCTTTGTCTTCTAACATGGGCAGGTATTTCATAAGAATAAAATACAGTCTGTCTTAGCTTCAACAATTTGAGAAAAAGTGTAGGAGTTCTTGTTATATTTTTCTTCCATTATCTATGTTATAACAGCTCCTGTGAAAACACAGTATAAAAGACACAACAAAATATTTTAAAAAATGAGTATAAATTGAGTACTTGCTTCAGGACAAGTGACCCTTGTGATATGGTAGAGAAAAGAAATAAGTTTTCAGACAAATTCCTGTTTTTATAGTTTTGTACAAGAGCACCAAGAGCTGGGTGACGGCCTGATGAACCTTCTGAATGAGTTCCCAACAGTCTGCCCATACTATTTATAGACCTTCTTTCCATCTTTCTTCTTTGGATTGCTCATCATCTTTTCACCCACAATCCAGGTATGTGTTATCTGAAACAAGCTGAGTGGATTGAAGAAAATACATGGAGAGTGTCAGGACAAACTGGAGCAGGGATTGTGATGGGAGTGATGCAGACAAGGCTTCTCATTTAGGTCTTGTTGAGGAATGTATTTATTACAGTCCTTCTCAAAACAAGGTTTCAATATGCAGGCAACCTTCAGGTACAGATGGTTGGTCAAAGGTTATATTACCTCTAATGAAGGCTTCTTCAAACTCTTCAGAAGAATCTGTATGGTTGTACCTCCATCAATCAACTAGATATCCCTGACCCTCAACTCAAGTGTCATGGTACTTGTGTCAACACAGCTAAATTATCTCCTCCCCCAAAATGGGTGGTTGCATCCAAACTGCCTAGTGGTGAGTTCACCTGTGGTGTGCTCTCCGCAAGCTGTGCCTTTTTGTGGTCTGGCACTGGCTGGCATCAGTGGAGATTGGAGTGTGATAACAGTTAGCAGATCATGGGCCATGCCCCCATCCTGCTCTCTTTGGCAGTAGAGATGCAGCCTCTGTCAGCTACTTTTCTGCAAATAGCTCCCTGAAAATTACATTTCTCTTCTTTGTTTAGCGTGTTCATGAGTGATCCTCTGCTTCCCAACCTTAGCTAAATAATTATTGTAATTTAGTGAATATTAGAAAATGGCATTCTCCCAGCAGGAAGGTCAGGCCATTATCTCTTAATGAACTCTTTCCTGTTTACTTAAAGGCACCACGGGGTTACCTTCCTTTCATTTCCTTAGCAGCTCTGTTATTGAATCAAACTAACAAGTATATCAAGGACCCATCTCAGTAGTCCAACATGTTCATGCCATACCTGTGGCCATAATTCATAACAGAGTTACCCGTCCTTCACAACTCTTGTCAATGACAAGAGTCAAAGTCACCAGTGTTTTTTGTCCCACAGAAAGAATGCATGCAGGACTGACCTGATTTTTTTCCTTGTCTTTCACAGCTTTTCCTTTTTGGGGAGAGGAGGGGAAGTTTTTGTTTGAGCATTTTTTATTTAATGAGCTATATATTTTCAATAAAGACATTTGTCAAAATAGTTGCCTAAGCAGAAGACTGTAGATCATTAAGTATTTAGAAAAGCTATGTTGTATCATAGCTGTGCATATGCTTCAAATTAAGACATGGTTCTCACCAGTGTACATCTGTTACCAGATTAGTGTAGATCATTTTTTCTCATTGGAAGGGACCCCAAAATAGTAGTGGCTGGGATATAAATATGTTCTGACATTGCTATTTGTCTAGAACCTCTCCATCTTATGTGAAAAAAATCAGTGAACTTCAATTCAGATGTTAATATTGCTGCAGTAAAACTGACCATACTGCAGTAGTAGTAACAGCAGTTACTATATAATATTTACTCCTGTAAAAATAAGAAAGAGTGTTTGAAAGAAAATAGGTCTGCTAGTCTTTAACAAAGCTTAATCATAAACATGTTAAAAATGCTGAACCTGCAGCTTGGGCAAACAACAGAATTCAGTTTGACTACAATTTCCAAAACTTATTGATTGAAAAAAAAAGCCACAATTGGCATATATTTTGGGAATGGAATGGCTTGCAAAGCGTGACAGCAGCAGCAATGCTGGTATATCTTAGAAAAAATCCCATTATATTAGTTCAGCAGCTACTATCTAAAATGTAATCTTTTTCATCTGATGCAATTTCATATTTTACTTCCGAGTTTCAGAGAATGGAGCTATCAATTCTAGAAGTTAGTGTAAGGTTACAGTTCTCTAAATGAAAAATGAAATTGTGTCAAATTATATTACAAAGTCTAAAATGAATCTGAGATTCATCTTAAATTCCTAAACCTGGTATTAACAAATTCACAGTCACTGTTTATTTGCAAAAGATGAGAGAAATTAACATTAGATTTGCACACAAATTTAGTGGCACAAGTATTTTCGCAGAGTCACAAGATGGCTGAGATTGGCAGGGACCTCTAGAGGTCACCTGGTCCAACTCCCCTGCTCAAGCAGGGCCACCTACAGCCAGTTGCCCAGGACCATGTCCAAACGGCTTTTGAATATCTCCAAGGATGGAGACTACGCAACGTCTTTGGACAGCCTGTGCCAGTGCTCAGTAACCCTCACAGTGAGAAAGTGTCTCCTGATGTTCAGAGGCATCCTCCTGTGTTTCAGTTTGTGCCCATTGCCTCTGATTGTCCATAAGAGAAATTATTTTTGAAGGAATATCATATGTATCAGGCAGATCATGCCAAAAAAGCAGAAGGACCTTAACTATATTAGATGACCTATGTTTTGCAGAAAGATTACCACAGAAAAATGCCACTGACTTCTACTATCAACGTGCTAACCTACACCTTGTTTAAAATACTATTTCCCTTAGTCATATACATTAATATTATTCTGTCCCTGAGTTATGAAAAAACACTAATTTTGTGAAAATATGTGTTAAACAATCTAATAATAACCTTTCCCCTGACCCTTAAATATAATTATCAACAACCACAGAAATTCTTTTTTGTACAAAGACAGTCAGGAGGAGTACTTGCTTCAAAACATACATCACTATGATAGCCCCTCTGATAACTACCAAGCTTTGAAAACAATGGGCTTCAAGGTCTGTTGCACATCATACCTTCTAATTGCAGAACAGCCAACATTTCAGTCCTTAATTTCCAAAAGAGGTCAATATAGTCAGCTCTTCTGCTTTATGCTTCTTCCTCAGGGGTCTGTTTTCTAGCAGAGGTCAGCTTCATTTAAAATGTAGGTAAAGAAATGGTTTTATTTCACAAACATACTCCTCCACCTTTTCCATCCTTAGTTTTCCGTAATAGAAAGAGAAAGGATGGGAAAGTACTAGTCTTTCTTTTTAAAAAAAAGTATTTCAACTTCTAAAAGATTTTACTCTAGTGAAAACATATTAAATATTGAATTGATAAGCACATAAACTAATGCAGTAGCGGTGGCATAAATAGATGCAGAGAGTCCTTCTTTCTATATTCCCACTGCTGATTATGGCAAATGCCAAAACTCTCAAAAATGTGATATCAGAGCTGTAAACAACTAGACTAATGTTACTGGTCATTGCTTCATTCTCGGAAACAATATTCATATAAGTGGTTTATCTTATTCTAAGGCTCAATCAGCAGGTGGAATTGAATTCAAAGGACTGCTTATTTGCAAAGTGTGAATGTGCCTGAGGATCTGGAGTCTAAACCTGATTATTGTACGTGACCACAATGGAGCTAGACACTGGATTTTTCCATTATGAGGTTTGGTATATCTTACCAAAACTATCTTATGGACTAGTTCAGTCTAAACACAGGAGCTCCGCTTGTGGAAAAGAGTATAATCAATTTTGCTCTAGACCACAGTTGTGAGACGTATTCAGGTAGTCATCCTCTGTGAATCTCTGTGAAATCACTCAGACCAATGTGATGCAGACAAAATAAGGCACACGCACCTAATCAGGTACTGTCACGTTGTCATTTTGTTCTTCTGCCTCCCAGCTTTGGTGGCTTCCACTCCATGCTGAGTTACAAACAACTGGGTACTGGTTATATTATTTTGAAGTGTTGCCTATCTGCAACTATCTTTCTGTAAATTATTTCTGTGCATACTTAGAAAAATTAACTATGACTTTCATTTATTAATGTAACTTTAATTTTGAGTGTTCAGAGTTCCCAATCATACTTAATCTTTTTTTTTTCCATTTTCCTTATAATGTGCCCCAAGTTCAAGATTGCAGAAATTGCATATCATTGGCAAATTAACAAGTTTACAGTTGAGAATATTGTCTATCCCATTTTTGCAAATTTCGTACAGCGAGAATTCAATGACCTCCCAAAATCCCAAACCACTTCCTCAAGTCCATTTATACATAAATCATCTTACAATTCTTGCTTCCTTCATATATAAGGCTGTTTCTCATTTGTTTCTTCTCAATGCCATGGATCTTGCCTGATATCTTACGTCTTAGTTGTAAAGGTGGTATTTCCCTTCCCTGAGAATAATCACAATTAGGGTTGTTCATGGGACTGATCTGCTGCTTTTTACAGTCTGTTTTTCTTGGGTTTAGCTTTTTCATTGACTATGTATTTCATCTTTCTCTACTAAAGTTATTTGGTTGTATTCAACTACCTGAAAGGAGGTTGGAGCGAGGTGGGGGTCGGTCTCTTCTCCCAAGTGACTAGCGATAGGACGAGAGGAAACGGCCTCAAGTTGCGCGGGGGAGGTTTAGATTGGACATTAGGAGAAATTTATTTTCTGAAAGAGTGGTCAGGCGTTGGAACAGGCTGCCCAGGGAAGTGGTGGAGTCCCCATCCCTGGAGGTATTTAAAAGACATGTAGATGAGGTGCTTAGGGACATGGTTTAGTGGGCATGGTGGTGTTGGGTTGACGGTTGGACTCGATGACCTTAGAGGTCTTTTCCAACCTTAATGATTCTATGATTCTATGAATCTATATTACAGCTAGTGACTCTGTTAGTGTCAAAACCATTGCATATAGTATGAAATAAGCATAGTGTACATTATAATGTGTATTATATATTCCTGTATACCTTGTAAAATAGTAAAAAAGATACTGTTGTGTTGGGGATGTTAGTTGGGTCACTGTTAGCAAAACTAAGAGTGCTTTTAATTGTGTTTGAACTAGTTCTAATCAAATAAAACAAAAAATATACCTCTAAATCACCACATTTGAAAAATTATATTGACCATTAGGAAAATAAAATTAAAAGAGCATCATTTAACAGAGGAATGGATATCGCTTTAGGGTAAAAAAAATAAAAATTCTGGATTAAGTGTTAAAGAAGCAGATGAAAATTGCTGGAGTATTTTCGCATTGCAATCCATGAGTATAAATAGTTGTAAACCTGATAACAAGTACAGAGCTCAGGGCATGGTATAAACCTTATCTGTCTTTGTTGCCATGCTACTGGCAGAACCTAAATAAAAGGTATAAACTGCAATCATACGTCACACCATCTATCTTTTTACTTTCCAGAAAAAAGACAGAGATACAATTTATTGGTAGAGATGTGGTCAAGGCCCATTAAGGAGATATGCATTCACTTCAGAAATTCTGAATTTCTGAGTTCATAGTACATTGTGAACACATTCTGGGTCTTTCTTGATAAGTAACTGATTCCTTTTAGGTTGACAGAAGGAAGCTGTTAATACTTACCTGTTCTTGGTTCAACAGTTCCCAAACTAGGTCCTGTCCTTTTTCCGGTTTCATGTGAGAAAGTACTGCGCTTTTTGGAATGCGCTAGTTAGCACAAGGCATAAAGCTTTTGTGATACAAGACTGCTAAACATAAATATGTGTAATGTTTATATATGTGTTCATATAGGTTATATGTGTGTGTGGTTATAAGAATGTAAGATTGGGTATAGGTATGCAATGTATAAATCTTATATGCAAAAAAAAATATAACTTGCTATATTATATAGATTATGTACACAATATATGGTATATAGGACATATAATATATCACATACATAAATCATAGAATCATAGAATAGTTTCGGTTGGAAGGGACCTTTAAAGGTCATCTAGTCCAACACCCCTGCTATGGGCAGGGACATCTTCAACTAGATCATGTTGCTCAGAGCCNATATATAAATTATTTTATTGTATATATATTTATATGTGCATAAAAAATATCCTTCATAAGGTTAGTGGACAATATAAAATGCTAGGAATTGCTGACTAAAAGTTTTAGAGCTACCTGAGAAATTTTAGCCTTCTCCACTGGCTAACTGAACCTCAACTTAAAGCTGATGGGAGGCATTGGAGAGGTCTTGAAATGCTTTATGTGAGGGAGGGCCACCACCCTGTACAGGATGACTAAGTCTCATTTCTTGTACTTCCAAACTGAGGAGCTAGTCTGAAAATGCTGAGGCTTTGCTGGCTTATCACCCATCTTTTGGGAGTATCTCACTCACTGTTACTTCAAAGAGCAGTTAAGGAACAGAGGTAGCAGACAGGCAAAAGCAGCAGGACTGAATGTAGAGGAGTACCCCAAACTGCTCTGCATTGAAAGTTTTTTGCACTGTATGTTTGTCCTACTTAAATGTAAACTGCTGTAAACAACACATAGAAACTGTAAAAAGGTATAAATTGGTGCAGAGTAGAGGTGGGCAATCAGAAGCAAAGTGAGCACAAAAAGCTCTTTTCGAACTGCTTACAACAGGGCCTTTCTTAGTCATTGCAGCTGCAATAGTGCTACATCGGAGGTCACTAGGAAGAACTCAGACTTCTGACTATCCATCTTTCTGTGGCTTCCTCCCACTGATCCTTAAAGCCACAGAGAGAGGAGATGTAGTGCTTAATCTGGAGACACTACTTGCCAGAGACCCTTGTGACACTGCAGGATTTATTCCTGCCTTACACACTCCGCCCTCTACCAGAAAGGCATCAAATACAGCAGCATCCCTGTTTACCCAACACATGAGGGTATGAGTCCCAGAAGGATCCTGAAATCTTCTTTGAAAATGCACTTGACCTTTCAGATCTTTTCTGCTGTGCTGGGCTAGAGAAGGCCTTGGAGCTGGTCTGCAACCTGCATTCTCAATTTGGAGAAATTGCAGAAGTAAAACATGTAAGGAACCTAACATAAAATGCACAGAAGGGAATTGCCTCAAAGTAGGTAATGGCCTCTATCTGCCATTACAGGACAGCACAGATTCTACGCTCTATCAACCAACCACATGCAATGGCTTGGATGCCTTAGGGAATAAAATAGTGCAAGATGCCCACATTTAGGTTATGGAGTCCTATCCAAAGTGTCATTAAATTCTTATTCTAGTTGTTAGGTCTGGATTTGTCATCAAATACTTCAGAAGAACTGAGGTCCTTGCTCCACAGGGCTCCATTTCTCCTGAGGCAGTATTACTGATGTATTTGTTTACTCCTTCATGTACTTAGGGCTTTTATGATTTCTGCTAAAGTTTTAAAGCATGTCTGAAGAACTCCTTTATTTCTCTATTCAGTCAAGAACCTCTTAGTGTTCTCATGTAGCTTTTAGCTGTTCATTGAAAAAAATGCCTGTGGCAGTAACTCTCTGAGCAAAAAAGACTGGAAACGTCTGACATCCCTCCTTCTGTTTACTTGTAGTCTCAGGAAATCAGTTGACTTGTGAACAATAAGTAGTCTGAATACAACAAACACTGAAAGAGAGCAAAGTCACTGCAAGGAGAGATTTCATCTCTACATCTTTTTGTCTTGCTTCTGCTTTTGGCCAAAAAAAAGTAAATGGTTATGGTATACAGGTGAGGTGGACAATAGTAATCAGAATTAGCAATTCAATTAATGGAATACCCATCTGTGTATAAAGCAAATATATGCAAAGCAATGGATAAGCATGAACGTGTATAAACATTCTTACATATGTGGTCCTCGTATCAAGAAAATCTGTATGTGTAGTACTTCTTCCATAAGGACACTGGGCACTTTTCTGTGCAGAAAATGCACTGTATCAGGTATACACTGACAGATTGTATGTGACATTGCTCTAAATGACAAGTGCATTTGACTACATTATAAAGGATTTGAGACTATACACCAGTTTCAGCCTGCACAATTCTATGAATTGTGTGACTTCAGATGGTACACAGAAAGGTGACAGGTAATTTTATAAAGCTGGATTTCATCATTTCTAAGTCATCAACAATCTCACTCATCACTTACTGACAGTGAGAAAGTGGACCTCTGAAGCTAGACTGTCTGATTCACTTTGCAACATGAAGTATTAGAGTGGCTGGGCTAGAGTTGAGCGCTAAGCATCAGGGAGTCAGGGGTTAAAGGCTATGACACTACCAGAGAGACAAAAGGAGCTGCAGTGTACCAGACTGCTGGGGCAACACAATTTAGCCAATAAAATTGTCTTTCTTATCTGAACAAGTATAATTATCTGTCAGTGTTAATTATTGTGCTGGGGTCTAGATTAATGGAATCCTATAACGTAGCTTTTGTCACCTATAGCTCTGTCTTGTTCAAATTTTATGCAAATCCTCATCCCCATGCATAGAGGGATGCTATCAGGTTGTGTTTTTAGTTTTGTAAGAAGACATGCGTTTAGCAGGGATAAGGTCACTAATAAGTGTTTCTAAAATTTTTATGTTTACTTCCAATTAAGATACTTCTGGTCTAGAATTTAAATATATTCCTGCCATGTTTGGAGCCTAACCGTTGCAGTGTTGTGTCACTGTGGGTGGAGAGGCTTGTGCCACCCTCCTGCGTTTAACCCAGGAGTGACACCAACCCATCTGTTTTATTTGTCCTTGATGAGAGAAATAGAAGAGAAACAAATCACTTTTAATAGTAGGAGATAACTGGGCTTCAAAAATCCCTTCTTTTATAACAATTGGACCTGTTGCATCACAGAAAAAAGATACATATTTTAATAGAAGTTATTTTTACCTTGTCATTGTCCTTTTAAATAACATTATAGGGGTAGCATAGCAATGCTCAAGCTCACTACTTCTTTGTCAGCAAGAAAATACAGAATCACTTAAAGTACTGCGAGTACTGCTTAAAGTACTGTGAGTTCCTTTTTTCACAAGAAACAGTCCTGCAAGTGACAGTGCGTGGGGCAGGTATGAGACTGTATGCGGTATAAGATTCATGTTTGTCTTGGGTTCTTGCTCTGATCTGCTCTGCCCTTGTCGCCTTTGTCAGTTCTTGCTATGGTAAGCGGGGGACAAGCTTCAGATTGTAGGCAGGTCATGAGCAGTGAACTCCTCCAGTTCATGCCAGGAGAGGTTGCAACAAGGAAAGGGAGCTCATAAAAGATAAAAATACAACGTCACTCAGCAGACCAGAGGCAGTGCAGGACCAAAACCTCACTGTTCAGGCACGTTGATACTGGGTTTATCAGTACCAACTGATAATCATTGTCCATTGTTTGGACATCCACATGTAGTTTGTTTAAAATGTTTAATCAGCCTTGTCCTCAACAGTTGTCTTAAAACTTTCACCAGAACAAGCCCTTTAGGCGTGTCCAATTTCTGCCAGGCAAGGGCATACCATAAGAAGGTAAGAGCAGCTTCTGTGGTTTTGTGTAGTTTAACAGGCTTCCTGGAAGTCTTCTGTGTAAAAATTGTCACAAATACGTGAATAATTTATTTCATTACATTTGAAACAGTTTGGGAAAGAAAAGAAGAATGTGTCCTCTGGCCTAAAAGTTCCATGGGAAGAGGTGTTTCTTCATTCTATCTGTCCCAAAGATCTGGTATCTACCTACGGTCTTCTTTTCTTGAAATAAATAGCTTGCCCTGTCTAAATGTTGTTTAAGGAAAATAATTTCCCATGAGGACCTGAAAGATTTGACACAGCATAGAACAAGCCATCAGTAGGAGTGATTGCTGTGTCACCAACACAAAGCTGAGTCATTTTAAGGTTTGGGGTAACTCTTCTATTTACGGTAGTTTCTTATTGATGCGAATAACTTGTGTGACTAGCTGCTCAAAGGACTAATTAACTAAACTACTTAAAAATCAAACAATGAATCGTTATTTTTTAAAATTCCAGTCATTCACTAAAATAACATTCAGGAATGAGAAGCTTTGGAATTCTATCTTCTCAGGGAGCGACAGCCAAAGGGGGTCATTATGACCTTTGTTCCTCTTACACTACCTGATTAGGGACTTCTAGAAATTGAAATATCTGAATTCAAAAAACATAAACATCACAGTTATTTCATCTACCATTTAATTTTCCAAAACCTCACAGATTTTTTCCTATGTCTGTCAAATATGATGGGAATTGCCTACCAAGCATCTATTTTAGAAGAAAGCAATGTTTGTGGGATGAAATAATTTGGGTTCAACTATCAAGTCTGCCTTGCATTTCCTATTCATTCTAGTAAACCTCTGAATTATAAAATCATACAATAATTTAGGTAGGAAGGGACCTCTGCAAGTCCCTAATCCAACCCCCCTGCTCAAAGCAAGGCTAACTTCAGCTAGATGAGGTTGCTCAGTGCTACGTCCAGCTGCAGTTTGAAAGTCTCCAGGATGGAGATTTCACCACCGTCTGTTCTAATGGTAGATAATTTTTTCCTTATTCCTAACTGGAATTTCCCTTGTAGCAACCTGTGTCTACTGCCTTTGTCATTTCACTGTGCACCTCAGAGGGGCATCTGGATTCATCTTCCCCAAATCGTCTCGAAGTAGTGGGCAACTGTGATTCAACATCCTCCAAGCCCTCTGTCCTGGTTTTGGCTGAG
>VZTQ01011181.1:0-37500 GCA_013400755.1 Pelecanoides urinatrix
TGGGGTGGGGTGGGGTGGGATGGCTGCTCCCTGTGCCAGCCGAAACAGCCTGCTGGCCTGCGTCACGGGGCAGGTGCACTTTGCTATCTCCAGCCCTTGCTCCATGGAGAGCCGGGGGGGCAGGAAGAGGGGCTTATTTTAAAGTCCCGTTTGGTTGGGAAAAGTCTGGGTTTCATAAGCCCTTTTCAGTGTGAATTTTTAACAATTTTTCACAGTGATATCACTTAAAGGTTTTCCATAGCCTCGGAATTTCTTCCAATTAATGGAAAAAACATTAATGTCCGTTTAGGAAAATAACTTTTCCATTGTTGAAGAATCTCTCCGGTTATGCCTCATGCAGCAGAAGCCTCCAGACGAGCACGTCCTGGAGAGCCCCAGACCCGCAGCCCGGAGGACCCAGGCTCTGCCAGCAAGGTCATCCTGGCTCTGCGGCCAGGGCGGGATCAGGGACATGGGGATGCTTTCCGGACCCTTCCCACAGAATGAAACCACCCACCTTTCCCCGCTCCGGCTCCGACCCCGATCCTCGGAAGGAGGGAGCCGTCCTGTGCGGTCAAAGCACCTGCTGCTCGTTCGAAGCCGGGGCTGGCTGCCCCTCGCTCTGTGCACTCGGGGGCCTGACCGTGCCTGCACGGGGGCACAACGGAGCCAGCCGAGGGGCTGGGACAGCCCTGCCGAGCCCCGGGCACCCTGAGCCGTGCCCCGGCCCCGCGCCAGCCGTGCCGTGCCGTGCCGTGCCGTGCCGTGCCGTGCCACCAGCGCCCAGGCACGCTTCCCATCACCTCCTGCCCGACGTGCCGGGGGCTGCGGGGGCCGGCAGAGCGACCTGCACCACTTTGGTTTCCCTCAAACAAACCGTAGCTGCCCTTTGCAAATGCAGGACTTAATCTGCCAATAAATGTCGCAGACACTGCGTATGGATAATAAAGTCTGCAGTTAGTGTCCCTTTTCTCGCCTGCCGAGCATTGCTGGATTCTGCATCACATGAACTACTTCGGGTCTGGAAACCCCGTCCCGGCTCCTCGTGGGGTGCCGGGGGCCACCACCCCTCACCGTGCTCTGGTTTCACCGCGGGGCCCCCCGGGCCGGCAGAGCGCCCTGCTCGCCGCAGCTGGGCGATCGCCTGCACCGCGCTGAAGCTCTGGGCTGGCAGTTCCCTGCGCGCGGCTGGGAACCTCCCGCTGCCCCGCAGAGCCTGCACAACCAGGGAGTGAGGGGTAAATACCCGGCCTTTTTATTTACGTTCATCTTACTTAAATAGCCCTGTTTCTTGGGCAATAAACCACAGAAAAAAATTACTTCGGAAATGCTGAAATTAAAATATTTCATATGAAATACCTAAAAATCTCTGAGTTGACCACGGTATTGGGTAGGAAAGCACAGTGTATATAGTTGCATGGGCAAGTTTCCAAATATTAGGGAAAAGCCACATCCTATTATTTCTGGAAGTTAAACCAGAATTCATATCTAACAACTTTTCATTAACATTGGTGACAGAGAGAAGCCGTCCCAGCAGCACTGCTTGGTGAGGAGCACGTTGGGCTTCTCAAAGGAGGAAAACAAACCAAAAGGTCCTTTCGCCCCGTTGGTCCCCAGCTGGCCGGGGTGTCCCTGGAAAACGCTGCTCGCATCCGCACTGCGGCCACCCGCGTGTTGCTGCCTGGCCCTCCCCGTCACTAACGCTGGGACGATGCTTAGTGACAGACCGGGGCAGGGCACAGAGTGTCACACCACTGATACGTCTCTCAGTTACAAAATGCTTGCTCTCTGGTGCATTTATAAATAACAAATGTAAGGAGTCCAATCTTTATTGTTTTATTTCTGCATATTCCACCCCTGCCTGGAAAGGGATACCAGCACGTTCAGGGATGTTATTCAGAAAAGATAAATATCCTATCTCATATGTGAAGTATTACTCTTATACGAAACATTGTCATATAAAAGCTACTTGAAGAACTTGCACTCACTGGGGAGGCTGAAGCAGGCAGCAGACACACAGCTCTTGGAAGTTTGAGTTTGTTGTGAGAACATCGTCCTGCTCCTCCCCATTCTTCTGACTAAAAGAAATTATGGGTTTTTTTCAGCCTCTGATGTCTCCAGTCAGTCCCCGGACAGTTAGCAGACATAGTAAACAGAATATGCTTTAACAGGACTGTAAATAAAATTTATGGCTGCTGTAAGTTACAGCATTCAGACCACGGGATTCTTTTAAAAACACATGTGCGTTTTTCTTATTTAGAGATTTCACCACTTGGGAACATTTGATCCCCTTTCAGTTTTTGGGATAGTGAAATTTCTATGATCAGTTTTGAGAAGCTGAAGAGCATTTTGGTGATCTGCACCTGCTTCGCTTTCCCTTGCCATGTGCTGTTGTTTTCTGCATCCATGGTTCAAAAATCCATCCTTTTTCACAGGGTAGAATTCAAGTCCATAGTTAATTTTCATCATATGTGTTGTGCAGGACCAGAGCTCGGCCTCCCAGGGGCAATATTCCCAAGTCAGGGTTCTACCTAGAAATAAATTGACTTTCTCCACTTGTGTGTCTGGGTGCAACTTCTGTCACCCAGAATCATCCTTTAATACAGCCGGACAAAGCCCCTGGGTGAAAATGTAAAAAAAAAGAAAAGCAGAATGACAAGGAAGGACCTCACGCCCCATTGCTGGAGGGTTTCCCAGGGATCTCCCGCTGCTCCTCTCCACCCGCGCTCGGGGCAGAGCTGCGGGCAGGAGGAAGCGATGGACGGCTCCACCACCCGCCCCAGCGCCCGGGGCTCCAGCCCCGCCAGCCGCATCCCGACCCGGGCCGTCCAGCTGGGCTGAGGTGGTGGAAATTTTGCTCCTTCCAGCTTCGGTTTTTCAGTTGAAACTCCTGGCGAGGTTTCTGTTTTGCTTAAGATCAAGTTCCGCCTTCTCCCTGTGGTGCAAGAGCTTGGCCCGGGTCTCAGAGGTCCTCGGCGTTGGCAGCCTCCGGAGCAAGTGGAAACTCTCCGGGCTGCACAAGAGACGGCGCGGTCCTGCCAGCACGTCAGCTCCGCCGCGGAGCAACGCCGGAGCCCCGGGGCGGGGGGCGTTCGGCTTCGGGGAGAGCAAACCCCACTTTTAAACGCTGAAGCTGAGCAGTTTTCCCGTTGCCATTGCTCAGCAGGCAGGGAGGGCTCCCGGGGAAGGAGAAAAGCGCGACAGGGGAGGCGACCCGGGAGGTGAACTGCGGAGGTGGCCCGGCTCCGCGGAGCGGGGTGCTGGGCTTTGGGCACGGGGCGAAATCCCCCGGGGAGGGGCACCCGCTGCACATCGTACCCCGGTAGAGGCGGGGAGAGGAGTGGCCTCCCGCACCTGGGAGATGGTGCCCGTTAAATTCAGTGACAGCCCAGAGAGGGATTTTCTCTCAATGAAGACTTAAAGGTTTTAAAGACTTAACAAAAATAGCTTTGAACGGTGTCTGGAGTGGTACAGCGCTGGGGATCCAGGCTCGGGGTAGCAGTAGCAGGACATTTTCTGATGGAGCATTTCCACTGGAGACTGCAATTTCAGTGACATGAGAACATTTCATAGGAATATAATGATTTCAAGTACGTTTTTACATGGATTTCGTTTTGCTGATGATGATACTTTTCGTTTGGGCTTTTGTCATTGTGCTTCATCAAATATTTAGCTAGTAAGTAATATTTGCTAAGAATATCAAATTTCAGAAAACTTTAAGGCATGACTTTCTCAATTCAAAATATTGTTTTATAAATCATTTTCTGCATAAGATACATCCTGTTTTCTAACTGGTTTTAATTTCAAATGAAAATTTTGCATTACAATGACTCACGATGATGAAAGCAATGGGCAATGACATCATTCCCGCTGTTTTGCAACGGGAAGCTCTTGCCTTCAGTGGGGTCGACGCACGCAGCGATGTGGCTGCATAAACCAAGCCGACAGAAGGAGGACGCACCAGTGCCACGTTTATGGCTGCTTGTTATTATTCTCCAGACTCTGGCCATGCACTGTAAGCCCAAGGAGCCGCAGGAGAGGCTCGGGGGGAGCAAAGCTGCCGGAGCCCCCCGAGGCGCTGGCTGAGGGTGCCGGTTCCGCAGGGACAGACGTGGCGGCAGGACCGGCAGTCGGGGCAGGACGGCCCTTCCCGGCGGCTTCCCTCTGGATTTATTTCTGGGACTGCTCCCTTGCCATCAGCTGATGAGCCAGCGCCGTAATCGGAGTGAATGACTCCGTCAGAGAAAGGGAGAAGTTACCTACGTGTGTACTTTTTGCAGGCAAAAGAGGCAGGGAGGGCAGTTTAAGAAACTGCTGTTTAGGGAGGAATCCCCTGTGGTCGGGGGGCTCATTCTGCACTCAGCTTTAGGTCCATGGGTGGTGCTGGCACGGAGGCACCCACGGCACCCGGGCTCCACGGAGGGGCAGAGCCGGGGCAAAGACCCCGGGTGCCGAGGAAACCTTCCGCAGACGCAGGCGGCCACGTTGTTCAACTCCTCCATGGATTTGTAAGCAGGCGTGATAACGGCAGCGATAGCGCGCAGCCATCAGAGCTGATGGGTATCTGGCGCGGAGGCTGAATAGGGCCACGGTCTCCGAGAAGCTTTGAGCTTCCGAGCCTCGGAGCCTGAAGGAAATAAAGCCCTTGGTAAAATAAGCGGATCAGATAAGCTGGGAGAAAAATGGAATTGCATAAAGTAAAAATAACTAATCTATCTGTGTTTCGCCACATACAAAAAGCAAAAGCTGGTGCTAAAAGATACCTGATGGACGCGTGCTCGCTGGTGCAGGGGCAAGGTTTCCTCCTTGCTTTTAAGAAAAACAAGGAGATCCGTAGCTGGGGCCAGTGAGTCGCACCGCGCAGTACTTTCAAGCGGCATGCAAAGGCCGTCAGACTTGAAAGCATTGAAAGCCCAGGAAATGCTAATACTATATTTTATTACATTTTAAAGAGACAAAAATCCTTTGGCCCAAATCCGCTGTGCAAAATAAACAATATTTTAGTTCTGAACTACGCACATGGAGTCTGTACCGTTCGCTGGGCTGTGCAGATAGGCGGCTGTAACATAATGCTTTTCCAAGGGCTCCGACGCTCCAGTGGGGCCCCTGTTTGACTCAGGGAAGGAATTGGGTTCACATAACCCTCACTTAAAAAATAGACTGGCACATTTTTGCTTTATCAAACTCTATTTGCAAAAGACTAGGGCTAAATGATCTGAAAAGGTTATTTTGAAGCAGGGTCACCCTTGCTGCCACAGGTCTAATAAAACAAAACTATAGCCAAATTAGAAACATATTTCATCTAATAGGGGAAAATATAATTGGTGAATCTGTCTGGTGTTTGACCTACAGTATTTATGCTAAATGAAAGTTTAAATATATCACAATGCAGCACGAACAAGAAGAGCTGCATTCACTATATGTTCTGTGGTTTGATCCCTTCCCCTTAACCCTTAGCTTCACACAAAAGCCAACGTCAGCATTAGCTTTGGCCGCATTGCACAGATGCTATGAAATAAAAGTGATGGCCAAGATTTGCAGAAGTGATGAGTGATTCTGGGTAACGACCCAGGAAACCAAAAGGGGGTTCAGAAAACGCTGAGTGCTGTCCCTCTCGGGGCGGGGAGTTTGTCATCCAAGCTCTGATGCTCCCAACATTGCAAGTCGGATTTGAAGCCGGTGCTTGAGAGATGCTTGGCAAGAGGAGGACGGGTGTCTGCTGGGCAGGGGGTCCCGGCACTGTGTCCTCGTGGGCACACGGAGCGATGCAGATTCTGCATCTTCAGAGCTAAAATATCATGCCCTGGCCATAAAGGCAGAGAGCAGGGCTGAGCTTCCAGGGCTCCTGGAGACATGGGACCCCCTCACACAGACCCCAGTCCAAGCTGCTCGTGGAAACCCAAACTTTTCCAAAGCTGCTCCACACCGGACACGGGTGTCGCAGATGTGGCTACGCACAACGGCCGTGCACGGGCAGGTTCGGGGGCTGGTGGATGGTACCAGCCTGGGAGCGTCCCGGGGGCGGCTCTCCTAAAGCCCTGAGGCTCCCCTTGCCCCGGCACGGGTGCTCGTGGAGGGCAGTCGCTACTCTCACGTGCGTTCGCTGATGATGCAGGAGGTGTAATTTGTGGTCAACCAGCTGTTTATAATTCCCATCGCCTATAGAGCCCCTCCCCCTGCCCCTGATAATTTATGTTCTGCATAAAAGCGAGAGGATCCTTGAGCAGCAGTGATGGATGAAGGAGATTATTAACAAGGATATCATTTTGAGAGAGTCTGTCTTTTGGTTCCTCGCAGTTACATAACATTTCATAAATTTCATAACAAATTGGTTCCCAACTCGTTAGCCTGACAGCAGGCACCTCGGCCAGCCCCGCCGGCGGATTCGAGGGCTCCTGGGCTCCATCCACACGGATCTGCTCCCCATGGACCACGCAGGTCCTGCCCCGGGCGGTCCTGGGCCTGACTCAGGTGCGGCCGTGAAAATAGCTGGCAATAACCGCAAGGGTAATGTTCTCATCAGCTCTTGCCGATGCAGAGAGGAAGGAATTTCAGGTAAGGTTTTTGGCCACGCAGTGGAAACAATCCCGCTTTATCCAGGTCTAGACATCAGCTGCAAACCCTGGTTTCAGTGTCAGCGCTGCAGAGTCCCCATCCAGCATCTTTCGCCAGGACGAGACGGCAGCCCACCCCCGGCTCCCCTGCCTGCCCCGCGCGGCAGGGACACGCTCCGCTCCGCAGCCCCCCAGGAGTTTCCAGCGCAGCCCGGCACGAGGGCGATGGTTTGGCAAGAGGCTCCCTGCGCCGTCTGCAGCCCCCCAGCCTTCCCCCCCGCAGCCCGGCCCGGGGCAGCCTCGGGGAGATGCTCTCCCCTTCGCAGGGTGGAGGAGCGGGTGGCCGCGGCTGCCGGCGCGGGGAAGCCTCTACGCAGGGATATACGGTATTCGTTAGGAGCGCGCTTCTGACGAGGGACATGTGCCAACCCCTGTGTTCCCTAGCATTCATGTGTTTCAGCAAAACCCGGGTGTGCTCAGCCAAACTTGTGTAGCTGTGATTCATCTCTCACAGGAGTTCAGACTGAAAACAAAAATCCCAACCAAACAATCCTTTAAAGTCCAAGTCCCAGTAAACCAGCTCCTCCGGCGGCAGGAGGGACGCGCGGCTCCTGCCACTGAAACGCTCGGGGAGAGCGCGGTGCACAGGCAGGACCGGGCTCTGCTCCCCTGGCCTCGGCTTCCCCAGCCGCAGATAACGCTGAAATCCCGAATAGAGAGCAAGGCTACAACAATGAGCTGAGAGGATGGACTTGGAAGACAGGGAGCTTTTTTCTTTTCCTTTTCTCCCCCCTTTTTTTCTTAAAAAGCTTCATGTGGAAGAGAAAGAGGCTAATTAAATACTTTTGCCGAACATATTTAGTGAGTCTTTCAGAGAAGTGATTGCGTTTGGCCGCTGTCCAACAACGAGGAGACAGGATTGTGTTCAGGAAAAAGCGAGAGCGGAGCACTGATTTAGGAGGATCCAGGCAGATGACCAGCTGACAGGGTCTGGCCTGTCTCAGACACCGAGGGAGGAAGGATAAGGGTGGCCAAGGTGGCTTTCTCGAATTCCTCGTGCATGAGGTTAACACGGATCTCGTCTCCACGACATCCTCCAGCGCTTAATTTACAGTATGCCCCGAGCGTGCGCTCGCAGCCTGTGCACCACGCTGCCTCCACCGATACAGGCATTATTATTTATTCAGTACCAAGCATCCCCTGCATCCAAAAATAAATAAAACTGTTGCATCAGCAGCCCCGAGGCCCCGCTCAGCGCTGCACTGATGCTGACACGTACTACCGTTTCCAGGATTGTTCATGTTCAACAAACATCGAATACGCCGCTGAACTTGGGTGCTGCTCTGAGCTGGATGTCCAGGCTCCCTCGCCCGGCTCTGGCTTGTCCCAGCACATGGCCGGGACCCCGATGCGGGACCGCGGGAGGACGTGCGCTGGCCACCGCAAGTGGCACGGCACCCTGCACCCCTCCGGGGTCTCAAGGGCACGCTGCAAGCACCGGTGTGCTCGGGGCCCCGGGGCCGCAGCACCGGCACGGGAGCGTGGGGTGCCTTGCCGTGCCGCGTGCGAGGACGGGGTGCCAGGCAGCCCGGACCTCAAACCGCCGTGCGTCCCCGTGGCGAGCCCCCGTCCCGCGCACCGCGGGGCACTGGCCCCCGCGCCGCACCGGCTGCCTGGCGGGACGCCGGCTCCTGCGGGGTGGCACATTTACATCTCTGCAGCACATTTACATCTCTTCACCTATTTCCGGGGCAAATTGCCTGGTTTTATGACGCCTGACCGGCTCCCTCGGGGATATCATTAGGCGGGCAGTTAGTGAACCACGACATGAGGTTTTGCTTTTCCCACAAGGTTCCTGTGAGAAAGGCCTCCCTCCCTCCCCCCGCACTTATCTTATCTCCGAGGGCAGCTGAGCTCAGTCCCTGACCCCTGGGTGCTGGGGAGCCCCGGGGAGCTCGTCCCCAGCGGCTGCACCCCAGTGCTCGGCTGCTCTCTCGGGAAGCTTCTCCCTCGGGTTTCAGCTCTTTGGAACGAGCGGCCTTTGTGCAGGAGGAATCTGGGAATGGCTTTAAAGCTCCAGATACGATTTCTGCTTTAGCATCCCAGGGCTCTGAGCATCTCCAGCCTCACAGGCACCAGGGGCTCTGCCGACGCTTGGGTCCGGCAGCCGGCACCGCACCGTTCCCGGCGCTGCTGTGCGCGAGGAAGGGGCCGTGGGACCCCCAGCCCAGCCCCGCTGGGGTCGCGCTTTGCCTGGTGCAGCGGTGGCGGTGGCTGCGCTGCCCAGCAGCGTTCCCGGGAGCGCTGGAGATCCCACCGAGGCGAGAGCCCCGGCACGGCCGCTCAGACGCGCTCAACGGCGGCCGAAGTCCTGGACAGCCGGGCTCCCGCACGCATTCCTCAGCGCTGGGGCTCCCACACCGTCTCGCTCATACAAGGGAAAGTCTTTACTTCACTCGCTTTACTGGGAAAGTCTTAACAGAGAGACAGTTTCATCCCAAGCAGATGTTTCAAATTTGTTGCTAACCCGTATTTATTTAGACTGATAATAACAGGCAGCCCTCCAATTGTGCCGGGAGTTTTTACAATAAACTCAAGCTCACATTATCAAAAGCAAATCAATTAACAGGCGCTATCAGGCCCCACCCGTCCGTGCGATTCCCGCCACGCAGCACCGGCTCGGCGGGTCCGTCCCGAGACGGGGGCTCCCCGCAGCACCATCCCAAACCCGACCAACCTTCTCAGGGTCCCCGCAGCGCAGTGCACTCCCTCGTCCCCATCTAACGCTCCTTTTTAATTGACTTCAGAGAGAGGAAGAGTGATGCTTTCTAAGGGGAGGATTGATTTAGACATGCAGTTTTCTCCACAGACTTCGCAAATGGTTGTAACAAGGTCACAGAGAAAAACAATTTTATCCTCTGATTACTGTAACGTGATATGAGCTTGGAATTGCATCCACTTTGCCTGTTTATTTAGGCATTGCTTGTCTGGTCCCTGAAAAAAAATCCTCAGCGCAGGAACCACATGTGGACAGGGCCAGGATTGCTCCCCAGTGCTCCCCAGTACTCCCCAGCATTCCCCAGCACTCTGCAGTGCTCCCCAACCACCTGCAAGCACAGTTTGTGGGTGCTGCAGTGGAGCTGCCGCAGCTCCCAGCACCAGCTGAGCTCAGCACAGTGCGAGTCCTGGCCATTAAAAAAATGGGGTGCATTTTTGCTAGATGGTCTCTGGATGAAGAACATCTTTCTGCATCCTTTTTTATTAGTCCAGAATGGCCTACTTGGAAAGTGCAGCAGGAAAAGCATACGGCACATCAGCTCTTCTTGATCAAGCTGAATCCATACAGAAAAATAAATACAGCAATTGTACATACCTCACTTTGGGAGAATACTCATCCAGAGTGAAATATTACAAATATTCAGTGAATTGTCAAAATAATGGGAATATAACAAGGTCAAAATACTAAGCCATCTGATCGTAATCAGCCCTAATTCCAGCAAAGCCATGTTTAAAGGAGATTGTTTTGTCAAAGGTTTTTCATGGCCCAATGGCTTTGTAGCACAAGGTTGTTTGGATCAAGTCATTTCTGATGAACATTTATTATGGTGAGGAAATGTCACATTCATTTTATGCTGTGAAAGTTCATAAACTTTCTCAGATAATTTAAGGACTTCTCAGTCCGTAACCTGTTGCCTTAGGAATGATTTAAATGCAGAGGACAGGCAGAGCAGAGGCTGGGACACCGGTCGTGGCACCCGCCGAGGAGTGCTGGGAGCGGAGGACACGGGTGCCGCGGGGAGCCCGGGGAAGCCCCCGCCACCGCCCGGGCATGGCCCGGGGACCTGGCGCAGCCCCGCGCCCGGCGTGGAAAAGCAGCCGCTGATTTCGCCAGTGTGGGCAGCAGTGCCCGGGGGTGATCCCGGAGGGGGGAGACGTCCCGCAGGTGCCCAGGGTGCCGGCAGGGGAGGGTGGGTGCAAGCGGCCGGGAGCGGCGGGGGGAGCAGCACCCCGAGTTTGCTGACTTTCGGCACCTCTCGGGGCGGGAACCAGCGCCCCACGACTTCCCTCGCCGCAAGGGTTAACTCTCCCGCGCGCGAGTGGGGGGGTTTGCTGACTTTCTGCTCTTACATCATGGCTGTGCTATGAGGCCTGGCAGGGGTCCGCGTTTCAGCGCGGCTCCGAGCCCTGTGTAATTTTTGGCACAGGGGAAAGGAGCCTCGTCCGGGGCAGCGCGATGGGGCAGAGGCACCGAGCGCGCCCGTCCCCTCGCTGGGGCTGGCAGGGGCTCGCCAGAGCCCCGCGCTCGGGGGTCTCCCCTGGGAGAAGGAAGGTGCCGACAATGCTTGTGCAACTCCCAGTTGTTAACTGGGCTGAGGGACTGGGGAGACTTGCTCTGCACAGCACGGCTCTGCATGGCAGTGTGGCACGGCACGGCACGGCACGGCACAGCAAGGCGCAGCATGGGGCAGCGTGGCAGAGCGTGGCATGGCACGGCGTCCTCCCTGGGATGCCCTTGGTCCATCGGGGCAACTTCATATCGGGGCATTTCCCGGACCAAGCAGAGCCGGAGCCGCCCCAGCCTGGCCGGAGGCGCCCAGCCCCGGCCCCGCGCTCCGACAGCGAGGACCGGCCTCCCGGGTCCAGGCTGCGGGAATGAACTTACAGAGCAAAACCAGGCAGCCTGAGTCAACTACTCCCTAAAATCATCAATTACGCCGTGACAGCCCAGAAGGAGAGGAGGGGAAGTCAGGGACATGCTGCGTAGGGGAGTGTGAGGCCAGAAGGAGAGAGCAGTAGTTAAAAAACACGGCTGTGAATCAGGAGGCAGCAAAGGTATTTCCAGATGCACGAAGCCTTGGGTGGGTGGGTGCCCGCAGCACCAGCACCCCTCACCTGCCCTGGAGCCGGAGCCGGGGGCTGCTCCCCCCCCCAGCACGGGCTCCGCGGGAGCCGAACCGGCGCAGCGGGACCAGTGTCACGGGGGGAATGGGGCGGGTGCGGCGCTGGCGGGCACTGGGACTAGTGTGGCTTATAAGCACTGTTAATACTCTGCAAGAGAATAAACACACTACCAATAAAGTTTACACATGAGACTCAGCTGGGATAAGTTGCAAATACCACCAACAGCAAAAGACACAGGACTTGGAAGAATTAGGAAAATGCAGAATACAACCAAGAGAAACACGGCTGGGGCACTGCGCAGCCGAAACAGCTGAGACACAAGGGAGTGAGAGGGAGGAAACAGAAAAATCTGGATGCTGTTCTGATGGGAGAGGCAAAAAAGATTCCAGACAGAAAATTTGGGATGAGTCTGCAATGACGGATGAAAGCAAAGATTGTTTCCAGCCCCGCCATCGCTCCACTCCGTGGAAAGGTGCCGGTCTCTGTTAGGGGCTGGAGCTAAGCTGGGTGCTGTGCGTCGGTCGGGACTCCCCGAGGCGGGAAGGGGCTCCTGGAGCAACGCGAGAGCCACCGGGCACTGGGCCACCAGCAAGGCTTGGTGCGACCTTCCAGCTCCTCTGAGCAAGGACAGGAGGGGAAGGTGGTGTTCAGGCTGCCTGCTGCGCCAATATTCGGTGGGAGGTTAAAGAGCTGGACCCAAGCAAGTGTAGTGATTTCCCGCTTTTCTCTTTTCCTGGCAGAAAGGTGTACGAGACAGCCAAGGGAAGCAGTAGAAACGTTCATTTTGCGTGCAGAAAACAAAACAAAACCACAGGAAGGTAGACTAAGGATTGGGAAATACGTCCTGGAGTGCAATCTCATCAGGTGACCTAGCAGATCTTCAGCACCTCTGCGTCCAGAAAACAACGAGGCCAGTTGTGAATTTACCTATTATTCAGCACAACAAAGTTAATTGCAACACGGGAAAATCATCAGCAGCAACTTATTTTCAAAACTTATTTGTAATAAAAATAGTCCACAGAAAAACAAAACACAAGTATGCACGGGACTGATATTGAATTACCCTGGGTTTATCATATCTGAACTGAGAGGGGAAAGTAATGGCATCTGGACAAACCATTACCGGTAACAGCTGAGCGCGGTGGCTGAGGGTCGCTGCGGTCCTTCCCTCCAGCGCGGCAGCCAGGCGAGTCCCGCTGGCGCAGGCTGAGCGCCGGGGTTGTGTTTCCCACGCCGGGGGTTTCCCACCTCCGCGGGAGGAAGGGCTGGTTTCAGCGGAGAGCCCTGCGCCGGGGAGAGGAGGAGGAACAGGCCACCAAACTGGAAATGATTCCTAACTGGTTTCCTCTTCTCAGAAAGGAGGTTACTTCCCCATAGCCCACATCAGTGTCCCCTCTTATGTGCCTTAGAAATCCACGGACTTGATGGATGGAGAGCAGAACCGAAATGAAATGCTGGGGGATAACGGCCTCGTGCACTTCTCCCCTTTTCCCCCGACCCGAGTGGGGGCTTCGTGGGGTTTGCAAAGGCAGGAGCAGCCTCGGGGCACGCAGCCCCGTGCGCTGGAGCGGAGCCGGAGCCGGGAGCCTCTCGCCCAGCCCTCCCCAGCGCTGGCCAGGGACCGTGCCCTGGAAACTGGGAGGAGGTTTTGTTTTAGCAAAAGGAAAGGAAAATCAAGTGTGGTTCCTGTTGATGAAAACAAGCCCTTTCCACAACCGCTGCGTAAGAAAAGAGAACCCTCTTCCCATTCTCTGCACAGGAGCCAGGCGTCCCCACACCCAGGAGGACGGAGGGCTCCGTGGGGACCCACACGAGCCCACCCCTCCCTGCCAAGGCACCATCCCAGGCCCGATTCCTCACAGCCAGAGCAGCGTGAGATGCCACCAGCCATACGGCTCCGTCACGCTCAGCAGCAGCTCGGACCCCCCGTTTGATGCCGGGGTCTGCCCAGGCTCTGGTTTGTCCCGGTGCTCTGCCGCGGGTGACCTGAGACCAAAGCGGGTCCGTGCAGGGGCTCTGAGCTCCCACTGCCCTGGCACGTCCACCGCGGCCGGGTGGGAGGCGAGGCTGGACAAGATCATCAGGTTGCAGAGGAAGGCAAAGGAAACATTTAATGGGCCTGGCGTGAGCTTTGAGCAGCACGCTGAAGTGCAGGGGGATGCACGTCCAGGCGCTCTGCTCTAGGCTCCTGCATCTAATAAAACAAATGTACGCAGCGCTAACGACCGAGCGCGTAATCGTAGCGAAGAGCAGCTCGCGGCGGCTGGCACCGGGACGGGGACTGCGGAGCCGGAGCACCGCCAGCGCCGCGCCGCGCCGGCAGGGACGGCCCCGACCAGCACCGCCGGCACAGCACTCGTCCAGCGGTGCCAGATCTGTCAAGGACACCTCCTTTGCAGCTGCATGAGGCTATATGATCAACTTTTTATTTAAAACACAGAAATACCCGAAAAGAACCTGCAAGCGTGTTTACTCAATTTAACATCTGGAACATAAATAAAAGATGGCCGGAGAACGGGATTTCTTTGGAGAGTGGGAAACAAAGTACCTTGCCACTAACTTATTTTAACAGCTCTCCGTAATATAATTTCCAGTTCATTTGGTTATCAGAAACACTGATTATTGTCACGCTGAAGAGGCGATTTCAATGCCCAGCGCAGTACGTCCCGTGTTTGGGATTCTGTGTTAGTTTTTTGATATCCACTAATTTCTCCATGCTGAGGCAAATTTGTCACACTCATGGGTCTGTTTGATTTCATTAAACAGAATATTTAAGCATAAAAATTGTTTAATCGCCTTGTGTCATTATGAGATGAATTTCATTTTGCATACATTTGCATATTTCATCAAAATTAAGGCTGCTAATATGCAAATGAGAGACAGGTTGCGGCTGAGGTGTTTATTGTAATAGCTGCAGGCTGTTCCACTTGAAAAGCTTCTGGGCGGTGCGGTGGAAGGGGGTGCAGAGACCCCTCTGAACGCCTTTTAAAATCAATTTGCTGCTATTTTTCCCGCTAATGTCCCCTGCAAAAACGCTCCGGGTTTGCGATGGGCGTTCGGTCTCTCTCACCCCCGGTGCCTGATCTGTCAGAGCTGGGAAGTCGTGTCTTCTCCCTCCACCGCAGCAAGAATCACTGAAATAAGAACAACCTCAAGACTGCCTGGAGAGCAGGGAGGGCGAGCAGAGCCCCGGGTCGGGGCTGCCCCCGGGCAGGTTCCTGGAGCCGGGGCGAACCCCAGAATTAGAGGTGTTCCCCCAAAGCCGGGGAGCCAGGCGTCTCCCCGCTCTCATTGAACGCAGCCAAGGTCAAGCACCAAGTTCCTCCAGACCCATTTGAGAGGCCCAGACAGACAAATCATGAAAATCAATCCACAGTGGCTAATTAATGCAGACTTCATTAGCACACAGCGGCTGAACGATCCGCATCCAGCGGTTATTGTGCTTTGCGGTAGGCCCAATAAATCGGGATGAATCCAGCGATCCCAGCCGAGCACCAGGCGCTGCTTAACTTTTATTTTCTGATCGATGCAAAGGCCTCCCCTGGCTTGTCACCGTCAGCACTTTTACTGCTCAGAGTGCGAAGCTCCAGAAATTTTATATGATATGGCATCAGTCCCTTCCCTTTTATTTTTAAAATATATTCTTCGCTTGTTATTTATGAAGAAGGCTATTTCACACTTTTAACCCTTTATAGAGCCCAATTTTTTAAAAAAAATCATCCTGTACGTCTAGCAACTGTTGTACTTTAGAAGCTGGAGTAATGACGTCTAAAATGTAAAGCCCATGATGAGCGATTAGCTACTTCGACTTGTGTATAGTAATTAAACCAAAATTAACTGGTGAACAGTCGCAGCCATCCATCCTGAGCAGGAGCTGTTCTGCTGACTCGGTACAGAGCACAATGCGGAGGCGCAATGTGAACTCTTGCTAGGGGCTATGGACAATGGCTGAGCAGCACAAAGAAAAGAGCTTGTGGGAATTTTTAAAAGCTTTCAGAATTAACATCTAAAGCACGATGGGCTTTTTCAGCACATATTAGTCAAACCAAAAATTATATCATCACATCTCCAAAGAAAACTCTAGCGGTGTCTTCGCTTTAGTGCTCAGAGGTGAGTGCTGCCTGTGTATTAGAGCGTGGGTATTCCTAGGTTTTTCGAGGTTTTCGGTGAATATTGGCTCTGAACGGCCACTCCACAGTGACTAATAAGGGAAGGTAACCCTGCACTCCCGCAGCACAATTGCAAAGGAATGCAAATCCCAGTGCTATTCTGAGCATTTCTCTTTGCGCAGAGGAAGGCGAATGGGACCACCTTAAGCCCTTCTGAAAGGCTAAGGCTCAAAGGTATGTATTTGCTTAAAAAAAAAAAGTGTAGTGATTGCAGAGAAAAGAGAAACCTGAGAGCTTATTCTTGAACAGTCAGACAGGGTCACCAAAACCAGACTAAATAGTCTGACTGCAGGGCAAAGCACTGGGGCTGTCTGAAAAATGATCCTCTGGATGGAGGGAATCGCAAGAAAAAGCAGGGAAGGAGGGCTGGGTGGGAATGCAGAGCTGCTAACGCGGGCAAAGGACCCGCAGTGTGACGCCGAGCAGGGCTTGGCGGAGCGCAGCACGGCCCCTGCAGGTGACGGTGCTCCCGAGGGCTTCGGGGGACGTCGGGTTAAACATTTGGTATTTCAGAGGATGCTCTTTTAATAGTTAAAATAGCAAAGTAGATTATAAAGAATGTATGTGCTCCTAATACCACCAGCAGAGCAAGACCAGCGCTTGCACCACCCAGCAGGATCCAGCCGACTCCGCAGCAGAAGTCTGGCAGCCCCGAGCGCTCGGCTTTTACTCCCCCTCATTCCACATCCTTCTGGTCAAGTACCTTGAAGCAGATCTTGACCCTGGCAAGGGCAAACTCTAAAACCCTCCAGTGCCTGAGGGAGAGAAACAACTCGGAGAGAGCTCATAACTCATCCTTATTTCAGAGAGATTAAGCTTGATCTAGGAACCACTTGAAAGCTCACTGCATTAGGACTAGGCAGAAGTTTACGTTCTCCTTATTGCTCACATCTTACCAGTACACTGCTATTAATTCATGCTCTTTTTTCCAAAGGGTTACCTTACTCTCAGTCTAGAAGGACCTTTCCAAAATGGTCTCACAGAACAGCTGCGGGAAAGGAGCTCCTCAGAGCAAGAGCAGAAACTGTGCTCGTTAGATAAAGCTGCGTACCATCCCCTACTAACAGAATCACACATCAGCATCTCACAGAATACAAGAACTTTTTTTGTATTTGTTTCAGAAAAAGCCTAAACTAAAACTACACACTTGCCCTTTCCCTTAAGCTACAACACCAACCCCCACAAAATTTGCCCAAACCCACTTTCTTGTAGGAATGGTGCCCTTACCCCTCCATATGCTTCACCTGCCCTAGGTTTCCACCTGTGAGGAGCAGGATTGCAGGAACAAGTCCCCCACCCTTTAAAAGGCAGCTGCCAGCCCTGCAGCCTGGCTCCTTGCTGCTGTCTCCTGCTGGGTGCTGCCCCGTGACATGCCACACCGTCTCCAGTGCCACCGTCTCCAGTGCCACCGTATCCCTGAAGAAAAAAAAAAGGGGGGGCTCTCGGTGTCTTTATAGACTGCTGCGCTTCAGGTTTTGGAGGTTTTTTTGTGATTCCTTTTGCTCTTCTGGACTTATAACCTTTTCCTAGTGTTTAGCTTCATTCTTCCTTCTTACAGCATGGAAGCCCCCTTTGTGATTTTTCTCTTCAGTGCCTGGTGCCAGCAATTGATCCTTGTCTCCCTCCTGCTGTACCCCCTCCAGTATCCCCCCCAGCTGCTCCTTTCCCAGCAGCCTGTGACAAATTCTTAATCTTCCTGCTAGCTTCTTGTTTTGGGTAGAAGCTTGTGTTTTTTCAGATTTGAGTCTGAAATCTGTTTTTTGTGGTGTTAGCTTGGGAAAGCTCAAGTGTACCCATGAGCATGGGTGGGTGCTGGCTCCGGCAGTTATTTCTTTGAGTGCAGGAAAGTCGGGAAGATAAAGGGCATCCCACAAAACCTGATGTGTCCATGGCCAGGACAAAGGGAGCACACAGAGGGTTAGAAAACCCTCCCAATTCAGCTGAATTGGAGAGGCAGATGACTGAGTAAACATGAGGTGTTTGCCAGATATTAGGCAAGCAAGAAACACACGTTCAATTCTTTTAACTTATGACTGCACTTAATTACTGCTTTTTCCTCCCTTCATGAGCTACATATGGGATTAATAATAATGCTGAATCAGATATGCTCTCTTATTCACCAAAAAGAACAGAGCAGTAAAAATGAGCAAAGGAGGCTCTGGTGAGGCAAAATACACATGCTGCGGGGAGAAAACTGCTTTTTTACGAGGGGGTGGTGATCCCAGAGGAGTCAGGTTGGCCAGCCTGTGCTGGTACCTGCTTGCGGGTAATTCTGGTGCCACCACCGAAAAGTGCTGCAGGTGCCCTGGGGGCTGTTATCCCTCGTCAAAGCCAACAGCACCCGAGCGCTGGAGCCCCGCGCCGCAGGCTGGGTGCAAGGGGGACCGTGCTCTCCCTGCAGATCGTGTGCAGTGCAGCTGAAACGTGCGGCTTTGTAACCCCTGCAGGATAAAGACATCTAAATGCTGGAGTTACTCAAAATTAGCCTGAATATTTTCATATAGAGTATCTCCCAGCCTGCAGCTAGAGGCGAACAGATAAGTCACAACATAAAATATCTGGGTACAGGGCATGGTGCTGGTGCTCACGGCTGGTGCGGGGAAGGGGCCGAGGTTTTGGCTGTTCCCGCAGTGGTTTAAGCTGGTGAGATGGTGGTTTAACTGGATGAAGCCAAGGAATCGAAACACGGTTAAAAGGGGTTTGAGGGATGGTGGTCAAAGCTCCAGCAGCCCATCCAACGGTGACGTTTATGTTCCCCCGGAGGTGCCGAGCCCCTGAAGGCACCGTGGTGCCGATGGGTTTGTTTAGCCGGGGACCGGAGCAGGAAGGGGCTCCCTCATGCGTTTCACCTCACTCCATTGACTATTATGGGCTCTTTATCTGGGCATGCCAGTGCTCAGGGACACTTTAATAATGGGAAAATTTAATTCAAAAAGCCCAAACTACGTGCTAGGCTGTGTTTGACTGTTTACCTGCTAATGTTTGCCAACTGCTATCTCATTAGCTGTACAGGAAATATAATTGATATTTCTGTAGAGACATGACACTTGTGCCTCTGCTGAAACGGGAAGGTTTTCTCAATGCTTCATATCACTCCTGTTCACTGCTTCCCATAAGTGATACTGCCTCATTTTGGGAAGGAATCCAAGAAATAAGAGCTTACCAGAGAGGCCTCTTGAAAGTATGGGCAGCTTTATGTCAGCCTGGGAGCTCCCTCGGACACAAATCTTCTGGAGGAAGGAGTGGATTCTCTGCTGTTTGCAAAAGGGCCACAAATGGGAAATAAAATGTTTGTGCAGATCTTTAATGTGAAAAACATCCATTTTGGAGCACAGATTCTGTGTCTACTCCGGGTGAGACTGAGCAGGCTGTGTGTGAGGGGCTGGTTAGGGGGAGGCAAGCGGCTGTTGTCAGAGGTGCCTGACCCTGACTGCTGAGCTGGGACGTGGACTGGTCCGAGCTCTGGTAGCTGGGATGTTCCTGGTCGAGCAGGGAAGCGGTGCTCGCGCCTGTGCTGCTCGTGTCCACGTCTGGCCGCTGGCCTGCTGTGCCCCAGGGCCCACGCGGTGCAGGTGGGTGCTGCGGGGGGGGACGGGGGGACCCTCTCCTGCTCTTCCCCCTCCCCATCCACCAGCTGGGCATGGTGAGGAGCTGCGCAGGTCTGCAGTTTTAATTCCTGCAGGGATAACGGTTACCAGCTAGTTACTGTGAACACCACACCTGAAATCTCACCCCAGACAGCATCACTGCACACCTTTTGTCATGGAAAGGTGCTTTTGCCACTGCAGTCTTCATCCCCACACCCAGTCAGTGTTCAGCGACAAACAGGCAAATCTGCTTTCCTTGAAGGACGACCCAAGGCTGAAGGCATCCTGCGTGGCACCGGGGTGTTGTGGTGAAGGGACATCTCAGCTGGTTATGTTCTGACACCAACAAGCAGCAGGAGACACATGGACCTACAGAACAGGGGGTAACCAGAAAGGAGGAAAAAAAAAAAGAAAAAAAAAACAAACAAAACAAAACCAAAACAAAACAGGTTTTCTGCCAGCAGAAGGAAGCAAGTATTTAGGGGAGAGCACACTCTGGGGAGCCATCCTCAACTGTTTCCAAACCTGAGTTGAGCAGATATTTCTGTATACCTGTCTAGAAGAGGAGCTATTCCCTCCGGACACATTGCAAACCTACAGGAAAGAAGAATTTCTGGTTTGGTGGCTTTGTGTCCTCATGCATTTCTGTTGTTTTTTGAGTAAATGTTGGGCTCCACTAAATGGAGGAAATCTGTGCAGTGCATTACTATGTGTTGAGGATGCCGTGAAAAATGGCTTTGCTGACATGGCCGCTTCCTCTCTTCTCCTTCCACTGATGCGATGATTCCTGGTGTTATTTCTTGCCATAAGGCCCCATCACCTCTCTTTTGAGATTTGCATATAGTTCATACATAACGAGGCTTTTTTCCTTGGGATGAAATCTCTTGAAATCTGATCCATGAAAACATCTAAACAGTAGCACTAGCAGGAAACTCAGAGATATGGAAATGTAAATGATTCCCCAATCAATAAAGATAATTATAGTGAGAGATAGACTGACATACAGTATCTTGAGGCTCTTTTTCTTGTCTTCCAAGGGGCTCCCCAGAGGCACCACAGACACTAGTGAATGCCTTTCCAAGGCTTCCTATGGTTGGGGAAAATTGTTCACTGAAGCAGGCGCACGAGTGACACTGCCAAGTTAACAATGTGCACGTTGCAGCTGAAGCCAAGCTTCTCCAGCAGACTGGGGGCAAGGAATACGAGTGCAGTCATTACCAAGGGATTTTTCAATTCCGTAGTTCATTTTGTCATTGACATCCTATTTTTTGCTGTAATTATAGACAGCATGATAAAGAGATCAGCATTATTCAATTCTCTTCCTACCTTTTAAAAGATGTCACTAATTTTGTCCAATTAGCCTTGGGTTTTAGCAGACTCTAAATACAAACTGCTGTCAACTTCTGCAGAACCCAGAAGGAGAGGGAGGTTGATTTCTCCCCCCAGGTTGTTGGCTGTCAGTGAGTGCCCCGTTGGCGCGTTTCTGGAAGGGCTGACGGGGCAGGTCGTGCAGGATTTTCGGATGTGCCCAGCTGGTCTCCCTTGTGTGCCGGGAGCAAGAGAGTGGTACATCCTTGCAAGAAAGTGCAGAAAAGCCTGAAATGGGAAGGGTGGAGAAGGATCCATTAAACACAGCAGCTTGCTTTGAGCCAAGAGCTTCCTGAGCTGGGTCACTGTCCCTCTGGCCTGTTCTCCCCGCAACGCCTCTGCTCTCACCCCCGTGCCCGAAGGGGCTCCCATTGAATGCAGCACTTGTGGCTGCCGGCGAGGAACGTGCACGTCCCAGTCCCGTCTGCACACAGCCCAGCCGTGAGTCTTCTGCTAGATCTTGATGAAGTTACTCTTAAATCTGGCTCTGTTTCAAGAACATTGTCCCTTGTGAAAAAACTTCACTCACTGCCTAGCATTCAGCTGCATGGTCTTTACTTGGAAGAGGAACTTTTAAACTTTCTCAACAAAGTTCATTTTGGTTGAACTAGTGAAATAATTCCTAGAGTGAGCTCCAAAAAGACCTTTTAAATTTTCCTGCTTGAACCTCTCTCTGTCGCATGAGGCATGATGGACACTTACGAGGTCATCTCCCCATCTGCTCTCAGCTCCTTCAAACGACACATCTGACAACTTTGACGCAACCCAAAACCCAATGCATATCTTCCTCCATGGCACTAGTTTAAATATATATATACATACACTTGGAGAGGAATGAAACTGTGAATATGGTGGTTAAGGTCATGCCATTAAGGTCACACCATCTGACACATGTCATATGAAAAGTTCGAGCAAGAATATTCAGCCGACTGCTCAGTGCAGTTTTTCATCCTTTCTGTGGAGGGAGCAGCTCTCAGGAGCACGAGTCCACTTGGAGGGCAAGGAAACGCGTATTTCACGTGGCACGCAGAATAACTCTTCACCTTTAACAAATGTGGCACACGTGACAATGCCAAACTTCACTCTCACTTCCCTCCCGCTCGCAATCATATTTAACGGAGGAAGAGAGGAAATTGCTTTTACCCATCCGCACTGCTTTATGTTCTCCCTGGGATGACGGTGCTCTGGAAGCTTGCTTTGGAGCAGTACAGACCTTGCTGTAGGGGACCAGGCTCTGCTCCACCGGCGGTGCTCAGGGTCAGCCCTGTGCCCCGGCATCGGCAGTTTGCACTTGCCGGGGTGCGGGAGAGCCCGCGCCCCGTCCTGCTCCCGGCTGGCTCCGGCCCCGCGGGGTTGCTGTTCTGATGTGCTCGTACCACGCCGATAGCGACTGATAGCTCGGAGCACACCCCGGCGCGCACCAGGCTTGCGCTGCTCCTGACTCCAACGTACAGATGGCTCTGGGGTGGCTTTTCTTGGCACCTCTCTGCAAAACCTAGAGAGGGCATCTGCTGAAAACAACTGCTTCGAAATAGCTGATTCCTCGCCCTCTCCCTCCCGGGTGCTCCCATCTGGATCGCCCACTGACCTCACAGGCTGCACTGCGCTGGGTTAAACGCACTGACTTTAGTTATGTACCTCCAACAGCTTCAGGCAACAAATGTATTTCATGCGCAGTCCTCCTGTACCTCTCCTTGATGTTCTAAGGCAATGAGAAAGAAGTGTTAAATTTGTTCTTGGCTACTTTTCCTTGCAACTCCCAAAGGCACCGGTTACAAACTGAATCAGTTATCAGCTAGTTAGGCTGGCAGTTCCCGAAGGTACTGCATGAATACTGATAGGGACCCATGCATTATTCAGTGCGAAGAGCAGAGGAAAATGAGCAACACGTCCAAAACAAGAACAGCAGTGGCAGTAAGGGAATAATTAGCGAGCTGTCACTTGTCCCTGTCAGTATTCCCTCCCTTAACACATGAGGGAAAATAATAAAAAAGGGTAAGATCATCTTGCAAGCTCTGCTCTTAAATATGCAGCTGGTAGGTTAAAATACAATGATAAAGGGGAGAGGATAGAGAGCTCTGATACAGTTTTCAAAAGATATGGCCTCCATTTCCATGGAGACTATATTTTTTTTATTTTTTTTTAATCCCACAGGCACTGGGTTATACAATAAGTCCCTGCCTTAAATATCAGCCCACGTGCAACAGCATGAAAGGGACATTGCTGTAACATGGGGGCTTATCCCAGGGAAAATATTTAGGATTTTTTTTTTTTCCTCCCTTTCTACAAAACACAACTGAAGTGAACGTATTTTAGAGAAACCAGGTTCACTGAAATTGGCTCTGCTGAACAAGTCTGTGGCTCCAAAATGAAGTGTAAGAGCGGGGGAATCCTGGAGCCAGGCTGTGTGTACCCAGCGCTGTTCCCCCTGCACGTCCCCATCCCTTCCTCAGCTCTCCGGAGAGGCTGGAGGTATCAGGGAGGCAGCTGAAACTGCAAACTGGAGAGCTCAAATCAAGTTTATCTGGAGTAAATTATTAACCAATTAAGCAGTTTGTGGATTGATTAGAATAGAGTTGTTCTGCTGTAATCTATCAAATAGCCTCCAATCTATCAAATAACCAGAGAGCGGAGCCAGGCGCTGGTGCCCGCGGGGTGCAGGCGTCCCAGTGCGAGCAGGGCTCTGCCCGCGGGCTAGCGATGCCGGGGGAAACGGTGTCCGTGCCCGTGCAGCCTGCGGGATCCGGGTGCCACTGGGTTTCACAGCCTGGACCGCAACAGCAGAGCATCACCGAGAGCACCCGTGCGTTGTGCCGGCGCCGCACAGTCTTCCAATGCCCCCGCGCTTGCAGGAGCCGCGGTTGGGCTCTCCTTAGGACAGCAGCGAAGATGCTGCTGCACAGAAAGGCTCTTTCCCCGCAGACCCGAGCGGGTCCATCTGCCTCTGCAACAGGCACTCCATCTTCGCCTGCAGCAGCCCTCAGAAAGCTCCAGCCCTGCCATGCTGATTCCGATGAGGGAAGGGATTTGTGCAATGCACAGAGAGATTGCATTCGCAGCAATGTTACAGTGACTTCCTTAAAATATCCTGACATGGATCCCTCCAAACAATCTGCCACATCACGGGGAAGCTGCGGAGTCGGTCAGAATGGGGAAGCGAGCAGGTCCCCATGTAGCCCACCACGGATCTGAAAACGTCAAGATCCGTCAGCAGATTTCAACCCCCTCACGCAGAAAACTACCACGGAGATCATCGACAGCGACTGCAATGTTTAGAAAAGCTATTAATGAGCCCAGCTTATTTCAGAGATCTGTAACACTTACGTCATTGAGGACCCACTTCCCTTGTTCTCTGCCCTGATTTCTTAAAAGGAAATTTTGGAGAAACCGCAGGCAGCAGAGTGCCGCAGGGAGCGGGGCGGGGGGACGGCGCGGGGTCCTGCGGGAGGGACGGGGGAGCCAGCTCTGAAAATGGTGTGAAGTTAAAACAAAGGGAAAGAAATCAAGGAAAGGCTGGAAAGGCGTTATCAGAAGTGTCTGCAAGTGGCGCCTGTCCAGCTCCCCAAAAGCCAGGAGAAGTTCTTCAACAACCCTCTTCCCGCACTGGGAGGAGGTCTCCTTTGAAGTCCCTTCTTTTTCCCAAAACATATTTCATTGTTTTTCCCTGCTTCTGCCTAGCAGCCAGTGGGATAACAGCTCTCCGCATATAGTCTCATGCTATAAAAATGCACGCAAAGCAAAGCATTTTCACGTCAGGTTTTTATAAGCTCTTTCTAGCTCCTGACTAATCCGTGCCCAGCCTCTGACATGCCAGAGTTCCCTTTGAGCTTGTGCCACAGATTTGCACAGATTACTCTGTTCGATTGACACAAGATGTTACAGATAGTCCCCTATTTAACCCTTATTCCAGCACAAATTCACGGGAAGTTTTTTGCTCATCAAATGTGTGTTTTGTATGTCCTTAAACCATTGCCTAGGTGGCCATTTTCTTTTTCTATCACATGCGCTGTGCATTGTTCTAGGTCCTTGATGAATGATTCTCTGGATAATATATTTCATACCACAAAGCCTGTGTATGTACTGGGAGAAGAAAACTGGAGAGATTTCACATTAGCTAAACAGGCATCTTTGGTGTCAAGTGCCTGTATTTTTGCATAAGCACCCACAGATTCTTCAGTCTCCCATGCTGAATGAAATCCCCGGCACAGATGAATATTCATAAGAAATAACTGGGAAGAGCTGTGATTTTCAGCAAAGCAAACTTTCCTGGGGGAGGAGGAATGTACTTTTTCGGATGCTTCTCTAGTGCACGTTCAGCCCCAGGTGATGCCGTCCAAGCACCTAAGACAGGGCTAGGAAAGCCGCTGGCACGGAGCTTGGCGCTGAGCAGAGCCACAACCCATCGCAAATCAGTGCTTGTCTACCGAGGCAAACGGCGTCATGCTGGTCTGTCCCCCTGACCTCAAAGAAGCTATCCTGGCTTTAAACCAGCCCAAAATCAGTAAACCAGCCCAAAATCAGATGTGTTATTTTTAATTCATGGTTGCTGGACAGACCCCGAACTCCAAAATCCAAATTCTAAGGGTAAAAGAGATTTCTGCCTGCTCTCACTTGGTTTGGGTTGCTCGGCCCTTTCTATTCGATGTGGTTCATTTGTCCTCCCGTATTTCCCTGCTGCTCTAGCTGCACAGACGGCAGGGCCAGCTCTGCTGACGGTATCATTATTGCTGTCACATACCCGTTGCTGACAGGCAGTGGGGAGCACCGGGAACCTGATGTTCTGCCACTGCTGCCCGGCTCTTTGCATCCCCGCTCGGAATTACAGGACCTTTGTTTTCCGCCTGCTGGAAGCGGCTGTGGTTTGATTGCAGGAGGATGTGCGATTTAGCCAGCGGAGAGTGAATAATTTGGCATGGAGAATTTCTTGTTATTCTGTCAAGGAGTCTGTGTGTCAATCGATGGGCTAACAATTATGATCAATGTCAACAGGAAAAAACAAAAAACCACCGTTAAGCAGTCGGTAATGTGCGCAGGCACGAAACGTTCTTGCGGTGTTGCCACGGCTCGGGAGCTGCCTGGGGAGAGTGTCCGGGCGGCACAGCCCGGGAAGGGATGGGGGCAAGGTCACAAACCCGGCTCCTCCTTCACCAGCTCGCCCTTGGTGACGTCCCTTCTCGCCCCTCTGGATTTTAATGACCAAGGCGCAGGATTCGGCAGATCCAGCTCGCCCTGCGGACGCGGCGCTCCCGCACGGAGGCTGGGCAGGCTCCAGCGCTGGGGCAGGCAGCTCGTATCCGTGCCAAAGCCGCCAGGACTGCTCCAAAGAAACTGAGCCAGGACCTGCTCTGGCTTTTTTGCACTTGTGCTCCAGTGCCTGAGACACAGCCAGTGTCTCAGTGGGGAGCACACGGTCCTGGCAGGAGAAGGGGACCAGAAGGGCTGCTCAGGTGGCCCCGGTTCAGCAGAGCCGAGCCCAGGCTGGTACTAGTGTCCATCTTTTGAAGGTCTGTCCCTGCAGCGGCCAGATCCCTGCCCAGCTCCTACGAGATGTCCTGGTGCTGGACACTGGTGTTGGATGCTCCTGCGGTTTTTGTAGAGCGTGCCCTCATCCGCAGGGATGGTGCGGGGCAGGATGGCATCCCGAGCAGCTGAGGCTTGATGTGAGCGTGCATGTCGTGGGCTGGCAACACCTTCTGTAATTAATGCAGCTCAGACACACCTGACGTGCCATTCGAGGGAGATGCGAGAGCATTTCAGAAGAATGCTTGATGCCCTCTGTCACTCATTGCCAGGAATAATGCTCCTCTCTGCTGTCACACTACGCTCATAGGATGTTGAATTAAACAGTGGGTCTTTTGATGCTGCTGAAGTAACTGTTGCATTAATTATCCATAGAATTTGCACATGCACCTTACATAGTGAAAAAGGTGCGCTTCCCCGAGACTAATGCATATTTGAATTCTCGGCCCCCCTCCCTGCCGAATCGCCCATCAAGTCGCTTGGACTTCCAGAATGCATTGTGCCGACTCGCTTTCATATTGTTTATTAATGAACCGAACCTTGAAAGTATGAGATCTTTGCCAGAGGTTATTTTTACTACGACGTTAGTTAAGGCTGAGTATTATTTTACATGCCAATGAATAATTTACCTGCCATTAAAAAACTTATTCTGAAACAATCATCGGCACTAGCCATCCATTACCGGTACAGCTGCATGTATGCAGCGAGAACATGCTGGAAGTGGGATTTCATACATACGGTGTGTTTCCTACAAAGCTGCGGTGGAAGGAAGGTCTTAAACGGCTGTGTAAAATAAAATGTCCACAGCACCAGAGTTTTCATGAGGTGTGGCTGAATCTCAAAGTTTATAGCTTAGAAAAAAGAATAATTGTGATACCACTTTTTTTTTGCTTGTGCTTTCTCTGAGGTCTCTATTTTCCCCGTAGATTCTCCACACCTACTGATTATTTATAGCATACCAGAACTCGAGCCTAATAAAATACCATGCATGACTTCTCCTTGCACTCAGTGCTAAGGGAGACTCGGCACTATTGGTAAGAGATTTAACTTATTAATAGGGTAAAGCTAGAACAAAGCTCCATAATTTGGTATTAGCTTTCCCAACCTGATCGTGTTTATTTAGAAAGCAGCTAAGACACAGGCATGTGGGGCTATAAATCAGCAGAAAATCAAATGCTAACATGTAAATAAATTGCAAATCAGCTGAGAAATTGGTTTCATTTTGAGACGATAAAGCATATTTCTCCTGTACTGATTTTATAAGGTGCCCCTTAAGAATTGTAATATTTCTGTGTGGTAATGATAAACATTAGTGAGTTGCTTTAGAAATGAAAAAATGGCAACCCTGTGGGGATTTGAAAAACATATGCACTTCAAATTTGAAAATCCAATTTAACTGTCCATTATATGGAGAATAAAAAAAGGTAAGGATAGGATAATTTTGCAGTTACACAGCATTTGACTAAATCTGATTCAGGGATGACAGCTACACTTTAAAAGCTACATGTCTGAATGTAAGGAGACAGCAAATCATTTATTTATGATTGTAATCTAGCTCCTGTCTAACAAGTTAACAACTGTGCAGAGTGCTCCCTGAGTGGAGGCAGCCTGTGTAGGCTTGTCAGTTAGCACTTTTTAAAACACTTTTCATAGAATTTCTGTAAAAAAAAAAGAAAAGAAAATAAAGGAGACAAAAGAGAGTCCCTGTCAAATTTACCAAAACAAGCAGATGTTAAAATTGCAAAAGTTTGAAGAAACAAATCCTGTTCTTAATTTCATACAAAGCACCTTCTGCAGAAGGTATACAGTAATCAGAGAGGCAAACACAAGAGACCCAGTCGCTCGCACAAACCCGCGCTTGGCAGCAGCTCTGCCATCGGACCCGAACGCCAGCCCACCGCTCCCGTCCGCGGGCTCCGGCGGGATCCTGGGCCTACCGGGCACGGGGCGGCGGCACCGCGGGGCTGCCGTGGCCGGGGGTCCCCGCGGCCGGGGGGCCCCGCCGTGCGTGCCCGACTGCGCCATCGGGCTTTTCTTTGCTGGAGCTGTCACTCTTTTGACACTGAGGTCTCGACTCCTGTGTCCGTGGCCACGGTATTCAGCAGTTAGTGGTGCCCGTAACACACTTTGTCTACCCGTTTCTGTCTGTCTGGACCTCGGAAACCGTTCCGGCTGTACCTTGGGTCAGGCTAAGGCTGCCCGAGCGCAGCGGGCAGAGCAGTGATGTGTTTGTAGTTGTACCTGTCTCAAAGTGAAGTGTTGATGTAAGAAGTTTTAAGGCGACTAAATCACCCGAACAGTTATGAAGAACTATGAACAGATAGTATTTACCCAAGAGCTCTAACGTGATATAAGTAACCTAATATTGACGTTATATATTCTCTCATTTTAAATCCTCTTGGTACCAAAGGTCTAGAAGGCGAATAATGCGACAACAAGTTTTTCTGAAGGGTAACAGGGAAGAGCTGGTGAGCTGTTGTCCGTGGCCCCAGTGTCCACATCAACAAGCTGGTAGAAATGATCACAACACATAGGACTATCCACCAGCTGGAGAACTGGGACAAATGGGGGAAAAGGCAGTATGGCATGGGGGGAGGGCGTGCTTCGGAAGATGAGCTCTTTGGGCTTCTTTAGGAGAGTCTGAGGAGTGCGTGATGGGGAGGCGTTGGGCAAGGTCTTCAGCAAAGTCCTTAAGAAACTGGCCCAGCTGGAGGCAGTGGCTCCATGTGGCACGGCTAAAGGACAGTGTCCAGGAATCAAAATAAATTGCTGGTTTTCAGAGGGGAGATTCATGGCATCTGCACTGGAACCAGTGCTGGAAGAGGGGACAGTAAATGATCCAGAAAAGGGGTGAGATGGCAAAGTTTGTTGATAGCACGCCATGATCTGTCTTTCTAAAGGCAGGGGCATCTGCAAAAGTCGCAGAGATACCTCGCTGGAGTGAGGGGCCGGGCAGAGGCAGGTGACATTCAAGGTAGATAAATGTAAAATCTTGAACTCTGGGGGGGTATAGAACTGGAAATCTCATCTTTACATGCACAGAGGACTCTGTACTGATGGCCAGCACCCAGGAGTAAAAACTGAGGGCTGCAGTAAATAACAATATGGAAACAGTAGCTCAACATCCAGCAGTGGCCTAAAACCAAACCAAATATTGGGAATTATTAGGGGAAAACTAGAGACCGAAGAAAGAGCACCGTGCTGCTGTAGACATCTGTATAGCAGCCCTACCCTGAATCCTGCATTATTCTGTCCCTACCCCATGACACAAAAACGGTGATAGAAGTAAGAAAGGTCCAGAGCAGGGCCCCAGGGATGACAAGGATAAAGGCAGGATTCCCTGGGTTAAGGTTTTTCAGCCTGGAAAGGAGATGCCTGAGGAGGGATACAGCAGAACCCTGTGAAACCGGGAGAGTGACCAAGGATTCGCTGCTGATTGTTTCTCACCCTACAAGGACGAGGGTGAAGGGGGACCGGCCGTGGGCTGAAGCCGAGCAGTAAGGAGGGCTGGTCTCACGTGCGTAGTTAAACAGGAGATATCTTTCACCGATACTGTGAAAGCTAAAATTTACATGGGTTCAAAAAGTTACTGGACAAATTAATGGCAGAAAAATCCATCATACATCCATACATAGACATTATTTCTGGCTCTGAAAGATCTTGAGCCATAAATTACTGGAGGTTAATAGAGTATTTGATGAAGTATCATTGTTCGCTTGCTCTGTTCTTATGCTCTTCAGTGGGTGTTTGCCGTTGCTCTCTCTCAGAGACGAGCCACTATAGCTATTTTTATGCTCTTAACATGTTCTTTTACCTGTTGGAGATGTATCTAATGTTCAACATAAATCAAACGTTCTCATTTGATGTGACTTGTCTTGGCCTCCTTGAAGCCTGTGGCTACACTCCCATTTGTTTCCACAGGGTCTGGATTGTGCCTGTTGCGCTCAGATGCAAGCACACAACCGATGCGGCTGGTGCTGTGCCCTTCCCAGCACCCCGCTGTCCGTCCCACCTTAGGGGCTGTTTCCATAAACAGGTTCCTCTCCTCAGCTTTTTGAAAAAAAAAAAGCCCTTGGTTAGTCAGCCGCCCCGGGGCCATCTCTGCCCGCAGAGCCGGACGGAGGTGGTCAGGCTCTCGGGATTCTCACGCTGATTCTCTCTGTTCATGGGAAACTGGCCATAAGACCTAGTTTGATACAGTCCAGTGACAGCAGTTTAGACTGGACTGCCCCTGGTTAGACCGGACTTTACCCTGCCATAGGTGCGGTACAGCAGCGGTTCCTTGTTGGTGTGTTGGACCCGACCCGCGGACGCCCGGGGGACTGGAGCAGGTCCAGCTCCACAACCTGCTGTCTCCCCTTCTGGTTTTGGCTGCCTCTGTTACTGGGGGGCCCGGGAGCACACGCAGCCCCGAGCCCGCGCCAGCGGTGCTGCGGGCACCCCAGGGTGCGCGCCGGGCAGGCTCAGCACCCTCACCCTGACCTGGGCAAAGGCGCGAGGGAAGACAGCTTTGCACAGGACCGTCTGCGTATGGAGGGTCAGGCGTGCTGTCCTTTTTCAACGGAATCAGCACTTCTCGCTTTGAGAGGGGCTGGGTTTTACAGAGCGGCAGAATAGGGGTCACTTTTTACTTTGTATTTTCCTGTCTTTTCTTCACTTTTTGAAAAGAAGGGAAAAGCTAAAAAATACCTTGGTCTGATTATTTGATCAGGATGATGATCAAATGCTGATCAGGAGCCCCTTCCCCCTGAGCAGAGGAAAGCCACTTGTTTTTGCAGCGGTGTCCGTGCACTTGTACCTGTTCCCTCCTGAGGGACGGACCCCGGTGTCCCCCGGCAGCGCGGCCCTGCGGGCGCAGGCCCCGCTCCAGATGTGCGCGGGAGGCAGCTGCAGAGCCGCGGGGAGCCGGTTGGTTTGTTGTGCGCGAGAATCACGAGCAACTAAACTAAAGGGAGAGAGTTTGAAATGGTGCTTGTCAGCTAGTATCACCCTCACACCCTCCGCTGCATGTTAATAAGTGTAAGTAAACACAAGAAGTCTCTGCCTGTTTATTTATCTTGGATTAGGTCAGTGGCTGAAAATACACAGCTTTGCTTTTTCAGATAGAATAATTCTTTTCAGATAGAGAATGCCGGGTTTGTAATTCATGGTTTTCCCTTTTCTGATGTAGGAGGAGAAGTGTAACTGCAGAGTCTTAGTGATGCAGGTAAAGCTTGGTTGGTTTTAAACGATATTCTGCCGATAAAAAGATATTTAAAATATGCTTTGAAAATAGCCATCAGCAGAGTATTTTGGGAAAAAAACTGCAGTAGAAGAGTCTGGGCTGTTTCCTGCACTCTTGCTGGCCACTCACAGAACTGATTATTCTTCTGTTGGAAAGGAATGCCTACAGTGTTATTTAAATTAGATTAAAAGTAAAGGTGTTCGAGATAGTGTAGGAGTCTGCCCCACTCTTTTTTCTTCAGGGAGGGAGACAAAAATTTCAGAAATCGATGATTTAATTAGGATCGCTGAGGTCTTAGGTAATTGCAGTTTTCCCTCCCTGTGTCCTCATGCTTTCTGTGTCTCAAAAGAACAAAAAAGAATGTTATTACTGCGTTTTTGAAAATGAACCCTTGGTTGCTATCATGTCAGCATGCGGAGGGGACGTGTCCCTTTTGGTAATTACTACAGTGGAGAGCCTGGAAATATCTGCAGGGCTGACTGACAGCTTCGGCGAAGCAAACAGATCCTTCGGCAGCCGCTCGCAGTCTGGGCTGGGGCTGGGCTTGGCTGCAGTTTGGCAGCAAAAGCCAGGAGGCCGTGGAAAATGGCATTGTTAAACCAGCCAGCAATCTGTGGGGTCTTCAGAACCTTATCATCCATGCGAGTCAACAACTGTGCTAAATTGAAATTGTAGAGTTGATTAAACGATGTATTTAAGGCCCCATAAAAGAAAGCAAGCAAGCCAGGAAGGGAGCAGTGCGAGCGCGGCGCGGGGGGAGCGGCAGTGTTGGGAGGGTTTATCTCACCACGAGCAGCAGGCTCAGCCACTGATCTAATCAAATTATTCAGCATTAAAAAACTGCCAAGGCATTCCAGTGCTGCAGCTTCCAGAGGCCCAGCTGGGATCAAATGCTAATCAACATCTCCACGATATTTATTCCCACTGTCAGTCTGGTACGTGTTTGTTTTCCGAGCACTGCATACTAAACTGAAAGATCAAGATGAATCGGTGGAGATGGGAGATGATGAGCAGCCAGGCTAAACGTATAGAAAAAACACCGGCTATCGGGAAACGGGGACAGCGGGAGGGAGAAGCGCAGCCCTCGCCGGCGGAGGGGCTGGTGACCCCAGCCATGGCGCGGTGCAGCCGGGATGCACCCCCCAGCCGGGCACCGCGGCGGCTGCGTGGGGCGGCTGCCATGGGGTGCCGCAGGGCAGCACACCTCGTCCCCTCGCGCCGCGGCCTCGTGCCCCTCGGACCCAGGTGCTGCTGCTGCACCGAAGCCCCTTTTGTCCTCGCAGCGTCGCCGGGCTGGTCCAGCGCCGGCTCTGCGGCACGGCGGGAGGACGGCGCCCAGCGGCGCGGGGGCGGCTGCACCAGGCAGTGGCCCTCGGGACCCTCGAAGGCCTCCAGCAAACCGGCGAGGTCCTCCTTAAGCGCTAGCCACCGGAGCACTAGGAGATTAATTAATTTCCTTTTTGTTTTTCAGAGTTTCATTTTTAAATTACAGTCTTCCCTCCTCTCTAATAAATACTCAACAATTAAAGCTTTTTTTTCCCCGACATGCGATTCCAACATCTCAGTGTCCCACCCTCCTGTCACCTTCCCTGCCATAAACAGATTCGTAAAAACTGCTTTTGACGCCCCAGCTGCCATTAGCCACTTAAAATCCCATAATTATCATCCTATCATGGGCCTGTTAACGAGCAGTAAAAATAAGGCCATTGAATATGGTAATTTATTCGTAAATTAGCCTAATGAGAATAGGTTTCAGACACTGTTTACTTTCTAGCTGCCTGTTTCGGTGCAGCGCAGGCTGGCTGCGCTGGGATGGCAAAGCTGTTTGTCAGGACGGGAGCCGCTGCCTGGGTGGCAGCTCCCGCGCCGCGGGGAGAGCCGATACCCGGCGCCAGCCCCCTCCCGCCCCGGGCTGCCCGCCCAGCCTTCCCGCGGCTCTCCTGCTCCTCCCGCAGCGGCACCGCGCCGGTGGCACCGGGCGCCGAACCGCGGCAGCGCCATGGGCATGCCCTGGGCACCGGCCGCAGCGACGCGGCCCCGCGCGCAGCTGACGATTCCTCTCCGCTTGTAGCACTGAGGCTGGGAACCGCGCTCGCTGCCGGAGAACTGCGCTGTCGGCTCCCCAGGAGACCTCCCAGCCTCGTCTGCGGCGGCGTCTTCTGCTTCCTCAGCCTCTTAATTTGCGGAGGTTAAAGATACGCCGCCTGGAAAGCGCGAGCCAGCTCAAAGCAGTAAACACTGTCTCGTCACAGAGCGGTTTTCTGCAGGGCGTCGTGGCCTGTCCCTGCGCTTTCCGGAGCTCGGTAGAAATACCAGAACAAACGCAGCAGAACAGTGTTGTGCCGTACCCTTGCAATGCAAAATAAGAACTTGCCAGGGTCCAGCTTTGAGAAGGCAAAGAGCGAGGATTCAAGGAAGCCTCAGCACTGCGAAAATGAGTTAAAGGGAGAAATCCGCGGGTGCTCTTGGAAGGCAGGGAGGGCCGCGGTGGGGTCCCTCGCTCCGGGTGAGAACGGCACCGTCGGCTCCCCGGGAGGTTTAACCAGGGCTTGTCCGGCTGCGCTGGAGGAGAAAAACTGCAGAGCGACCTGCCCGGCTCGCTCAGGGCTCCTGAGCTGCCTGGAGCAGCAGCAGGCAGGACACGTCTGATCCCATTTCTCCGGCTATTTCCGAGTGCTAATTCCCAGTAAAAAAAGAAAAGGGCATTGCTCACAACCTGCTGTGTTTAGTACCCTGAACCCAGGAGTTAATAAAGATGCTCTTGGTGGCCAACCACAAACTAAAGCCACTGCCTCGTCCTCCAAATTCAAATGCCATCAATTGGGCTGGAAGAAGGAAGAGACCCGAACTGACTCTTCTTTGAATCCAGAACTGACAGGTCTAAGCACTCCGGCACCTGCGCGGCTTATTTTTTCCAAGCTCCATCTTTGCAAACAGTTATTCTCAGGCAGTGGAGTGGTAATAAACCCCTGAATGAATGAGGATGAGAGGTCCTTTCAGGGAAGAGGTGAAGAGCTCTTGACTATGAGCCTTTCACCCTCTAGAGTATTTTCATTCCTAGGCTGGCTAAAAGCCAGGAAATAAATCTGCAGGGCCAGAGCTTCTCAGCTGAGTCGCTGAGCCGGAGCCTGCAGCACCCTCGGCGCTGCCACCCACCCTTCTCCTGGTCCCCCCCGGGGGAGGCTCAGACCTGCCCCTCCGCAGGGCTGGGCTGTGCTGGGGCTCGAGAGATGCGGCTTGTGCAAATTAGTAATAGCTCGGCGTGCCCTCGCGGAGGAAGGAGTCGAGTGCGTGCGCACACCAGCCCCTCAAGGGCAGGGGAAGCCTTGTTAGGCTGAGCCTGGTCCTGCGAAGGAGCAACCCTAGTGCGACTGCACAGCAGGGTGAGTTTGCCAGTCCTGGCTGCCGACTGTCGCGCCCCAACCCTTCCGCTGAGGCTTTTACTTGGGAGCCGTGGGCAGCCCCGGCGTCTGCCGCACGTCTGGAGGGAGTGCACTGGCTTGGGAGAAACCCGTGCTCGCGCGGAGCTGCCCCGGCCCGGAGCAGAGCCGGAGCTTCCCGCGCCATGGGGCGGCAGCGCCCGCCTCGGGTTCACCGGCTGGCGAAGGGGCCACCGATAGCCCCCGACTTGCAGGAAAGCGAGTGGCCGGCAGCGAGGGTCTGAATGGACGTGAACGTCAAGGATGCTTCTCAGGACCCTGCGCCCCTGAGTGCCCCGCTTCCCCCGCGCAGCAGGTCCTTCCCAAAAGAGCCGTCTCTTGGCCCAAAACAAGGGCAGTCCCAGGCCTCAGCACCGCCTGCATGTGCGGTGCCTGTGATGGGGACCCGGCAGCGCCCAGCACTGGAGGGGTCCCTGGGGACCCCACCGCCAGCGCTGGCCCCTGCTCCCGTGTGCCAGTGGGGACTGAAGATCAGACGCTCCGGGAGCAGGAGGCTCGTGTCATCACAAAAGTCCATTCCTATCGAGAATCCTGACTGGTTTCCAGTGCCCGATTTCCACGTGGTGCAGGAGGAGGGAAGCAACAGCAAAGTCTTTGCCGTGGTCCCAGCTGCGCTGCCTCCGACTGCTCCTTTTTGCCAGACGGTAGCTCCTGTAATCGCACTCCACGGTGGCTGTACTCCTGCCTTTCCATCTCCTAATTTAATTACAACTTGTTTCTTTACTAATTATAATGCTCAAATCATAGAAGTGCTTAAGGCCACTGTAGCAGGGAGGCTGGTGGCTGTCTCCTTTTTGCTAAGGTGGCCCCATTATAATTTCACTTCCTTCTGATGGAGATTATAAACACTTTGTGTCAAACCACTTCCCAGCAGTTCTCACAGTGTGAAAACGATTGAGGTCAGGAGATGCACACAACCTACCCATCAACTCAAGTATATTCCTCAAACACTGACACGCAGTCGAACTGCGGGGAGGTCACCTCTGTAAGAAACAATCCTTCCAGCCGCTGAGCAAGTACCAAATTGCAGCGTTGGAAAATAATCATGTGGAACACATTGAAAATAGCTCCCTAGGTAATAAATGGTTAACAAAAGCAGCCACTTCCACCCAGCATAAATAGGAACATAACAATTGTAAATAAGTTAACCTATTAGTGTATTGAAATAAAAGAGGCACAGCCCATAGCTTGGCATGAAGGACGCTCCAAGATCTGACTCTTGGAAGAGCCCTGTCCGGAGGAGCTGGGGAGGACACGACCGGCTCCGCAGGGGTCGGTGCAGCCTCCGAAGGCCGCAGAGCGAGCGCCGGAGCGCGGCAGGGCTCTGCCGGAGTGGAAAACTCGGGCGGGCTCTCCCCTTCCCCTCGTCCCTCCTCGCGCATCCTCGCGTTTGCAACTTTGATTTGAATAGAGATCAACTCAGGTACGAGACTTTCTTTTTGTGGTGTCCTGCAATTCCCATGTCTTCTCTATGAACACGCATGGCTGCTCTGGTACAGGGCGGCGGACTACAACCACGTGGGTATCTAGTTCACCAGCGAGACGCAGAAAAACCACCTTCTTGATTTTATTATGAACTTGTCCTTGTCACCAAGAGCCTTGCATGGGTTCAGGAAATCGTCTCACGCACACGGGTCCTACCTCTCAGACAATTTAAACCCACCAAATAGAAAGACTTCAAGGAACGGGATAAAAAGGCTTTTGGTGTGACCTGCCTGAGCATTCAGAGAAACAAGACATCTTCCAAATCAAGGAGAGTTTGTGTTTGTTTATAAACAATCAAACAAAGGGAGAGATGCTTAGGAGAGCTCTGGTTCAGCGGTGGCCGGAGCGATGGGCAAGGAGCTACCAGCTGCTCCTTCCCTTCCGCCCGGGAGTGCCGGGGGGCTCCAGGCAGCCGAGCCCCAGCCCCTCGGGAGGGCGGGGGCTCTCCATAGGGCAGGCTGGAGGTATCCATAGGGAAGGAAGGCAGGGGGTCTCCATCAGGAAGGTGGGGGGCTCCTGCTCCCTGCCCGCCGCCGGTCCTTTGTGGAGCCGCGTCTCCCCGGGGAGGAGCAGTGGCATGCTTCACAGCTCGGCGTTTGGCGGTCATCCAGCCCCAAATGAATGCATGCAAATAAACGGATCTTAGATCGTTTACTGATCACATATGGGCCGATTTGCAAGTTTGTAGCAGAAGTCGCATATTTTGTAGATTTGGGGGTTGCTTTTCTGCTTCCAGGCAATTTTTTCATCTCTCTGGTTATCAACCGTTAAACCAGTTCTGGAACAGGCAGGGACGGCAGTCGCACACCCTTGTCACAATGCGCCCAGCACCCCTTTGTGAAGGGGGATTCACTGGGACAGCCAACACGGGATTTAGACGACTCCCAGTCACAGCTTGCTGAAGTTGTTTCATTTGAAAACAAAGATTTTCCCCCTGTTTTTCTGTGTTCAATGTCTGTGATTTTCTTCAGCCCTTTCACGAAGCAGAAGCCGGTGCCCAAGGCGCGGTGCAGGGACGAAGGGGCAGCTGAGCGGGGCTGGGGAAGGGATGCTTTCGTCCCCCCTCCCGCTCCCATCTCTCCCGGCAGTGGGTGGGCAGTTTCTGAAAAGCTGTTTGAAGAAAGTCTTGAGTCGCCCCTGCTCATTCCAGACGCTTGCCAAAATTAACAGATTTATGGCACAGCACTTAGTTTGAATCAACTTTTAAAAATGTGATTTACAAAAGAGACATTTTTTCCTTGCTCAGACACGTTATTTGCCCATTAATATGCA
>VZTQ01011181.1:40000-60747 GCA_013400755.1 Pelecanoides urinatrix
CACAGCAGCCTTTATTTCTTTGTCTCTATATGAAGCGGATCTGCAGTAAATTGGAGAGGCTGGTTTGTTTGGTTGCTGGGTTTTTGTTGGGCGTGTTGTGGCTTTTTTTTTTTTAACAGACTGATTGGCTGACATCTATTTCCAAGGAGATCATTGACAGGGAGAGAATACACAGTTTACTCAACCACGGTGGAATACAGAGCCATTTGCATCAAATAGAAAAAAAATTAATTCTACTTGAAATGCATGTATATGTCAGAAACACTTGACATATAAAGTAGAAATAACATTGCTTTGAGTCTGTAACATTTATTGTACTGCATGTGCTACACAAATAAAATACATAATTACTAGACAGGCACAGGTAAATTAGCATCTTAAAAATTTCACTTTTTTATCACATACCATTTCCAACCTGGAAATTTTGTAGCACCAACCTGTATTTTCAGGTGTCTGGGGAAAGCAGCAGGCGCTTACCCGGTCCTGCTTCTGGGAGCTCTCAGCAGCGCGCAAAGCCAGGCCGGCTTCGGCTTTGTGCTTGCCAAGATCACAGTCTCGGCTTGTGAGCTTAGCCATAAAGTGGTTTTAATAATGTATCTTAATACAAATTAAGGCAATTTTGCTTTTTCAATTAAATTGCTTTTAAGTAGTAAAACACCAACTGCGTCTAAACCCCACCGGTAATTACAGCCTCCTTTCAAGTTGTGCTCATCTCCCCGTCGGGCGCGTTAGCCGAGGCAGGGCAGGGAGCCGGCTGCCCGTGGGACGTGGGGGGACGGCACCGCCGGGGAAGGGGCGTCTCTGGGCTGGGCTGCCCTTCCCAGGACGGGTCTGGGGACCCTCAGCCACAGCTCTGATCTCGCTTGCACGTTGCGCGTGGAAATCCCACTCCCGACGGCTTCCCTCTGCCGCCGGCTGGAGGCGAAAGCCACTTGCGTTGCCACCTCTGCTTCCGAGCCGGAGCTTGGGTTTTGCTGGGGAGAGGGAGACGTGGAGACCTGGCCTTGCCCCTGGAGACCTGGCCTTGCCCCCAGCGAGGGACACGTTGCCCACCCTGCCTGCGCACGGCCCGAGTTGAGAGTCGTTTCTCCGTGATTAACAGGGAGCGGGAGAAACAGTGACAGGAGAAAATGAGTTGCTGCTTGAGCAAGGTTGCCAGCCGGGAGTCGAACAGCCCCTCCATGGCAGGGTGCCGGTGCCGGTACCAGCAGCTGTGCTAACAACCACCAGCTTGCGTTGCTGCAGAGCCTGAGCTCCCCAAACGCAAATGAAGCCCTGGACAGCTTACAGGGTTTTTCAGGACAGGGCGATAAGAGTGGTTGTAAGAAGCAATAAGGGGAGAAAAAAATATTGATCAATATAGTTGCCCGAGTGAGGTCAATGGGATCATCGACAGGTACCGGCAGTGCAAGGTGTGAAACCTGGAACCAGTCGCTTACTGTTGGCAAATGCCTCAGGGTGCTGCCGCTTCGCTGGAAGGAGGCAGATCCCCCGGCGAATCTCTGCGTGCCCCAAAGAGGATTAGTGAAAAACAGTTCAACTGGCTTTTGGCTTTCTCTTCCCCAACTAAATTACATATTGCTTTAACTTGTCTGCAGCATCAGATACCAACCCTAACTTCTTTAGAAAGGATTCCTGATTCCATTTCCTCTCATTCAGCATCAATTATAGACACCGCAGCTACGAGACGAGAGGTGTAGCCCCCTCCACATGCCTCTGCTTCCCTCCTCTGAGAGACAGACCGGGCAGGCGGCTGTCTGCAGCCGTACAGGTTTCCCCGGGGTTGTCGAGCTCCCGGGAATTGCACATTTTCTGCTGCAGATTGCAGACCGAAGCGGCAGGCGGGAGGCCAGGACCTGAGCAGCAAGCCAAACTACGGGCGGCACGGGGCAGCTCGTGCTTCGCAGAGCCCTACCGCTTTCCTATGGCGCTTCAGCAACAAAACGGTTAAATGCCGCATGGGAAGGTTTCCTCCTCCCCAACTCCCCCCAAAATTGTAGTAACATCTTAAGTAGAGGCATCAGACGGACAAGATAAAGGCAAAGCCCTTCTGCAGGAGGATTTGTCTTTCAAATCTAGATTAGCAATTGGTGTTTGGGGAAGATGGGACCCTAATCTGATTGAATAAGGGCAGTTTGTGATATCAATCTCCTTGGATCCCATTGTCTTTGCGCTGCTTTGTAAATTAATATTCATTTTCGTCTCTACGTTTATGCTGAATCTCTTGTGCTCCTTGTCTCTCACTGTTTGATGAATTGCAGTCCTATGTATTGGATACTGTGCACCAGAATTAGTGTTATATTGTGTTTTACCTTTATATGTGTGCTTAAGTGGCATGACAAAAGGGCTGCGGAGTGTGCAGGCTGCAGGCTGGGGAGCTGAGCTGCCGGCAGGTCCAGGACCGGGCACCGGCTCTGACGAGGGTGTTTGCAATGGCCCATCCCCAGCCGCTGGCTCTCGGCCGGTGCCGGGGGCTGCTCCAGCCCAGGGCTGCCGGAGCCACGAATCGCCCGACGACGGGGGAATTCTGGCTGCGGCTGCCCTGGGCGCTGCCCCTGCCCCTCTGGGGACTCAGCCACCCCCCCAGGGCTGTGCTGGACGGGCTGGTTCAAGCTCCAGCACCAGCTTTCCCCCGGCCCGGCCGGCGGCTGGCGGCCCCTTCCCGGGCTGTGCCATCTGCCCGTGGCACCGGGCTTCTGCAGCGCCGCGGGGGCTTCCTTTGCACAGTTCACTGCCGGTGCCACCTTCCCCAAAATTCAATTTTTTCCCTTCCCTTAGAACATTGCATCTTGTTCAATCCTTCCCCTGTCACACCGGCTCCGGCACTGTTTCAATTGGATTCCAAAAATAACCTCTTTATTCACACGGCTCATGCTATTATATCGTAGTACAGCTCGGGCAGGCGAGGGGTCATTCCATTATCCAGGAACGAGATAACTGAGTATTAGGGCAGCCAGGCTCTTTGACTCTCTGCCCTGTGGTAATGGGCCTTTTTTAAGGGCATTAACCAATGTTTCTACTTAGGTATTTGACAAGAGTAAAGGTAACATTGCCATTTAATCCTCTCTTTTCTTTTTTTTCCTTGCCTATACAGCACTCGTGCGTTTACTTCTCTTCAAGTGTTCAAACTTCAGCTCAAAACCACAGAGCTCATTTTCTCTAAACCCTTCCCCTGAAGTTCTGGTTACAGGTCGGATTAAATAGTCCAGGCACCAGGACGCAGGTAATCATTCCTGCTCCGAACGCTGCCGCCGGCTCTCCCCCTCGCCGCGCCGCGCTGAGCCCACCGCCCCTGCCTGCCGCCCGCGTCCCCGGGGAGACTCGCAGGGGCCCTGCCCGGGAGCACCCGGCCGCCCCTCCGCAGCCCACGTGCTGCGAGGCGCAGGCGATGGAAGAAGGCTTTCCCGATGGAAGAAGGCTTTCCCGATGGAAGAAGGCTTTCCTGATGGAGGAAGGCTTTCCCGATGGAAGAAGGCTTTCCCGATGGAAGAAGGCTTTCCTGATGGAGGAAGGCTTTCCCGATGGAAGAAGGCTTTCCCAATGGAAGAAGGCTTTCCCGATGTGCCGGGTGGTGGCTGCGCGCGGCAGCAACGTGTCCGAAGGGGCTGGCGAAGGGACGGGCCAGGCTGTGGCTCTGGGGACACGTGCAATACGATGGGCTCGTCCGTGAACACGGGCTTGTCCAGCAAGCGCAGGGCAGGCGTCACCAATGACGAAAGACCGGTGTACGAGTGACGTTCTGACTCGCGCTGGTCTCACGCCCCTGTGCATCCCTCCCTGAGAAGGCTGCAGCCTGTGAAATATGCTAAAAAAAATGAGGGCGAGTGTTTTGCGACCTCTCACTTTGTCCAGGTGCAGTACCTGGAAGCGTTGCCTTCAGCCTCTGCTCACAGCAGGAAAATGCCAGAGATCTGGGAGAACATTAATGGGCGCAGGGTTTGCAACGTTGCATCATCTCTTCCTAACGCAGAGCAGAGAACAGGCAGAGAGGGGCCTGGGAGCGGGAGGGAGGAGCAGGGGAGAAGGGCTGACAGAAGAGACAGCAACAGGATGGGATAGTCCGTTCTGAGTCAGCTACGTACTGGACTCAGCACTGCAAGAGTTTACAGGACAGCGTGAAGCGTCAGGCCCCTGGAACCCAGCGGTCTGTGAGGGCAGAGGACGGCAGCTCTGTGCAGCTCCCATCCCACTGCTCCTGGGCAACGCCGCTTCCTCCGGACTGATGAGAGAATGTCCCCGAAATCCTAGGAGCCTTTGAAAAAAATCCCATATTGCCACTTCAACGTTTTTTTAAGCAACAAAACAAGTGGGATGCCAAGGTGTCCAGACAATTCTTTTGAGGGGTGCACTCCCACTCTGCCTTCGTTAGAGCTTTGTTGCCACGTGTGTGCACAGCGTCACGGGCAGCAAGGATCTGGAGCTGTTGGGTCAGGGCACAGCGACTCCTCCGTTTCTTACTCCAGGCCAGCCACGTCCTGACTGAAGGCTGGAGGCAGCTCTAGGGTGGGTTAATCTGTGAATATCCCAAGCATTTCTTCAGCAACCTTCATTTCTTCATGACCTTCTCTTCTGAGTCTCTCAACTCACACACAGATTCTTCCAGGCAAGGAAGGTTTCAGGCTCTCCTCTAGCACAAGCATGAAGCCCTCTGTCAGAGCAGCAGCGAGAAAACAACCGAATAGCCGAGCTGCCTTCCTCCCGTTCTTGTGCAGCTGTCCAGGTAGAGCATCTTCAGCGTGGCAACGAGGCAAGCGCGCCTGAATGTTTCGTGAAGGACTCGGTGCCAGCTCTAAATTGGCATTTCCCGGTGCGAAGTCTGAGCGCTGCAGCCGCGAGCCAGGTCTGAGCCGTCCCCCCGGGTGCCTAACGAGCCCGGGCATCGCACCGGCAGCTCCAGTGCACGCCTGCTTTGTGTCCAGATGAAATGGCGTCCCTGAAGTTTGTAATGCCAGCACCTCACCTCTTTAAGAGTGAAAATGTATATACTAAAGATTGTGGCTTAATTGATTGATTAATAACAGAAACTCTAATTGAATCCTCCCAGCTTGTACATAAGATGTCTTAATGTTAGAGCCTAGGGAGTAAATGCACAGCATGGAAGTATGAACTGCAGCACAACCAGTAACACTTTCAATTTAAAAGTCAATCTCATTATACAAGAAGCTGTTTCCTCTATCCCTCTGGAAAGGCAACAGCAATCTCCCATCTTCTCCCTACCAGAGCCACATGGTTTGTTAGTGTCTGTGGGAGATGCAAATACAAGCTTTTTTTTATTTGTTCCCACTGCTGCATATCTGAGCAGTTCAGTAAATATTCATGAGGCTGCCATTGTAGGAGCTCTGAAAACTACAGAAAATATGCCCTCCGAGGTGACATGTAATTTGGCACTTCCCGCATGGAAAGGCAAAGGATGCAGCCAGAGCAGAAATATCCTAATAATTAAATACCTTGCTACAACCTCATCTTTTCTGTTTCTCATTAAACACAAGACACCTCAAACGTTTTCCATATGCAGGTCCCCCTGTAACTCAGAAGTTAGCAGGACTAACGAAGAACGGTGGATTCGCACATACCATCCAGGAGACCAGGCAGCATCTAGGGCCAGGAACGCCTGGATTTCTCCCCAAATTCACACTTTATGGTCGTGATGCCTCTAACCGTGGAAAATAAAATCACTGCATGCTGAAATGCCTCCAGATCAGAACAGTCACTTGCATACAGCGTGCCCCATGTTTTCCTCATCCTTAATGGATACTGATCCTTCTCTGTTATTTCGCCGGGCAATCCCGCGTGTTCCTGGTTTATGCTTCCTGAGACACCTTAAGCTGAAGAGGGTTTGCGTTCACACTCTGGGTTTGACTATTGCAAAGCCTAAAGCCTGCTTGCTCCCTCCTGGAGCTTTCCAGTCCCCACCACTTGACATCTATGAAAAAAGCCAAACAGTGCCAGAAAAGCAACAACATTAAATGAAAAAAAAATCACCCCTTCAAGCATTCTCCGTGTTTTGCTCCAGTTCATCATTTTGGTTTCTAAGACTCAAAATCTCAGAAGACTGGATCGTCCATGTTAAAACAAGGTAGCATCCCTGAGTGAGCGTAAACCCAACGTCTCTCCCGTCAGGTCCACAAGGTCATTCCAGACTCTCCTCTGCCACGAGGGCAAGAAACTGGCTGGGAACCAAGTTCCAGCCTTTTCCTCATTTTCACCTTTTTTCCTATCCATTTCAGTAACTTCCTTGTGCAGAAGATCTGCCGCCTTCTAGACAGCTGTAACGTGGTCCAAAAGGTCAGAGCCCAGAGTGGTGTGGAAGGAAACGTCACTTTTGGCCATTTTATTAAGGAGGTTAATGAACTGTTAAAGTGGATTGCTCCCAGACACTCTTGGACGCCTGCCTGGGGGAGACGGCTGCGCCTCTGCCCAGGAGCCAAGTGCCTGCGAGGCTCCAGCCCCTGGGTGCCGGACACGGCACGAGGCGGGTGCTCGGTTTTCCACCCTGCCCAGCACGGCCTGCGGCGGCCGGTGGCTCCGCTGGGAGCCGGGTAGACCTGTGCAACGCGACCTGCCGAGGAGCTCTGGGCACCGGTGGGGTGTACAGCAGAGCTCCTCGCACCTCCCCGCGCTGCAGCGAGGGCTTGGCCGCACACGGAGGAGAACGGCTGAGGGCTTCGAACACAGGGCTCCTGGCCCAACACTGAGTGGCATCGGTGCCCACCTGGACGCTGGTCCCGGGAGCGAGGCAGGAGGGTCCCTGTGCGGCCATGAGCTCCCACCAGGAGCTTGCCTGGTCCCCCACGGACGCGGGGCAATGGGGGTTCTCTGCACTTCGTCCGTTCAGGTCCTCAGTGTAGTGCTGAGGGCCAACACGTACTCATGGTGCCACGTGGCAACGAGACGGCCCCAGGGGATACCTGACTGAATCCCATCTTGCCCCCGCTTGCAAGCTGTGTTTATAACATCCCCTTTATAGATCCACCAGCCAAGAGCTGTCTTGCCTGCTGCTTGTCCTGTTCCCTTTAACTACACCATCATTGGCATTTCAGTGTCGTTCACGCCGTAATCTCGCAGATATCTGTTTCCTATTTGGATTCCCACCTGCCAGAGCACCTCTTTCCCACTGGCGGTGGGGGTAGTGAATGACCTTCAGCCAGTGAATGGCTATAGCCTTAAGACAACACAATTAAACATGTTTCATTGCTTAACACACTGTGTCAGGAGCCTTAGTTGTGTTTTTGTTCCAGTCTTCTATCGTTTTCAGAAATGCCTGGAACTGTGACAGCTCAAAGCGCCCGTGTACTTCTGCTCCCAGGTAATCAATAGAAGGCCTCAAGGTATCTCACACTTCTGTCAAATACGGGATTTTTAGCATGAAAGCATTTCCAAGACTTTTTTGGTCATTGCGAGGCTCCCCCCGCCCTCCCTCTCCGACAGTTGTCACGGCAAGGACGCGGGCGCAGCGGGACAAAGCAGCCGGAGCCGCTGCGGGAGGGTCCTCCGGCCGCTCCCAAGGAGGAGGGGTGCAGGCTGCGCCCTGCACCGGGGCTCCCGCCGCAGCCGGGCCCCCGCGCCCGGGGCCGCCGCTCGCCCCGTGGGGAAGCGCCGGGACGGGGCAGAGCTGGGGACGGGCGGGCGCGGGACGGGGCTTACGGGACGTTGGCCAGAGTGGTTCAGGCTGAAAACCAGCTATATGAGTGGAGATACTCTGGTTTCCCTCAACTTCTGGGTTGTTGTTCCGGCTTTACCTGTCTTCTGTTGTTTTCTGAAGAATCCTTGTGAATTAGATCCCAGCAGTAATTTGCCTGGTTTTCAGAAAAACTCCTGTGTTCACAGGAGCAGCATTCCAGGATGAAATGTGAGTTTCTCTGGGTACAAAAACTGTCTTTCCACTTTAGAAAATTATTCTAGGTGAAAACTAAACATTTATGTATTTTGCAGTCTCACAAAGCTTGGTTTTTCTCGGATGAAGATGACTTTCCACTGTTACCCCATTTGTATCATCATGGGCTTGCTTGCTGGCTCTCTGCTGCTGCCGTACCTTTTAGCACACGGCTCAAAACCTTCGGTTCGAACCTCTGCCAGGTTGAAATGGAGGCTGCAGACATTTTGAATAATATCTGATTTCTGTGTAAAGAGTCCGCTTTCCGTTATGGCCTCCGTGAATTATTCTTCGCTATTTCTTAAATGCCCGCTCTGTGCAAAGTCAGGCCGTGTGATTTGTGTGAACTTTTTAACAAGCCCTCTCTCAGACCGTCTCACATTTATGTGTAAATGACCACTCATTTCTTGAATCCCTACCCAACTGGCTTGTGTAGTTGTTGTCATTAGTGGTTTTAACTGCATTTAAATTGTCGTGATCTGCCTGTGAGTTGTATTGGTCAAGGAGCAGTTGTTTGACACATCCATCATTTCTGTCTGATCTAACCTCCAGATCTCCTTTGTTGCCAGCAGTAAATGCTTTCGGTGGCACGGCAGGGGTCTGCCGGGCCTGCGCTAAGGTGTGAGGTCTGTGCACACAGGGCAGTTCCCACAGGAATTAACACATTGTGTTGCGGACCAAACTCTTTTCCTACTCCTCCTCCTGCAAGAGCTGTTTGCTGCCTCTGTGGCAAATCTCTCGGAGTGAGATGATGCTTGTTCCATGTGCAGATTTGATGGGAGTTTTGTTTGCAGAACCCAAACTAACCAAAAAATTAAAGTGAAATTGCTAATTAGACTGAGATTGTGCAATGCTGGCTTTGCTTCAAGGTTTCCTGATGGGTGAGGACGTCCCTCACCCCAAGCAGGACCCTCTTTGCAGTGGTGCCCCTTCGGATCCGTGCCCGGTGCAAGGTGCCAGCCGTCCCAGCGCACCCAGAGGCAGTGCGGGAGGCAGAGCTCTTTTGTTCTCATTAAAGCTAAATCATGCTTTTAGACCAGAACCATCCCCAGGCCAGACTCACTGCAGCAATGCAGGGCTGTGTGCAACTTGAAACCCTTTGCATTGCAAGAATTTCTGCTGGGGCTCCTGAGGCTCCTCTGCAGCTGCCGGGGATGCGGTGCCTGGAGGCGGATCAGGAGCCTGTGCAGAAAGCCGCTAAAATCCAACCCCCTCCCCTCTGGGGGCTGTGGGTGACAGTCCTCCACAGCGGGACATCTGCCTGAAAAGCCAAGGTGAGCATCCCGAGGTGGCACTCGATAGCGGGAGGCGGGCGCTGCTGGGCAGACGGCAGCATTTCGTTCCTGGTGAGGTCTGCAGAGCTCTGCCTGGGATGAGGAAGACCGAGCCTTCCTCCTTCAGACATGCAAAGCCACTTCTGCAAGAGAAGCGATGACGCTCCTGCGCAGCCCAAGCCGAGGGCAGCTGTCGTCGCTGCCCAGCCTCCCCCGTCCCTCCGGAGGTGGCCGCTGCCCGCCTGCTCCCAGCTGCTGCGGGCTCCGCGGGACCACGAACCTCCAGAAGCAGTTGGGTTGCATTTCCACAGCACGCTTCTCGAATACTTCAATGCCGCAGCAAGATGTTCCCTTCCTCCTCCCGGCTCCACGTGCCCTCCCGGGGCCAGACCTGTGCCCACCTGTGCCCACCTGTGTGTGGCGTGGCATGGCGTGGCGTGGCGTGGCGTGGCGTGGCGTGGCGTGGCGTGGCGTGGCGTGGCGTGGCGTGGGGTGGCTCTACAGCGCGTTGGCAGAAAGCGGCGCCTGGGGCCCGGCCGGGCACGGGCTCCATGGTGGCACCGGCCGGTGGCGAGCGGGAGGCCACGAGGAGCCAAAGCCATCGTCCTTGATTGGAGAATTCTGACACAAATGGCAAGAGAAAAACAAATAGGGAGGGAAATGAACAAATTATACCGATAATTGGTTTAAAAAATGCATCAAAGAAAAATGATATCCAATAATACTGCTGGTTCCTAATGAATGTGTGTGTAATAAAATCAGGCTGTTTGGGCCGTGGTTAGCCCTGCACTTCACATCCCCAGATTAAAAATGGAACATCTGTGATGATTTAATTTACATGTTAATAACAAACAGGCCTCCAGAAACCAACGAATAAATGCCTTTTATTGCCGGCGTATCTTTTCCACTGCAGCTTGAATGAAAACTCTGGTAATTAATTGTTTTAAGCGATTCTATTAAAAAGTGTCTGGAAGTGCTGTGTGCCGAATGTTTATGTGGGCAGGCAGACGAGAAGAATACAGACGAGGAAGCAGCCTGCTAATTATGTGCCTTTTTAAAATTCACTGCCTTAAAGACATGGGATACTTTTAAACATGGAAGTCGACCCGGGCACATTTATTTTTCCCCATTGTTCCTTTCCAGTTGAAAAGTTTGCAATTTAAAATAAATAGCAAATCCTGATGCTGCTGTCTTCCTTCACAAAGTGAAATGGAAGCAGAAGCACCCGCTCTGCCGGGACACGGGGGTGCTGGGGGAGCATCGGGGTTTGGCTGCGGGGCGGCCACGTGTCCCGGCGAGCATTGCCACGTGGTGCCCTGGGACGTGGGACACGAGACGTGGCACCCGGGCCGAAGATCGCTTGTGCCTGCACCAGCTCTGCAGCAGCAGCTGAAGCACTATGAGGTAATCGCATGGTGGCTTCAGCCTTTCTCTCAAGATGCGTTTATTTTTAAAAGGAAACTCTTTCAGATGCTCTGTGTTCGGAAACAGAAGGTAGGCACTTAAGATTTCAAAATGCAGAGATAATACTGAAACTCTTCCATTTCTCAAGCCCTGCAAAATTCAGTATCAGTCAATCCTCTTCTCCTTGGCAAGCAAAATTCAGTATGTGTTTGCAGTGACCACTCCTCCTCTGCATCGTGCGAAGCACTGAGTTCCAAAGATGGAGAGATGCTAAATCTGCTGCAGTGGTGGGCTCACCACTGGGAGCACCACCACAATGCTAGATGCAATTCAAGGGTCTATAAGGAACGGACAATAAGGGGAGCTATCCAATACAGCAGTCACACGCTGGAAGTTTGCTCATGGCTAAATGTCGAACGGGACAGTGTAAGAGATGGTCTTACAAAAGCGCAAATCCTTTTGTCTGAAGAGCTGCTGCCCCGGAAGGTCTGCGCTGCAGCAGCTGGGGAGGTGTTGCTGCAACGCTGCAGCTGCGCTGCTGCACCCCCCCGTGCCGCTGCAGGCAGCCCCTTGCTGCCGGCGGGAGCAGGAGCGAAGCAGCGCTGAGCACTTCTGAGGCTCCAAAGCCAGAATTCGCGCACCTGGTACCCAGGAGAGGGGCTGGGCTTCTCCTTCCGAGGTGTTGCCTGTAAAGCTACTTTTGTGCCCAATGCATTTCCTTAAAGGAACATCACAGTTGCTGTTTCATCATAGAATTTATTCAGTCTGCTCCGTAGGGAGCATCAGCCAGCTGTGAAGCTGCTACCCCGGGTAAAGGACAGGCTCTAGAAAGAGAAGTAGCCTTATCTAAGAAACAACAGCCCCTGCAGCGACGTGGCAGTGCGTGGTATCGGCAAGGCCCGGCTAATCACCGTAGGGTGCTACAGGCAGCAGAGACGCTCACAGCACCCTGAGGCGAAGCAGTGCCCAGCGCTAAGACACACCTGGGGATGGCACCGGCTCTGCCGCTGGCTGCTTGCTGGTTCGCCTCGGAGCTTTGTTTTGCTACATCTGCAATGGGGCCCGGTTTGCAGCAGAGCTGCCCTCGCTGCTCGCTTTGCAATGACGGTCTCTGGGACTGAAACATCTGGGAAAAGCATCACAGCCCCTAACAAACAGGCGAACACGGTGTCCGGGCTGCAGGCAGCCTGTCAGGCAGCCGTGCTGTGTGCCAGCCCCCTGCAGAAGAGCCAGCTTTGCCGGGAGGCTGGGTAGGGCTGGGGCTTGAAGCAGCGGCGAGGTCTCTCGTGCATCCGAAGTGCCAACACGTGGCTGTGGGAGCAAGTGCTGCGGTGGGAGTCAGTCACCTCTGCAGCCTGAGACCTCCATGCCCTACCTTCTGCTGGGGGCACAGGTCAATATTCTCCTTTTCTTTTACTGCCATGATTTTATGTTTCATCTCTGACAGAAGCAAAGTAAGTGGAAAGCTAAAGAAATCAAGAAATGTCCTTTTTACAAAATAAAACAGTGGCAAAGTGTCTGGATATTCATGCACGGAAAACGTTGACCACAATGCCTACAGCAGTTCCCTCCACAAGACAGCTCATCTCCCTTCAAAAAAAGACAAGAAGTGTGCAGGGGGGTATTGCGGCTCCTCGTTATCCACTGAGATGAGAGGAGGACCCGTCCTCAATATTGCTAATTAGGAATAATCTGCTTGCTAATGTTTTGCTTTCTGCTATGACACATAGCAGCCAGTTTCACAGACATTCTGTCCTGAATTTGTTTGCTTTTAGTTTGAGCATCCTTTGTATGAGGAACAAATAGAAGCTCCCAATGAAACTTTTTGTTCTGATTTGATATTTTTAGGCCTTTTTCTTGTCCTCAGGTAAACCAACACTACACAGAAGCAAACAAACATAAATATTCCAGCACAAGCTTTGCTCCCATTGTTATTTTTGCACTGGAAAATGTCTCTTCCTATCAGATGATACCTTTCCTTTTCCCCCTTGAAGGTGGCTCATACCTGCGGATCAGGCTCAAACCTCCCCAGTTCCTTCCCTCCCTCTAAGCCCCGTCGCGGTGCGAAGGAGCCGTGCCAGAGGCCGTATCCCTGCGTTTACAGCTTTTCACATGTCTGCAAATGTGGTAACAGACAATATCCCATCCCCATAGGGTGGGTAGGTCCAGTTCGTGTAGCGTATCCACCTCTGCTTGCAGAAAACCTGCCTGCATGACTCTGTCACTGGCTTTGGCTTCTAGAAATGCCCCTGTGAATAAACAAGCTGTTTCCTCAGCTCGCTGCGGGTTGTGAGGATCACAGGCTGGCTCCGGGCGATGGCAGGGGCTGCATTTCGCTTCATTAAGAACACTCTGTATAAGCACAAACGATTGCACCGCAGATTACCATGAAAATGACGGGGAGCTGCAGATTCAGCATCTCTGAAGCTCGTGTCCGGCTGCTTCCAGGAGGGAGAAGAGCCGGCGGCCAAAAGCCGGCTGCTCCCCGGGCCCAGAGGGGCACAGAGTCGCCAGCGGCGGGTCCCGGGGCCTCGGGAGCCCACGCCGGCCACGGGCAAGGCGCAGGAAAGGCGGCTGGTCTTCACTCCGTGCGCCGCACGTGAGAGCAAACTGTGCCGTGGACCCGCCGCCTCCGCCGGCCACGCCGCGGCACCGCCACAGACAGACGGACGGGGCTCCGTCGCCGCACTGTGCGGACGCCCGGGTGCCAGGCGCTCAGGACCGCGGCGAGCCTGAGCTCAGGGCTCGGTCGCCGGCCCGGCCGGTGAGGAGTGTCCGGCGGCAGCCCCGGCACCCCGGCGCCGCTGCCGCCCCGACCCAGCCGCAGGTGGGGAACGGGGAGGGCAGGGTGGGCGGCGCGGCCGCCGCGCGGGGCTGAAACGGATGCGCGGGTTATTTATAGCAGGTGGCAGGAGGACAATTCTTCCAAACTAAAAATTACTCCTAAACCACAGCATAAATTTCAGCTGACAGCAGCCAGCCAGTGAAGTAAATGGGGAGGAAGCTGAGCGGGCTGCAACATTTCTGTTGTTGTTTGCTGTTAGAAGAGAGGGGCAAGGAAGACAGAACAAAATATCTGTAAGGTGTGGGATTACACATTTCTTGGAGTAATTACATCCACAGTTCTACTGGGGTGACAGGGAGCTCCCCATAATCACCGCCAAAGAGGCTACAGACTAATGTTCTCTATTGAGAAGGGAGGACTTTTTTCTCCCTCCCTCTCTGCCTTTCATGTCACGATTGTTCAGGGCTGAGAGCTGCCCCTCTTCGCCAGGGGTGCGCGGCATTCAGTATACGCTTCCTAGCACCACAGAAAAGAAAAGCCCACTCTCCCCCTTTGTTTTGCACATGAAAAGCTCTCTTTCCCTCTCTGTCAACTGAATGCCATAAGACAAGGTCCTTCAGCACACGCAGAGCTTGGGCAATCCTTGCCATCGCTGGCTCCCCCCGGGCTCCCTGTGCAGGACGGCGTTGAAAATAACCGCGGAGGAAATCTCCAGTTCCATTCGGAAAGCACCTGGGAGCATTTACGGAGGCTCCTCTGCGGGATGGAGAAAACCTTCCCTCCTTCCTCCCTCCTCCTTTCTCTTGGGTGCGGGGCTCTTTCCTGCTCAGCTCCATCGTGTTTGTTCCCCAGGGGCTGAGGCAGCTTTCCCAAAGATTTCTTCCCCCAAAAAAAGAGCAAGAGGAAAGCTGGGAGGCAGGGAAGCAGGAGGAGGAGAGGAGAGCCGTTCCCTGGGGACAGGTGTGTGCAGAGGAGGCAGCAGGAGAGCGGGTGCCCGCAGGCGCCGGCTGTGCGGCCGAGGGGATGCGGTGCCAGGGCAGCGCCCGGCGCGGTGCCGGGGGGGGCTGCCAGCGACGCCTCCTCCACGGCCCGTTTGCCATCCCCCGGGATCCCCCCGGGACGAAATCACGGGGTGAAATGGCAGCTCGGGCACGTCCCTGGGGGCAGGATTTCGCACCCTGCGGAGGAGCTTTGCCGAAGCAGCAGGAAGTGCCTCGGCGAAGGGAGGGGAACAGCGGGCGACGGGGAGGGATGGTGGGTGCCCAGGGTGCTGGGTCGCAGCTGGACGTAGCCCCCAGCCCCATGTACCGACCGACGGACGCCCCAGCCCGGGAGCCGGCTGCCGCAAGCAGGAGAGGGCAGAGCGCCGGTGCCTGCGCCGTGCCTGCCATTGCTGGTTGCCCACCCACACGGCGGTGGCACGCTGGGACCCATCACTGCCGCGGCACCGTGCCATCCCCGGGGCCACGCGCTCCCCGGCGCCTTTCAGACACGGCGCTCGTCTGGCTGCGTCCCCGAGGCTGCAGCGGTCACGGCCCCGAAAAGCAAAATTCCCTCCCTCTGGCCCGGCGGGCAGCAGGAGCGGCTCTGTCCCCGCACCGAACAAAAGGAAGGAGCCACTTGTCAGCTCTTCAGTCAGTCAATATTTCACTGAACTTTGTTTTCCCTATTTAGTACAATTAAAATCCCAAGGAGAAGTCTTGTATAAATCAAAGTTCTTTTAAAGTGTACCACGCAGACATGCATATTGGTGCCTCTGCACAGCGTGTGCCAGTAAAAAATATGCAACCCCCTTTGGCAACACAAGCAGAAATAAGCAATTTAGGATCTTAAAAGATAAAAGATAATAAAAGTAATTAAGATAATTAACCACCCTGAAGAGAGAAGAATTTACTGCTGTAAATTTTGTACTTAGTTTTAGATGGCAATATCGCAGCTGCCACTCCACTTAATATACAACACATCAAGGCGTGCTGCCGCTGCCAGCGTCGTTAGCTGAGAGAGGGGCTCGCTGCAGCACGGTTATCGGCAGTCACGCCGTGCGAGGTTTTGGAAAGTCTTGCCCAAGATCCGAGCTGCTGGCACTGAAAGTTCCATCACTCCCGCCTGGAAAGCGGACAGCTCTGGGTGATGGCAAGGCAGCCGAGCGCCGAGGACAGGACGGAACAGGATGGGACAGGACGGGACGGGACGGGGCTGCTCAGCTCTTGACCAGAGCCAGTGCGGTCCTGGCTTATGCTGGGGCGAGTTCGTTGTTCGCACAGGACCGGGAATAAACACGTGCTCCTTTTCTCATCAACATTTGCCAGGTTTCCAAACAAGTGTGTTGTCTCATGCTGGTTGTCATGCTTCAGACGAACCACCTGTGAGCATCCCAAAGGAACCGAAATGCTCGTCGAAATTCTCTGTTGCCTCCGAAGCTAGGCTGCTGCTGCGCTTTAGCAAGTGCACATCATGCTACTGGTATTGCCTTGTTGTCTCCTCTTCTCCCCACCCGTCTGTATCCATCTGTTCCGACCCAGCTCTGCTAACAAGCTTTCTGGGATGAGGAGTGTTCTTAGCTCCATGTGTACGTAGTCCCCAGCACAGAGGGAGCACAGCCACAGCTGGGAACGCTGGCCAACGCCGAAACACAAAGCGTCCTCTTCCTCCTCAGCTTGTCCTAGCCTCTTACCCAGTGCAGCTTTGCCCCGCGAGATGCTGCTCAGGAGGGGTCAGGAGAGCACCCTGCCCACCTCTTCAGGGAGCGCCGCCGGCCAGCACCACCTTCGCTCTTTTTGGTCTCTGCCTCTTTGCAAGGAAATCCTTTCATCACACAAATACCAGCAGTCCCGTTCTCCTCGCTGACACCAACCTTTCGCAGTGTGCACTGCTTCTCTGCAGGATCAACGTATTCTTTCTCCAATTAGCTACACCAAAATAGCCCTGGCTGGTTGGATGCTGAGGCAGTGGCTCTATATATCTTTGTGTTTATTCTTCCGAGACTCCACGGCCCCAGCGCGTGCACGGTCTGATCCACAGCCCTCTGTTCGGCACTTTCATGTGTCCTGGCCTTACCACGGCGTTCGGAGACATTCACACAATTTCCTTTCTGATAAAAAACCCAATTTGAGGAGCAACTCACTGGTGACAGCCTCCTGAGTGCGTGCCGCAGCACCGGGCAACAGCTGCAGGTTTTGCCGTGTCGGGCTGCCCGCTCTCCCTTCCCCTCCTGCCGGGCCCTCTCCTTGCTGCCCGCCGTCAGCCCAGCCCCACGGCTCCGTGCCGCGGTGCACAGGCGGCTAAGCCAAGCCCGGGGGTCCCCACTGCTGGTGGGGGACCCCCCTGCTCCCAGGGCTGCCGCCTTCGCTGGCATCACCTCTGCTGCTGCCTGGGCTTCCCCGGAACCATTGCCTCTCATTAATGTGGCAGAAAACGAACCCAGAGAAGGATCCAGGTGGGAGCTGACTTGATTCATTAGCCGGCAGAGAACCAACACGCTCAGTGCCGGCATCCCGGGGACGCAGGGGCCTGTGGCAAGGAGCGAGGGCAGGACGGCGGTGGGAGGACGTCGCCCTTCCCCGGGGGCTGGCTCTGCGGACACGCGGCTGGCAGCGGAGCCCACCAGCCGCCTTTGGCCATTGGGATGCTCCTGCACCCGCCACGCTCAAGCGTTTCCAGAGAAACCACATCCTGAAAGCAGCGTCACCACTCAGCAAGGGAGCCCGGCTGTGACGGCCGTGCAAGAAAGATGGAGAGGGGGTGACTTGGCATGCGAGCAGAGGAATCGCCTGGATGTAAAAGAGGGGAAGTTGCAGTTGAAAGCGTTCCCTGGTGACAGAAGGAGGCTCCGAGAGGCAGGAGCCTGGCCGTCACTTGTGTTAGGTGAGAGGCAGTGGCCTCGCAATAGCACCAGCCCAATGGACCCTCCCGCCACGGATCCAGGCTCCTTCTCCCCCTCCAAAACCAGACAGTACATGCAGAATGAAAATCTGCCCAAAATCATCAACAGTTCAGCCTTTTCCGCACTGTCCATCACCACACTGTGCATTCCATGCCCGGACAGGCTCACAGCTTCTCTGGGGTCCTCTGGCCGCCTGCAGAGCCACCCGAAGCCCGCGGTGACCCCTCACACCCCTCACTGCCCTTAACTCCACGTGGGCTTTCACCTTCTCGGGTTCATCCCGAAGGATGTAAGCAATGGTTTCTTATTCCTCCTCTGTTGCCCGTCCTTGTTTCTGCTTCTCGCACGCTCTCTTTTAGCACGTTCTCTCGTTAGGAAGCCCCTCGCTCAGCCAAGCGAGGGCAGAGCTGGCTGCTCTGCACACGTGGGCACGAGCTGGACTGAGAAGAGTTTAAAAAAGAGTTGGAAGCAATTACAATTTATTGAAACCAGTCTGTCCAGTGAGCATAGACATGAAAAGGGGGAGCGACACCAGGGCTATGGGGAGAGGAAGATAAGATCCAGCATGGTTTTAGCTCAGTTTTCTAATGAAATGCAATTTATGTGATCGGGCTGTCCATGCCTGTTTGTATCTGGCTACATGTCTGCTGTAATAACTTTTTAATCTCCTGGCAGATTTCAACCAAATCTGACAGAAGTGTGGGGACAATGACATTCCTCCACATTCCATGAGAAAGGGCTCCTGCGAGGGGAAGGCTGCCCGGTCCCTGCCTGGGGCTGGGGCAGGCGCTGGCAGGGCTCGCACCGTGCAGAGGAGGGCAGGCACAGGCAAAGGCTCTTACAGTCCACTCCAACGGTGGAAAACCTTTGTCGGAGCTCACAAATGACAGTGAGAGACAGACTCGTGAGAAACACGGTCCAGTTCGCGAAGCCGCTGGTCCCTGCGGAGCTGCAGGAGGTGCCGCCATTGTGGATCCAGCGCGGCCGCCCTCCCTGCAGCCCAGCGCGTCACTCCTGGTTTTCCTCATCTTTGTGCAAGGCGAGGTCGGCAAAGGCTGTGACCACGGCTGCTCAAGTGCCAGCACGAGGGGAAAGCAACGATTTTAGTGGGACCGGGGGCTCGAGGGGGAAGGAAAGCAGCGGGGAAGGGGGATTGCAGCAGGGCTCGGGGCAAGTCCTGCCCGGCTGAGCATGGGAAAGCCACCGCCGCGCTGCCCCACGCGAGCTGGGTGAAGGCGGCCGTGCAAAATACGGGGGTTATGGGGGATGCTGACATGTGCAAATGGGGAACTGCAAAACATGCCACAGCTCAGCCCAGCCCTCACTGGCTCTGCTGGGTATCATTAACCTGAGAGCAGCTCATTGCTAACACGCAGAAAATGTTTGTTTGCCATAGGAAACCAAAGTCCCAGATCGCCTCCTCCTTGTCTGCCATCAGTTAACGCAGTTTATTGCATTGCAAATCTCGGGAACAGGCGTGGGTAAGCCCCTGGCCAGCAGCCCCTGTGGCCGGGGACCAAACCCGACAGGCTTCCAAGCCGGGGGCAGGAACATCGCCAGACCCCAGCCCCGTTCAGCTGGAGCTGAATTTCGGATTGCAGCGGGGGGTCTGGACTGAGCGCACAGCCCTGCGGTGGGGGAAGCAGAAGGGGTTATGCAAGACAGCCTTTTTGGCTCCCCTCTCTGTGGTTCTGCACGGTTCCCGCAAGCAGCAAATAACAACAGGGGAAGAGGTATTTCCATTAATAACACACCAAGCCCTCCGTCTGCTCTGTTGTTTTTCCTCTCTTGTGTATTTAAGCATGGAGGGTCTGCCCATGGTGAAGGGGGATGTGGCGAGAGTAAGCACCTGGTGCCCCCAGCACCCGCACGACCGAGAGCCCAGAGCCCTGCAAACACCCGCCGCAGCCCCAAAGCCGCCTGCAGCCCTTCAGCCCTGCCTGTTTCGTCATCTCTTAAGGGCATCCAAGCCTCAGCAGCACAGATGTCCAGCAGAGATGGCCCTGGAAATCTGAATATTCACCAACCCACCTTGAACTACGCAGTCAGCTGTAAATGGACAATTAGCTTTACTTTTTTTAATGACATAAATCATAGAATTAAGAGAGAGAATCAACCCAGATGCTTAGAAGTTAACCAAAAGTCTGACAAATGTTTATTCACCAGAAAACAGCTATCGAGACCTTGTAAAGGAGGAAATGTTTGTGAATGTCACGAACTTTTTCTGACTATCTTGTAAGGAGGTTAATCTCGGGGTTACAGAACCGAGGTGAGTGCCTTTGCCCCAGGGTGAAAGAACAACGGACCTCGGTCGCTGGGTTTCCCCGCTCAACCGCTTGCGCCCTCCGGGCTCCTCCAGCAATGCTGGATGCCTTCCGACCCATTCCCCCTTTTCCTCCAGCAGAGAGTGCGAATCCTTCAAGTATTCCTGAAAATGCAAATGATACTGTATTTTGCTAATTGTCTCCTCATCCACCTTGCTCTTGAGAAACCCAGAAAGTGTCGAGGTCTATCATCTCTCTTTAAAACACTCCTCAGTTTGGGGCTGATGGAGGAGGGTGAACGTCTGTATTGTGCACACAGGCAATTTCTGCAGCTCGGGAACCTCTTCATTTCTTTTAAAATACAACCTTCAAGTATTCTCTTCATCATTTTTCAAATCCTTTTGCAACTGTCTATTGTTCAGCAGAAGAATCTCTTAGGAGCTGAGGCTGAGTTTCACTTAATTACTGAAATGCAGTGAGTGGTGGTGAAGGCTGCTCAGGGAGAGGACACCCCTGCTCGGGGAGGGGACACCCCTGCTCGGGGAGGGGACACCCCTGCTCAGGGAGGGGACACCCCAGAGCGTGGGACAGCCCTAAAGGCACCTCCAGGACCTCCGAGCTCGAGTCCCGTGTTCAAAAGTGACCTTGCTCTCATTGAAAATCGATGGCATTTACACCCCTGCGAGCCAAATCAATTTTTGACTGTGGTTTGAACTTCTGCATCACTAAGGTAGTTTTGAAGTATCTTAAGCGCCAAAAAGTGGAATCAGGCTGCAGGTTCCTGGGTGCTGGCTGAGCTCAGCAACCGCGAACGCAGGGAGAAGGTCAGAGGAACAGCCTGGGCTTCTCAGCGGCGCTGGGGAGGGACGAGCATTTCGGGCTCCGTGCGCAGGACAGATGCACTTGCTGACTGCACTGCTGCATGGAGCTGCTAGGCATGGAAGCTGCTCTGCACCTCAACAGAACGGAGATGAAGCGAAGCAGCCCTGGAGCAAGCATGCGCTTTCATTTACCCTCTGCAAATCTTTGTCCAGCAATTCCAGTACCAGAGCTGCTTGCAGGGAAACCTGAGAGGGAGGAGTTAAGCAAAAAACAGCAGAAAAATCAGTTTATTTTATTCCAGAGTGACAAATGTATTTTGAAATGAAATCCAGAAGTGTTGCCAATGAGCCTTTGTTTGCCCTCGCACAAAAGTCCCCCCGGCCGGGCGCTGAGGAGCTGCGGGCGGGAGGAGGAGAGGAGGAGGAGGAGGAGGAGGAGGAGG
>VZTQ01011181.1:61246-133320 GCA_013400755.1 Pelecanoides urinatrix
CCGGCCGCTCCCTGCGCCCGCAGCCCCGCGGGGCCGCACGCCGGGGCCACGCTCCGGCCCGGCCGCGCAGCACAGCGCGTCCCCCCGCCCTCGGCCCTGCCGCCTCCCGGGTAGCGCGGCAGCCCTGCCTGCCCTGCCTGCNCTGCTGAGGCCCTTCTCAGCTGCATTCCAAGGGGCTTTCTGAAAAGAATGAAGTGTTGAGCGTTTGCCAAATAAAGGAGGGGGGCAAAGGTTGCTATTTATCCCAGAAAAGTAGCCAACATTATGTCTATTGATGGGAAGGAACCTGAAGAATTGTGGGAAGGAAGAAAGTTACTTCAGCTGCCAATCAAGGGCCCGAATTTCCATGAGCTGCCAATCATAATTAAAAGGAATGTGGCAGTTCAGGAAGGTCGCGGCAGCAAGGATCTCCCTGAATAAACACCGGGTCCCAATTGAAAACCACTCCAAAGGCTTCGAGTGATAAAAACACTAACATCTACATTGATAATTGTTGTTGTTAGTCTCTCGGAAAGACTGCTATTTTTCCGCGATGCCGGGGATCGTCCCCGGACCTGAGCAGTTTATTTACACTTGTAGGGGCACAGCCCTGCGGTGCAGGTGGGCTCCCCGGAGCTGCCCCGCTGCGGGGGGGCTGCGCTCGGTGCAGGCACCCGCCGCCCCATCGGCATTCCCGCGGGAAGAGGGGCTGCGGGGGCGGGGGGCGCTCCGCAGGGGCCGGGTCCCCAGCGAGGGAAGACCCGGCACAGCCCCGCACCGGCGGCTCCGCGCCGCGCACAGCACCCGCGGGGTCCGGCCGCTCCCTGCGCCCGCAGCACCCGCGGNCTTCCCCGCGCCCCCCAGTGCGCCAGGGACAGCGCGCAGCAGCCCAGCCTGACCGCCGCCTTCCCAGGAGGATTTTGGGACGTTTTTTTCCGCAAAGCTGCAAAGCAGAAAAGCACTTGTATTGTCTGGCTGATGCAAGCCTTTCCCAAAAGCGGCTGTGCCCGATGCTGACAGCGTCTGAACCGCTCGCAGCCCCGGTCAGTCCAGTCCGTCAGCTCACCGTGCCATCTTCTGCTATTTTTGAAAACAAGTGTAAATTCTCTCACCTCCTCTGCTCAGCATCAAGGGTGACTTTCATCATGAGAAAAAATGTGGATGGATACAACACAGGCCCCACACAGCCCAGCAGCGCACTGCAAGATTTAAGCTATTTAGGCTTTGCTTGATAACACACCTTTTCTAACTGACAGCACAACTAACTGGAATAAAGACAGCTCAGCATCCCGGGAAGATGAGGCTAAAATCCGCTGTGAAAGCCAGCTGTACGGAGGGTCTGGGGCCACAGTGGGGTGGGAGCTCTGCAAGGGGCCGTGCTGCAGAGGCAGCAGGGCAGGACTGGGCTGACTTCACGCATCCACCCGTGGGATGATGCAGTCCCCAAGGATAAGCAGGCGTCCTGCCCCGGAGGGACGGGCAAGCTTCCCCAGTGTGCCACAAGCTCGCCTGGGAGCCAGCCCACATCCCGCTGGTGGTTTGCAATCCCTGCGCTGTTTGCATGCACGGAGGTGAGGTGACCGCCCTGTACTGCAGTTCTGCTCACGATATTGGACCACCGTGGCCTGACAGCAGCTTTTCGTACAGGAGATATCTCCCACCTTGCTAATAAGGAAGCCAGTAATTTGGAATGTGATGGGAGAAGTACCAGAAATAAGCAGTGAAGCATCCACCCCCGAAATGGCTTAAAATAAGACACCAGGAGCATGACACTAGCTCCCAAAGCTGCAACTTCCACCCAGAAGAGCAGCCCCATGAATGCAGCCAGGACTGGGAGCACAGGCAGCCCTCAACCAGCACACCGGCTTTCCAGGAGCTGTTCTCTTCCAACCACAGGCTGGTAAGGAGAAAATTGTTTCTGGGCAGGGAACCAGCAAAGGGCCCCCGAGGCTGAAGTGGGCTGTAAGGGAGGCACAGACGCGGGCAGGACCCCCTGCCAGGAGTAATTCCACCCTCACCAGACAAATTCTCTTACATGTTCAGGCTTTTTTTCAGTACCAACCACACATTGCTTTTCCCCCAGGATGCTGCTCAGCACCCAGTGACTGCAAAGAAAATCCCTTTTGCATCCAACTGAACTGTTTTGTTCTGGTCTACTCTAACATACCCGACAGTAAAGCCATGCAATGGGTGCTGCTGATGTTTAAATATTGCTTCCAATATGCACGTAGCCGGTGTGTGCCCATATAAAAAGGCCACCAAATGCCAACGGGCTGGATAAAGAGGCAGTATGTAAGCTGTAAGTTAGGCACTATGCAAGACATACCGATGCTTGTCTAACATAGCTGACAGTAATTCCCTGCCCTTCCAGACATAATGGGCAGGCAACTCGTATATAGACAGTGACATTCACAGCAGAGAGAAAAGCTCCTTTCTGTCTTTCTCCTGTGGACTCTTCCAGCCTCCACATCCCCTAAGGTCAAATTCAGTGCTGGACATGACTTCTCCTGGTGCGGTAAACTGGGTTTAGTGAGCACAGCCTGCAGAGCACCGTGTCGAGACGCTTATAGCGCAGGCATTTGTAAGCAGGCGTGTGCGTGGGTGTGCACGGCTTCTTCGGGTCTTCCCTGGGCTGCTGGAAGCACTTGACACGTGGTGATAATGCAATGTGACTTCCAGCTCCGCACTGCCTGCTGCAACATGCTCCCCTTCAGACTGGCACAGATGCACGATATTTCACTCAATGCCTTCAGAGCCTTTTTGTTGTAAATGTATTTTAAAATTAGATGTTTAACTGCCTCCACAGAGATGGGGCTTTAGAGGCAAAAATGAAACCTCTAACATGTCTTTAACAGAAACAATGATAAAATGCAACTGTGAGCTTGGTTGAAAAAATATACTGTACAGTAATTTCCTCTGCAGCCATAATCATTCAAATAGCCTGGCACTAGCAGGATAATATTTAAAATAAATTGAAGCAAACAAAATGCATTTTATACCCACTCCTATCTTCAGCTGTGCAGTGTCATGCATGGAGGCACCTGACAGAAATCTTTCTGGAGAAAAGGACTTTAGGACCATTTATTGTACTGCAAAAAAGTTAAGCAAAGGCCTTAGAGTTTAACTTAGTGGCCCCCCCAGACTTGTCGGCATGGGAAGAGCCTCTGGCTGCCGGAGCAGGGGGTGCACCTCCGCTGCTGTGCAAGGGGCTCTCACTGGGCAGGGGCTGGGTCAGACCCACCTCGTCTGCTCTCACTGGGATGTCTCAGAAGCTGCCTTGGGCTGTTTGCCAGTGAAGGGGATGGATGGGCATCTTCCACATCCCCCCGGCCCCCCAGTGCCCAGGCTCAGCACCGAGGCTCTCACCTCGCTCCGGGGGGATGACAGGGAAGGGGTCCGGCAGGACCCTGCCCAACGCCGTCCCTGGGCCGGGGGTGCCCCTCCAGGCGGCCCTGCTGGGGGTGGCACGAGGGGCTGGTGGCACCCCCCAGGGTCAGCGGCACCGCCGACCGGGTGCCTGCGCCGGTGCCCAACCCACGGCCCGTGCAGGGCTCATCCGTCATGCCCTTGATGTTTAATTAGGAGGAAAGTCCGCTGCGTCTTACCGCTCGGCTTGCACCTCGGCAGGGCCAGGAAGATAAGCTCTATGACATGCACATGATAGAGTACAAATAGTGTCTGTCGCATGATGTATAGAGCCATCTGCACAGCGCGCGCTCTGCTCTGGCTCTCCCTCCCTCTTTTTCACTCCCCTTCCTCTTTCTCTTCTTATGTTCATTTACTCTGTGGTCAGGTGCCGCGTGTGTGTCGGGAGATGTCTCATTTGTCCGGGTGTCAGCGCTGCTTAATGCGCAGGGGAGCGCTGGGGGGGCTGCGGCTGCACACCCGTGGCCGTCCCGCTCCCTGGGCTCCCCGGGCTCCCCAGGCTCCCCGGGCTCCACGCTTCCCCACTGCTCCCCACTCAGGGGGTCCCCTGGGGCGGCCCCTCGGGGACAGGGAGCCATCGGCAGAGCTCCGAGGAGAGGTGCCCCGCGAGGGCAGCTGAATGAGGCAGCCCCAGGGCAGGAGCTGTGTTTCCCTCGAGGGTCTGGGGGTGTCCCCACACCTCTGGGGCCACCCCGGGGCTCACCGGGGACTGCGCCCTGCCCACGGGTGCCCGTGCCTGTGCCCCGACAAGGGGCACGTCGTGTGCCCAGTGTGCACAGGGCCTTTGCAGCACTCCCAGACCGTCAGACAGAGCTTTAGGCATCATTTGATGGTTGGACTCGATGACCTTAGAGGTCTTTTCCAACCTTAGTGATTCTGTGATTCTATGATTCTATGATTTTGCGGTGCAGGTGGAGAGCTGGTCTAGGCATCCCTAGCTGGGCTGGACGGGTGGGTGTGGAGACCCCGGTTATCTATGAGTTACCTAAATCCAAGGCCGTGCAATACGAGAGTCGAAAAGGAGCTCATCTCAAACGTGCAGTCGTCCGAGCCGTGCTAACCCAGCCCGTCCCGGGCACACACCGGGCCCCCGGAGCACGGGCTGCGCTGGCGTGGAGGCCCGGCCCCACACCCACTGCTGCGCAGCCGCCGGCGCCGCTCCCCAAGTGCACGAACCCCCTCGAGCAAGCGCATTTTTGGGGGATGCTGTAATCTCGCAGGCTGCCCTCCCTAATCCCCGGGAGGTTTCACTTTGCTCCTCCGGCAGCAAGTCGGAAACAGCCCTCCCGGTCCTCGGCTTCCACAGCTGTGAGCTTTTAGGGAGCTCTGAACGTGCGGCAGGGTCCCACCGCCGCCGGCCTCGAGTGGGAGCGCGGGTCAGGGCCGGGGGCAGAAGCAGCCCCACGCCCCGGCCGTCCCTGCGCCGAGGGGTCGGCCCCCCGCGCACACCCGCGGGCTCGCGCCACCAGGACATCAAATCCGCACGGGTCTGCGGCGGATCTGGTCTGGTCTCCCTCCGAGGTGCCAGAAATGGCGTTCAGATAATCAATACCAGGTTTACAAATTGCATATCGTTCATGCAAATGGCAAATGATGAAAAATAACACTTAACTGCCCTTTGTGCATAGACAGCTGGAAAAGTTTGTCCTTTTCTTAGTGTTAGTTAAGGCTAACATTAAAATACTCTCTACATTCTTGGTGCCTGTTCAATATATTTTATATAAGTTTAATAAAAAAAATTGCTAAGATCATTGGAAGGGTAAATAACTGCCATGCTGACATTGCTTCTATTTAAATCAGCTACACACTGCGTGCGTACATCGTTTGCATAAAACAATATTCAAGTAGGGTGATTTTAATGTTCTGTGCTATTTCTGACTCTCTCTGGATTGCTGTTTGCATATATTTGCATACCCTAGGAGAATTAAACTAGGAGTATGTAAATGAGCTAGCAGGCTCTGTGGTGGAGGAGTTTCTTCAGTTCCACAAAGCAGCTCCTCCAGCCTCCCCTGCCGCCGGCTGCCCCCGCCCCACGGCCAGGGACCCCGCGGGCAGCGTCGCAGTCGCCGGGGGCTTGGACGAGCCCACCCGGCCGGCGGCGGGAGCTGCTGCACGGGGGTGTGCAGGGCAACAGCCGCCCTCGGGCTTCTCCTGCTCCCTCCGCTCGTGCCCCCCCAGGGCTCTCGGGTCTCCCACGCGAGGCCCCAGCTCTGCGCCTCGCTGCTCCCCCGGGACCGGCTCTGGTTCCCAGTGAGGGCTCTGGGCAGAAGGGCAGGCACGCATTGGAGAGCGGCAGAGCACACCCGCTCCTCGGCATTACCCCGAGGGGGGAGCGGGCAAAAGGAGCGATGATAGTTGTTTCTGCAGGGGCTGAGCAACCCGTTCCCATCAGAATAAATCCGCTTCCCTCCTGCTGGACTGGGCTGCTCCGCACCCCGCCACCCTTGCCATACGGCACAGCAGTACAAAACGCTGGGGCATCTCTGCAGTTCCCGGTTCCCGCTGAGACACCGAGGTCCAAAAATCCTAAACAAAGGCTCTTCTGGTGCTCCCTGCCCTTCAAGGAGAGTGAGGATGGTGGGAACAATTTTCAGTGCCGTGTGATGAATCTCCAAGAGGCCACATGGGGGCTTAATTAAGCAGCCTGGTGAAGTCTCAAATTTTCCTACTGATAATTGCTGAGCAGCCTTTATACAGTCTGCCTTTCCCCACCGGCATAACTGAGAAAACATAGCGAGGGTCTTGGCCCCAGCAGGGTCGCCTCTGCAGGCTCCTCCGGTAGCACTTAGCGAGCACCGCACCGGTCTGCACTGCTGGAGTGAGGGACGATCGTGCCCCTAGTGTCAGCTATGCATTTAGGGAGATGCCTCTCCCCCTCGCTCTCAGACCAGGCACCTGGCGAGGGGAGGTTTCTACGCACCCTGTTCAGCTTCTGTCCCCGGGCACTCTGGGATCCGTCCCCAAGAGTTAAGGTTCTGACCCCAGTGATATTTTAAAGGACATGCGATTCTTTGCAGCAGTTTCCTGCCGGTCACAGAAAGCTGTGCCCCAGCACAGCCCACGGCTGGCGGCCAGCTGGGCGCTTCCCCAAAAGCACCCAGCTTTTGTGGACAAACCCACAGGTTCGCTGGTACCTGAACTAGCGAGGTGCTGACACCTGCATGGAGAAGTGCCCCAGTGCCCCGAGGGACTGGCCGGGCACTGTCGGTGCTGCTCTGCACTCCCGCCGTAGCCGCAGGAGGGAGAGGCAGCGGACGGAGACGGGCTGGCAGGATTTCTCTTGCTGCCTGGGAGCACCCTGGGGACAAGGCACGTCTTGGGCAAAGCACGGGTGGCACAGGCACCTGCACGTACAGACGTGAGGTCAGGGCAAGGTGCCCGTGAGCAGGTCCCTGAGGACTGCCCGGCTTAAGGGCTGAGTCTGACCCTCCCGTGTCCCAGAGAGACTGATGGAGATCCTGGGATTTGCAGATGGATCCTGAACCGTTCTTGCACTTGCACACAGGCGAGCAGCGATGGGATGCCCTGCATTAAGCACTACGTATCATCCTTCCATCCTCATAAGGGCCAAATCCAGAGCAGCAGCTGCTGGCCAGGACGTGCATGAGAAATGCAATGGCCCCTCCATAACGGAGAGGCACCTCCGAAGCCTGGAGCGGAGTGACGACCACAGGCCACCCTCCTCAGCCCCCCACGCCGGATTTTTGCAGAAGTTGAGCCTGTGGCTGCCGTTACCGTAGCCCAGTAGCTCCATAGCCTCTTGTTGAAGGCTTCTTTTCAATAATTAAAGAGGTATTGGCTTGTTGAGCTGGAGAGATCATCACTGTGGAGGGAGTGGTAATAACTTTCCACCACAGAAGGACTTTTTCATTCTCCTGCTGATCATGACTTGGCTTTACTGTAAATTAAACACATCCTCACCGACACCTGAAGGTTAAGGGGGATTTTCCTGCACTAAATCAAAGCGGACACTGGTTTCTTCTCTAGGAAGAATCTGAACTGGCTTAAAAGGTCAAACAGTTCGACACAGGATTTGGGTGGTTGTTTAAGGTCATCAGGCAGCCTGCTCTTGTCAATACATCAATTATTAACAAGTCATTGGAGTTAAAGTGAATTAGTCTTTTCTTTTCCCATTCTGTTAACAGGATTAGCAAACAGTAAATAAAAATAATTGTGGAGGTAACAAATCAGGTGCTCAAAGGAGGTTGTGCAGCTCAAAGGTGTGTGCCAAGGCAAGGTCCCCATGTTCACCCACGTAGCACCCCACGTGCTGGGTGCCCGCCCGGGGCTGGGTCCGACCAGGGCTCCCGCGCCTCTCCTCGCCTGCTGACGCCTCGGCACACCTCATGGCTGGTCACCAGCTGTAAAAGACTTGCCAGCCTTTGCGGCCACCTTGTTTTTCCAGAGACCGTGGCTAGCACAAACCGGAGAGGGCCGGGGCAGAAGTTTAGCAATGGATAACTACCACCGGCTAACAGAGGAGACAATTTATTTCCAGTTTGTGGGCTCAGACCGAGCTGCAACAGCAAAAAGTAATTAAAAGGTCAAGAAGAGTGAGACTATGTGAGGGACTGATTACATGTTTAGCAAAATAAGAAAATACATTTTCTTTCCCGTGCCCCGTTGCTGCAATAGCACTAGCGTTACATTTGAATTTCCTCGTGGGATGGATGGTTACGGCAGCAACCAGCAGAACACATTCCTGGGGACAGGTCGGGCTCTCGGCTGTCTGCAGAGACACCGGGAGTGACCTCGGCCGGCTCTGACACCCGGGGATTTGGATCCTCGTGCTGGGACTCTCTTTTTTTGGTGGGTGGAAAAACATTACGCATATTAATATTTTTCATTACGTTTTTAATTTTTCATATCTAACTCAGACCAAAATTTTGAAACCAGGGAAAACTGTCAAAGATTTTACCTTTTCCTTTCTTCTCAGTAGCAAAATAGGAGTGCAAGGGACTAAAGTAAATGGGAAAACAAAAAAAAGAAAATGAATGATTCTTTCCCAGGATTTGTGACATGCTTAAAGAAAAAAAAAAAAAAGAAACCCTACAGGGAAACTTTTTTATGTTTTAACAATCTTTTTATCACATCAAAATTTTAAGATATATTTTTGCCTTGCATTGGTTTTAATAAATGTGTCTTAGCGGTTCATATTATCACTGTTCCTGGACTAATTAAATGTACACATACATTTTTAAATGTTCACTTTACTTCGGCGCTCTCTGCTTCAATTTTATTTAAGAGCTTATTTAACACCTTGCACAAAGCCCTTTGAAATTCCTTCCAGAAAATGTCACACCTTGCAGAGAGAATATAGCCTTTCAAGAACATAAAACTACATTTGTACTAACACTCACATGCATAAACACGCAGAGGCGGGTGCCCGGATGGGGGCACCGGGGAAGGCTCTGGGTTCGTTCTCTCCCAGCTCTGAGCCCCTGGGGGCACGGGGCTGCTCGTCGCTCCCCGAAATCCATCCTCAGCCCAAGCGCTGCTCGAGGGCCGCCGCTGCCCAGCAGCCGAGCCGGGGGCTGCAGGAGATGCTGAACCAGACGAGGTTCCTCCGGAGGAGCGGGGCTTGGCCCCAGCGCCCGGGGCCGGCTCCGCAGACGGCCCCAGACCTCCCGGGAGATGCGCGGAGCGGAGCCGTGCATCCTGCAGCCCCGCGGCCCGTCCCACCGCCCTGCGCCAGCGCGGACAGGGCGGCGTCAAACAAGGCACGTTCAAGCAGCGCAGCTCAAAACGAGGTCCCCTCTGTGGCTTTAGCACGAGTTAAAGCGTTTCTCATCTACACCAGACTTGTCAAAACCGTCAGCCTGAGCGTGTTCTCCCGCAGTCTCCGGCTCTGGAGCGCAAGTCCCCTTTTGTCCACGGCCTAAAATGCCCCCTCTCTTCCAGAGATAATCCCCCTTCCCCAAATCCTTGGTATTATTTGTTTAAAATAAGGCACTGGAACTTGTCAGGAGACTTTTTGCAGCATATTGTTTTAAAGAAGACATTCAATTACCTCAGCTGCAATGCTTCACTGTGCTCTGATGATCTACTAAGGGAAAAATAACTAATATGTAGCATGTTGTGTCATAGACAATTATAGAGAACATCGCTTTTAAGGAAACAAGACTTGTGCCCAATTGTGCGGGATTTATTAAGTTTGCTGTTTTACAGCAACATGGCAAACTAAGGGAGGGGAACACATTTGCATTTCCTTCTGCAAAGCCCTTGCTACAGGAGGGGAGGACTGTTTTTTCCTCCCCTCATTAAAAGCCAAGGAGCTGGTAGGACTGCAAATGATTGAGATAAACATCTCAACAGACACACGATTATTTCCTCCTTTAGTTTTACACAGCATGAGATTCTTATGTGGAAACAAAGTGATTTGGCTATAGATTTATAGAAGGAGCAAATGATTTGGTCCTACATGATGGAGCATATCATGCATATTTTGTGCCTTCGCTCGTGGGCATACTCAGCTCTGCACACAAGACTGATGGAAGGGAGGCAAGAGGGAGAAGAGCTTGGGAAATGTGACATTATGCACAAGAGGAAATGCTGCTAGGATTTCACAGCTCCTTTGGCGAACAATGTGACTGAGAAATGCACTTACCGGAAAGGATAACTTAATTCATCTACCATACAGCAAGCATCTAGGAACCGATACAGCAGGCAGAGGGGCCAGGAGAGCACGGGAATAGCAGCCAGCGGGACAGCAGTGCAGAGAAGCCCCGACAGGCGTGCAATCCTTCCTGCCCCTGCTGCCTCCGCCTCCAGTACCCGTTGACTGCCTTTCCTCAAAGCCCAGGGTATTATCGTGACTGTTTGGGCAGTTCTTAGTAATGTTTTTTATTTGAATGCTAATCTCTACACACACAATAAAAGACCCTGCTCCAAGGATCTTACAGTTTAAGACCTTGATCCTGCAGACTTACGAAAGTGCTTCATTTTAAGCGCGTGATTAACGCTGTTGACTCTGGTGCTTAAAATTCAGCATGCACATAACTGTTTGGGGCTTTAGCTGACAACTAGAGTTCTCTGGAGATGTTAATGTGCTTTAGCAGAAAACATAACAGTGCATCCTTGGGAGGTGCCTGCAGAGTCACCCAGAAATAGCACAAGGAACAGCTATTTATTCCCAGAAATAGGAGCCTGGGAGCAGTGATACACGCTTTCTGTTGGAAGGAGCTGAATTTGATAGGCTTTGGGGTGGTGGGCGCTTTTGCAAGCTTTTGGATGCGAGACATGAAGAAGCTTATGGGGTACGATTGATGGGTGATTTGCAGTCGTCACTAGGAAAGCGAGAGAGGACTAAAAACAATGAATAAGTCTGTATGGAATTCAAAATTCCCACCAAACGCATTTATCTTTTCCGTTTGCTATAAATGGGCCGGGAGTGGGATAGCATTATTTCTCCATTGCTGGAAAGCGAAGGGCAGCCTTCACACCACCCACCACAGTGATAAACAATGTTCTCATGAGCCCACTGCTATTTATAGAAGCAATCCTATTTCTCACATATTTGCCTCTCAGTTACTGAGCAAGGGCACTTTCACGGCCCTGACAGATCTGAGCACATTCAGACGCTAATCCCAGGGGAGCGGTGCCATTCCAGGGATGCATTGCTCTGTCGCTGCATAAACCATCACCTGCTACAAGCTTTTCCCAAGCGCTGCGCAACGAGGGGTGTGATTCTGCAGCCACCGCACATTAATAGCCCAGGTACAATACACACATCTCAGTTCGCTTCCCACCTATGCTGGAGAGGAAGGAAAGGATAAGGAAGGGGGGGAAAGGGATTTTAGAGGATGAATGATCTGCTTTCTGCTGAGAGCTCAGGCACATCCAATAACCTCAAGCAGAGAAAATCTCAGCCTGAATTAAAGGCTCTGCTGGTCTGAATTCTCCTAAATATTCTGCACTGGTTGCAAACACTCCAATTTCAGTCTCATCTGCTATCTCATTGTAACATCTCATGAGCTAGTGTCCTTACTTGCTTTGAAATGCTGTAGCCAGAAACCAGCTAATGTTTGGGGGAAGATGTGCCAGCGAAGACGAGACAAAGCAGCTAACCGTCGCTAGCAATGGAAACGCTGATTGCTCAGAAAGCAGCGGTTGATCTGCTGCCTCTCCCCGGGAAGCGGCACCTCTGGCCCTCGGCTCCAACGCCTTCGCAGGGCGACACGGGACACGTGTGCCTTCCCCAGGCCCCCGCTCCCAGCTGCTTCCTGAGCAGAGTCATCACCGCCTCCGCTTTACTGGACCACATGGCAAGAGGGAAAAAATGAGTCAAAAGCCAGAGCCAAGAAGAGCTTTGAACTGCCCACCATCACCATAACACCATGGCAGAGCGGCATGAGCAAAACCCAAACAGGAATTCACAGGGCTCTTGGCGTTTCTTCTGTATTTACTTATAAAAATCTCCTGCCTGGGGTAGGAACAAAGCACACCTTCTGGCCTGGGTGATTTATATTTGTGCTTTGCTTGTCTTGTTTTCCTCCACGTGATATGCACATCCCAGCACAAGGGGAAGCAGTGTACTCTTCCCTCCGTAAATTTACCCTGCCCAGACCCAGAACATCCTCCTCAGCAGACAGCCCAGGAGACCCCTTTAATTAAAGCTGCCAGGCAAGGGAAACCGCCACGGTGTATCCCCGGGACATGGGCAGCTCTGCGGTGGCACCGTCTTGTGTTTCTCAGGCCGCATTGTCTTGCACAAGATGCTTGACCACTCCTCGGTTAATGTGATTTTGATGCAAGAAGATATTTTGCCCTGGGTAAAATCAATGTCCTACTATTTCAGCTGTGGAGGCTGCCATTTCATAGCTTAGAAACCAGCCAAAAAAAAAGGTCTGCAGCTGCACTACAGCTGGCCGGGAGGCAGAAAGATGCAGCATGGTCAGCCCCTCCTCAGGTACGCGGCTGGGACTTAAACCGCATGGGAAAGAGCAGCTCCTAAGAGCCGTATGCTTAGGGGCGAGTCTGCTGATACCAAACCTCATCGCGCCCAGGGCCAGCGTCGTGCTGCATGTGCTCCTGGCCCCGAGAGGTGCTCAGCCCCCGAGAGGTGCCCAGCCCCGAGCGTGGCTGCGAGGACGCGAGCCCCAAGTCCAGGTCAGTGCGTAGCCAGGTGCTTAAAATTTCTGCTGCCTTTCTGCATGGGACTCCAGAAGTGTCAGATCCATCTGACACTAGGAAAATTCTTATAAATAAAATAGTTCCCATAAAATGTGTATGAGATCTCTACAGTCCATCTAATATAGACTGCAATAAAGGAGAGACATAATAACGACAGCCAGAGACACCATCTTGTAGCAAGAAATCTTATTTAAGTAGTATAAAAAGAAAAGTAATTTACTCGTTATTAACATTTTAAAAGTGTGTTAGCAACGAGGGGCGATACATTACTGACACTTTCGGCGATCCAGAGAGGTCTAAGGAGCTCAGCCAGTGCAGAGCGCTCCCGCACTGCCGGCGGCGCTGGGGGCCCCGCACCGGGACTCCCGGGACGCGGTGACAGCAAACTGTGCTGGGCAGATCACCGCCACCACCCAGGTCACCAGCCTTTTCTCCACCAAAGCCTGAGATTTCTTCATTAAACTGACTCTCCCGATCAACCCCAGAACTAGTCAATATTGCTATAGGTGAAAGCCAAAATCCAAACTTGTCAGTTGTTTTCTATCATCTTTTGCAAATCAGAGCCAGTGCTCTGTCGGCCCAAGGTACTCTTAATTTCTCTGTCATAGTGTCTGGAAGGGGCAGTGGGTAATTATACTCGGTGCTACACAGATATTTATTCAGCTCTTATAAGGCATGCCTCACCTGTTCAAACCTTTGTCATCAAAGCATTTAGAGCATGAAACCCAATTAAAGATAAACCTCTTGCTGTTACAATGGAATAGCTACAAGAATTAGCACTTAAGCTGCATTAGCAGGAGGCATTTCTAATGATGATGCACCCAAATTTGTCTTTGGTGATTACTCAGGGCACAGAAAGGGTAGCTCATTTCTGGGTACATTATCTACCAGGCAGCATTTTTTTCCTGCTCCCCGTACTGCACTGAGCCCTGTGCCTGCTATTCACCCCGCTGCAGGGTCGGATGTTCAAAGTCATCCCTCGGGAAAAAGGAGGACGTGGCGGGTGGGGTACCTGCAAGAGGTCTGCTGAAGGGTCTCTCCAGAGACGCAAACGGAGATGGGCGCCACAGCTGAGAGAGCGCAGAAAAGCTGAACCCAGGGCACATTTGAACAAGATTGGGGGTGATGCACCAGAAAACTCTGCTGAGAATAAAGGCCCCCTTCCAAAGGAGGTGGATACGTGTGAGCTGGCTGGTGAACGCGTGGTCTCCGAGGGGTGGCTGGGGTGGGGACACGGGTCAGAGCACCAGCAGCAGCTGCCTGCAGCCATCCCGTCTGAGCAGCTCGGTGCAGCAACAGCCCCCGGCAGCAAGCACAAGCTACGGCTGCCCTTGGGGTAACCCGTGCCCTCGTGGAGACAGAGAGCCCTGGCACCCAGGGCAGCCCCTTCCTCCACCTTTGCCTGTGCTGGGCTGAAACCCAGACCCTCCCGGCTAACTCCCGCTCAGCGGTGACTCCCACCCCGACCGCTGGGACAGAAGGACCTCTCCCCGCTCGCCCGCCGGCTCACACGCCTGCAAACCCGGGAGCAGAGGCCAAACTCCCAGAGAGCTGTGTCGGGTGGGAGCCCTCGCACGGAGGCAGCGCTGCCGCGCACGGCTGGGGCGGCTGCTGCGGCTGCTGCTCCTGGGCAGCCCCCGCACAGGGAGAGGGGCCGTGGCGGGGGCACAGCACACGCGGGAGGTGGGAGCTGCAGGTGCCAGCGACGCTGCGCTGAGCGCCTGTCTTAGTAATAAAAATAATTCTCAGCACCACTGCTTCGTCTCTGAAGCACTCTGCAAGCAGTGATTGAGCCATTCTGCCCTCTAGCAAGAGAGGTTAATATTATTCACTCTGGTCTGCGGAGAAGGACGCAGAACCATGGAGAGGTTATGGGCCAGATAACCAAAAATGGCTTTTAGTTCTGGGCGCTTTCATTTCACAGTGTCTGACCTCTGGGATACTATCAGTCTGATTTTCAAAGACATTGAGCAGATCCTGCTTTCATTGACCTTAAACACAGAGGTACACAAAATTAAAGGCAACTATACAAACTCTCGGCCGAAGCAACCTGCCCACGACTCACCGGTCAGCGGGAGGAAGAGAGGAGGGAGCCGGAGGTCACCGGAGCTGCGCCCCGTGTGCGTCCCTAGCCTTTTTGAGTTTCTCTTGCAAAATCAAAGGCCAGCACTGGTGTGGGAACAGACAGGTACGAGCTGTCCATTCACTTATTATTTGAACTGAAAATAAGAAGGAAGTTTTCTGCCTTCACTGTGCTGAGGTGCAGGAGCAGCACCCCCCGTCAGCCAACAGCCAATAATAGGTTCAACATGTGCAATGGGATGACAAAGGCCTTTACCTCCCACTGCCCACCCCAAAAAGGTGCCCCCCACCTCCCCGCCTGCCCGCGGTGCACAGCCTGCATTCTGCCTGCCGAGCAGCCCCGAGCAGCACTGCCGCTCTTGGAGGAGGCTAGGCAGAGCATTTTTATTTAAGAGTTAAATAACATTACAAAAGTTAGGTAAATTCTTCCTCTCAACTGTCATTACCTAAAAAGCTTCCCCACCCCTCGATTGTAATTATGTACATGAATAATGAAATTAGCATATCCATCAACTGACTCCCCGCTCGTTGTAGATATGGGAGGCCTTTGTGGGAAGTCCTCTGCGCTCAGATTCCAGATCAGCCGCAGCCTCCGAGGCCGCCGTGGGAACTGCTGCGGTCGGCTCTGGCTCCCGCAGCCCATGGAAACCCAAAGTTTAATTGGGATCCGGTGAGAAGGTGGTGAAGCCGGGGACCGGCAGCCTCGCGGCATCCACGCGGCTTCCCGCCCCCCAAGCGTCCCCGCGCCCCAGCAGCCGGCGGGATGCAGGGAGGCACGGGGCCAGCGCGGGATGGCGAGGGGGAGCCGCTCCGGGATGCGCGGTGTGCCACGGCCGCGGCCGGTGCAGTGTCCCCGCGGATGGAGCGACAGCCCAAGCAGCAGCGATGGCAGCGCAGCAGCAGCTCCGTCTGCGCCGGGCGCTGTCTGAGAAGGGCCGGCAAGCGAGGCACCCGCGCTCGCACGAACCAGCGCCGGCTCATTTAAAAACCTGTTAGCGTTTCAGGAATGCGTTAAGGGAAACATATATGTAGAAATCTCTTACAATGGGACAACCTTCCCCTGCGCCAGGCTACGGAGACTGTTCCTTGACTGTAATTGGGGACCTGGTAATTAGATGATGGCAAAATGTACCAGAAGCTCAGTTTTCATTCTGTGGTCCAAATTACAAACCATCATATTTTGAAAGTGATGCTGACATTCCTCAGCCAGGAGCCTTTGCCAAAAACAACTCGAGCAAGGCTTGTCTTGGCACAAAATCAAACTCAGGGCCTCAGCAGCGAAACTGAAAACATTTACACAGCTGGACCCAAATCACCCTATTTTCTAAAGAGTTTGTCAGAGCCTGAAGCTCTCGGTGTATTTCTGCCTATTTTAAAGGGTCCTGTGTTCTTGCAATCTACCAGCTATCCACATATAGGAAATAAATACACTAGAAAAAGTGGGTGGTCTTTCTATTACAGTCCAAAAAAATAATCCAGAAAAACCTCATGGGGATAATGAGAACTAGCCCGGTATTTACCCAGTCCATCAATATATGTGCCAGACATATTTTATTTGCATATATAGATATGGAAACCTCATCATTTTGCTGTATGTATGTAATGGCTAATAAATGCATTAGCAAACCACTAATGAAAACAAATTGAAGCCAATGTCACAAATTACGACAGTGTGAGGAATTACCTTTCTGCATTTTTTCCTATCTGAATGTCTTGACTATATTTTTTTATTACATCAGTCATACACATTGCATATGCATTATACATCAGTCACTATTACCAGGGTAAATATCATTCGGGCCTTTGGCACCGTATGCGCCGGCAGCGTGTGCACGGCGCGGGCGGAGGCGGGCCGGCTGCATGGCCGGCGGCTCAGAGCCTGCCCGCGCTGCCGGAGCGGACACAGGAATGCCCCCGCGCCGGCCGAGGGCCGCCGCGCCGCCCGTCACGCCGTCCTTTCTGCGGGCAGCAGGGCCAAGCAGCGGTTTCTGCGTTTGCCCATGGAAAATGGGTTCAGTTCCACCAGATTCAGGGTGAAGAGCCTGGCAAACGGGGAGAAATGGCAGCAATTCGTACCACCGCTGCAGGAGGGCTGCCGGTGCCCTGCCTGGGTGTGCGGTGCCGGCTCGGGCTTCCCCGCGCCTCTGTCCCCTCCTTCCCACCTCAGAAACGTGTTTGCCCCTTTTTCTTTCCCTTCCAGCATGCTCCCTGATTTGGGTTTTTTTTTTTCCTACTCATAAAAGCAATGAGAGCAAACCCTCTTATGCACCCAGAGACAGTATTGAGCTGCCTTTGGCTGGGGTGGGCTTTCTGTAAGATACCGTGGCGGCAGCTCTCGACTTCACGTTGCCTTCGCAACAGAAAGTGGGATGCAACAATTAGTGAACTTACCTAGTTTGTTTACTCTGCAGTCATCATATTGACTATTTACAATCCTGTAGCACCCAGCAGTGGCCTCGGTCACCGCTCTCCAAATGCTGTACAAACACAGTACAAAAAACCACAGTCCCTGCCCCAGGAAATGTAGTTTCTCCTTACAGCCGAGATAATTAACAGACTGTTTGACAGGAATCCCTCTTAAAAGCCCCTCCTATGCTCAGCTGTGATTGCTACCAGAAGACATGGAGGAGCCAATTTTCATAGCTTAACTTAGATTTTTGTGGCTACGTGGGGACCTCAAAATCTTGCAAAATTAATTTTTTTTAATGCAAAACCTTTTAAGTAAAAATACTTGTAATTGCAACCTAAAGCGATGTGGGATCTGTGAATGGCTCTCTGATTAATTCTTCTGCTAGGCTAGTCTTTTCTCTCTGTTCTACTGAACAAGCGTACACATATTATTGGGATTAATGCTGCATAATACATAATTAATGAAACTGCATAAATATGCAGATTTGCAATTGCAGATTGACTGCCACAGCTATATCCCTGAACACTATGGTAACTGATTGGATGTTCATTATTACCATATTTAAAACTGTTTCCCTGTGAACATGTGCAAACAAATAACTCCAGAAGGGCAGACTGCATTGTTAAAACGACTGTCTCCAAAATCGCAGTGAAGGTTGGCGTATCTGCCAGGTACGGCCCCTCGGGATTACGCAGAGCTCACACGCTCCCTGCAGAGGGTCTTGGGCACCGGAGTGAAATTATCCTTTGAATGGAAAGTGAAAATAATGCTCCTTAACTGCTTGCTTACACTGGTCACAGACCTGCTCTCCTACAGGACGCAGGCTGGGAGTGGCACCCTCTGAACAAGAACCCCTTGCACTCCTGCTCCGTAGCAGCGCAGAGCGGGAGCAACCCCCCAGCCCGGGGCTCCAACCCTCCCCACGCCTCGAAACCCCCCGGCAGAGCCCAGGTCTCTCCAGCGTGGGGAGAGCGGGTGCACGGGCACCCCCTGCAGACTCCAGATAAATGGTTTGAAAAGCCACAAAACGGGTATATCTGGTGCTGGGAAGTCAGGACGCTGCTGGTGTCATAAAAAAGACAGAGAGGCCAGCTGGGGAGGAGGGAGGGGAAAGCTGCTCGGGGATCTGGGTCCAACCGCAGCCGCAGGCACCAGAGGGGAGGAAGGCTTCGGTAATCGAGAGGTTTCCGGGCATTTCCTCGGACCTTTGGGATGGGGCATTGGCAGGAACCTCTCAACAAACAGTTCCCAGTCAGTTCCCAAATGACCTCCATAACACACCGACAGCCTCACCGTTAGTGACTCACGGAAACTGCTAAACGTACCGTGTGGAACAAAGGAAAATGGGAACCAGCTATTTCGGCTAGCGTGGCAAAGGCTGCGTCCTCCATGTTCCATCTGGGTCCTCTCCCTGCACTTTGCTAAGGGATATACAGAGATTTCCTTGGATGGCTTCCAGTTCATCAAGCAGCCATCAGCTGTTGGGCTTTAACGCAGTGATGGTGATGGGAGAGTCGCGAGCAGAACCACGAGCGTCCGTGCTGGTGACGGGCATCCCCTGATAACAAGTGGGAGCAGGAGCTCGGGATTTGCTGGTGGATGGAGCCGACACAGAGCTATTAGTGGGTACGTCTCAGGTGTCTCTGGAGCAGCAGCAGATGGCTTGGTTCGTTTTGTGCTGTCTGTTTGCACTGTTGAGAATGTCAAGATTTATTGCATGCTGATTTGGATACCCAGATCCCACACAGGGAGTTTGATCTGTAGATCTCAGAGTTCTGCCCAACGAGGACTGTAAGGATTGTTCCCATTCCTCACATTTACAGGATCAAATTCGTACTTGGAGAAAAGGAAAAGCTTCCCCAAGAGCTACTTGGGAAATGTTTTTACTTTGAAGTACAAGTTTCCTACAGATATATTCAGATGTTTATTGAGGTGGAATAAATGACAGTGTGAGTATGCACTGTCCTAGGAAGGATGAGAATTGCCGCTCTGTGCACCAGAACCACTCGAAAGCGCAGCCAGGTGCCCGATCCTGCCTGAGATGACCTCGGCGCAGAAGATGACTTCCCCCGGCAGCCTGGGCTCCCGGAGAGGCACAGCACTCTGCTGCCTTCAGCCAGAAGATGACCTTGCTGCTCAGCATCAACACGCAGAGCAGCCGTGCAGGCCGGGGTACCTCCTGCCTGTCCCCCTCCCCTCCACCGCCAGAAGCGCAGAGCATTTATCCGGCAGTTCAGCAGCTGCCGAGGAGGTGTTCCTACCTCCCGACGCCTACTACACTTTTAGGCTGCCCTAAAAACGAGAGGAGCTTCAGAGAGGCTCTGTGCCCAGCCCCGTCCCAGCAGACCCTCTCCCTCTGCCTGCTCTGCGCTCCCCGGCTCCGTCGGCCGCCTGGCCAGCAGCTCCCAGTGCCCCCCAGCCACTCCGGCAGGGAGGCAAGCGGGAAGCGGGGGGGAGAAAATGTGGGGGGTTGCCTAAGTCAGGCGTAATTCTTTCAGTGTCGAGCAACCTGCACTCACTAATGAATTTAGCCTGACTACATTTCATGATGAAATATTAATATGCTAGTTGGATATTTTCCCTTCTACTTTCGTTCTCAGGGAACGACTGCACCTTTCGTCTTTGCAAAATAACTTTCACTGCAAGTGCTACAAGCAATCCTTTTCTTCTGAGAAATATCACCCGGCAAAGCAAAGCAGCAGCTTGGCCCAAGCTTTGGGAACGTGTGTGTGAGTCGGCTCAACCAGAGATGGAGAGCTGGGGCAGGCCTCCCGCAAGCCAATCAATCACAATACTTGGTCAAGATGAAGACATGCAAGTGAGAGATGAGACCCTTAGAAAGAGAGGAGGGGACAGGTGACCTTAATTGGTCTACTGTTATTGATAGGCCAACTTGTCTTCGTGATGCAAATTACCCTATAAATAAAAGTAAAACAACTACAGGAAGCAATTTGCTGCGTTGTTAGAGTCAAAGTAGACCAAAAATTAAATCAAGACATAGCGTCGCCAGTTCCGTGGGGCTCCCTGCAGGGAGGAGAGGCCATGCCCCGAGCAAACGCCCTGCTCCGGAGCCGGAGGCGTGGGCTTCGCCTCCTCGTGCCGCCGCCTCTTGCGCTGGTGGTTGGCGGGGACCTCTGCTATGTGATAAACCTCCAAAGAAGCAGGAGCTCTCCCGGCTCCTGGAGAAGGCAGGATGGTTTGGGAGAGAATGGATGGTTTGGATGGTAACCAAGCGCAGCGCTGGTGGCAGCCGCCCGCACCCCCGTGGCTCCAGCCACAGCCTCTGTGCCTGGCAGCCGTGTCTCGGTCGCTGTTTTGCTCACGAGGTTTCCGTCAGGCACCGCAGGCGAGCTGGCCCATGCCCCCCGGGACGAGGAAATGGCTGCTTTTACCCAGCTCAACCGCCTGTACCGTGGCGCAGAGCTGGACTCAGCACAGCTGCTCGTTATTGTCAGTGGGAGAAACGCACTCGAGTCACGAACCCTTTGCTAAACAGATCCTCTCTGACACCTTAAATGGGTGCTAACTCTTGCCTTACGTTTCTAAAACACCTTTTAATTTACAGATCATTATATCCAATATTTGTTTCTCCACGGAAGGAGCCAGAGCTGTGCCCAAAGGCTTCTCCCGAGAGGTCCTCCAGCTCTCTGATGGCCGCAGCCTGGCGTCCCCGCTGTAACGAGAACCGGTCTGACGCCGCTGCTCCCCATCCCTCGGGTTTCTGTGCTTTCCCCCTGCCTGTGCTCGCCTCAGCGCGAGCGGACGCTCTGTCGTGCCCCTTGCTCCCAGGGCCAGGGCAGGACCTGACAAGGACAGAGCAGAGGGAGCAAACAGGAGGAATCGGGGATTTTGTTAGCTTGCTTGTGCCAGGGAAATTAAAATGCATTATTTTGTCACTAAGTTGCAGCTTTTCTCAAAATACTAGAAGCCACAGAGATTTCCTTCAGCCCCAAAGGAGCACTTTTAAGTGCTTCATTTTAAGGAGATGCTTCTTTCCTTGTGTTTTTTTTTTTTTTTTTTTTGTGTTTGTTTTCAAACCTGTCAGAAAGCAGTAATATTTCCAAGCTTTTTTGTTGTTGTTGTTTTCCTCCTGATCCTTTTCTTTGCCATTTTTGAACATCCTTGCTGGTTTTGAGCGAGTCCCCTGGAGGCTGCGCAAGCAGCAGGACTCGATCACAAAACTGGCTGCCTTGCTGGGCGAGCTTCTCCGCTCCTCTGAAGCTTTGAAGCTGCCACTTTAAATTCATGCAGATGGATTATGCTTTTGTTTCTTCAGGAAGTTATGAAACACTTTGTGAAGCGACATCAATGGGAATAATAAGGGCAGCGACACCCCCCAGCAAACCCCCGTTCCCCGCGCATCCATCCTGCCCAGAAACGGCGCTGCCCGCAGACGGTGGCTGGTGGTTTAAGGGCCAGAAGAAGCCATCGCATCGCACACCGTGGCTTCTCTAGCTCAGGTTGCTCCATTTCGGCTCTCGCCCCCACCCCTAGCCAAACAACTTGTACAGCTCGCACCTAGCTCCCCGAAGGCCACGGTGCCTGTCTTGGACGTGTGAGGAGATGGAAAATACACAACTTTCATGGGTAGTTTTTTCCAGTCAGTCATTACTCTCCCTCCCAGCAGTCTGAACCTTATTTCCATGTTAAATGTCTTGCTTCTGCCTGTAGCCTTTGGCTCCTATACTGCCTTTTCTGCTAGACTTGAGGCCCTCAGTCCCTGGTATTTTCGCCTGAGAAGGTACTTCAAGATGTAATGAAGGCATTCACTCTTCTTCTTGATCTCATTTGAGCTCTTTAATCTCTTTTTCTGCAACTCATTTTCTTCATCTCATAAACAATCTTGTGGCTTTCTTTGACACCCTCAACATCCCTTTAAAACATTGACACCAGAGCCGTAGGCAATATTCTAGTGTCCGTCTCACCAATGCTGTACAAGTTTACTATGCCATAAAATCGTTTCACCACTCCTACTTACTAATCCTTTCTATATATCCACTGAATGAATTAGCTCTTTATCACAAGGTCAGGGAGGTACGCCTACGTCGTCTGTCCAATTCAACCCTCAGATGCTTTGCGAAGGCATTAGGGAATGTGATAAGGTCTCCTGCTCTGGCCACAAAAACATCATTCTTAGTCTGCATGATATGTGTAATTTTGTATTTACTTATATCAAAATACATTTCATTTCCAAGGATGCATCCATCTTCAGTGAACGCTCCCTTTTCTTCAAGTCTTCGTCAAGCTAGTCCTACATCAACATCTCCGTTAGTCAGCCCAGGACTGATGTCCAGTCTACCACTGTCCAGGTGGGGTATCTCACTCGCCTTGGCGCTCTGGTAACACAGTCACCGGCCTTACACCGTTTTATCCACTATTCCAAGATTTGTTAAGCTTGAGCACCAGCAGCCCAGCGACCTCAGCCGGGTGTTTTAGCACTCCTGAGTGCACCACAGCTAAAGGTGACAAATTGCTCATCCACATCTTGGGCTTCTGCTCCTTCCAGTTCCCCCCTCTTCAACTCAGAAGCGATTCACAAACACGTGAGTTCACTGGGGAAATACCACATCTGGCTATTCAGTTACCCCTCCTCGTGGATAAAGAGGGATTGTTCATCAGTAATTTCAGACTCAGGGACCCAAGAGAAATGCCACATGTTCACCAAAGCGATGGACAACCAAGCTCCTTGCCTCTTGCCAGGGTAGGCACCCAAACCCACCCACACGGGAGCAGCCAACAAACAGCCAGGCTGAACGTGCAGCTCGCCAAGTCCCTTTATCTGCAGTTATGTGACACGGAGGATTTCCTTCTGAGCGCACCTTTTCCTTCAGAGTTTTTCTTTCAAACATGAAAGTTCAATGAACTTTATAAACAGTTACTTTCTCTGTAATTAAATCTTTTTTTGTGTCTGCCACAGGGATTCAGTTCTTTTTTAAAACAAACGCACAATATCTTTTTCCACGGAAAGAGCAGCATGGACTGTGTAAAGGGATTAGGAAAACAGCTCATGCAAACCTGTGCTATACAGAGGTGTGGTTAGGGAGTAAAGACAGTATGTGTGCCTGTTACCTTTTCCACTGGTGGAATGTATGAAGAAAAGCAGAGAAAGCATGCCAGAGGAATAGCAGAGCCCAAAGTCAATAGCTTTCCAGAGCTAGCCGTATTTTCACTGTCAGTATTTGATTTTTATTCATTTCTATTAGACGAATGCCTGTGGCATCAATAAGGGATCAATCCCCTTGCGCCAGGCACCGTTCAAGTTGTAGTACAAGGTAACGCATGCTGTAAACTGCTTACGGTGCAGGAGCAGGGGAGAAGGAGCGTGCCTGTCGACACCGTGGTTCACGTTGTGCCCAACACCTCCCGGGAGCAGGGGAGACGAGACAGCTGAATTTAAAGATGCTGGAGCCAAAGTTGCCCCTGGCTCATCCCGCCCATGTCCCCACTGCCGCGGGGATGCAGTGACTCCGTGTCGGGGATGCCATCGACGATGCTCTGCAGTCCCACTGCGGCCGTTCATCCCCTCCTGGCTGATTTGGAGAGGGGAAAGCAAGGAGCCTTGCTGGCACAGGACTTGGCCGGGCAGGCTTCCCACAGCGAGCCAGCCGTGGCTGCTGGCCGCGGGTTTTCGGAGGTAAGGTGTGCGGTCAGTCTGGCCGGGCTTCCAGTGGGAAGACCGAGGTTCTGCAGCAGCTTTCTACAAGGAAGAGCAAGTGTGAAACCTTGACTGCTTTTCAAAGGGAGACTAGTTTATCAGAGCTGGCACGACAGCAGTGACCCGATAGCACGGGACCCTCCGGGAGGGCCAGCGCTGACCACAGCCATCTCCTGCTCCTCCTGTCCTGCAGCACTGCTGACGGGACACAAACGGGATCAGGATGTTTGCTGTGGCCATCTCACGGCTGAAGGGAGCCCTGCTCTGTCCCTCCCTCTCCTTGATGTCCTTCGGTGCAGTTTGCACGTGGTTGGGGAAGGGACCTCCTCGCACCCAATGCTTGCTGGGTGCCAGCCACCGTGAGGCCTCCGTCTCTGTAATGAACTTTAGGAAATTACTTGCATGTAACGCCCACACAAACTTTGCTCTCAGGTTTCCACCTCAGGGAATAGATTTTTCCTCCTGTGTTTGGGAATTCTTTTTCTCAGCGCTGGTCACCGTCCATTATTTGTCGTCACAACGTTCGGTGCCCCAGAGCAGGAGGAGCTGGCAGCACCAGGCAAGCTGTCATCAGGGCTCCCGCTGGGGACGTGTGTGGCCAGAGTGGCTTCTGCATCACCGAGAGGAGGAACTGTGTCCAGGGCGTACGGCAACGGGGCAGCAAATGACAACTTTGGGTATAGGGTGTGCTGTCTTATTAAATCTGTGGTTCGTAGCCAAAGTATTGGTATGACCGGGGATAGGGAAAAGGGAAACTAAACGCCAAGAGAGTCTTCTACAGCCTTGTCTCCAGGGTGCTGCAGATTCAGTCTCCAGAAGCGGCTCACCCGAAATCCCTCAGAGCGGGGCACCGCGCTGCCGGTCCCAGGCCTCCCCCTGGAAGGAGCAGCGGCCGCGCAGGCTGCCCTCGGCAGAGCCGGCGCTCCCGGTCGGCGCAGGGCTCACCGCGCTGCAGGTCGTCCCGCAGGGCAGCAGCACCGGGGCCTTGCGGTGCTGGACACTGCGCTCCCATCCTGCCCCTGCGAGTCACAAGTTGTGCCAGTCTATTTAAAAGGGGATTTAGAAGGGAAGAGGAATATGATGGCAAAGGTGCACGTGAGGCTGAGGGCAGCTGCGTCCAGAGGACACCTCGGCGCTGAGCTGACCCGGGGTCGGGGCTGCCCGAAACCTCCTTTCTGAGAACAGAAAGCTGCCATCACACTAAAACCACTGGTAAGAGACAGGAGATAAAACCAGAGGGGAAGGGGGGGGCGGGGAGGAGGACAATTACATTAACTGAAACAATGTGTTATATTTTAAACATTAAAAACTTATGACTCTACATGGCAAGTACCTGATGCAGCAAAGGAGGAGAGGGGAAACTGAAGCAATGGTTAAACAATGCACAAGGCAGTCTGCGGGGTCTGTTTTGTATTAAATCCATTTGGAGGCTGAGTTTGCTCCTTTGACAGCTGGCCACACTCGCTCAAAGAGAATAAGAAAGTTTTTGTTTTTTAAAAAAGATGTGTAATGGGTTTCTTATGTACTAGAAAAGAAAAGCTCTCTGAGCTGGATCACCTATTTTCTTGTCAAAAGACTTTGGACAAAACCTAATCATGAATAAAATGCCTCGTGATTTTTCAAAGAGCTCTTTTATTTGAAGTCAGCTTTTCTGAAATGGGAGGCAGGACCTGGGTAATGCGGAGCAGGGCGGGAGGCAGCTCGCACGCCAAGCCTCCGGGCAGGCCTCCCCGGCCGCCCCAGCGCTGCCGCGGGAGCGTCCCACCCCACGCCGGCCCCACGGACTCGCTCCAGCTCCGCGATGGCGAACGTCGTGCCCCAGCTCCAGGAGACCCGCGGCACCGACCACCGTCCCCGCTCCCAGCCGCTTCCAGGGCAAGCCCCAGCAGCATCGTGGGGGTCTCGTTCATCCCCTGCTGCTGGGTTTCACCTCCACGGCTCCGTGTGCATCAGTCCCCGCGCACAGAAATGGGGACACTAATGATGTCCTGGAAAGGCTGGCCGTGCGCAGAGCTGAGCTGCATGTGGGGGTGACGAGCAAAAGCCGCTTTCTCTTCTACACACACCACATGCCAAGAGCACAGAGACACTAGCTCAGCCCCTGCAGAAGGCACCAAAAGAGCAAACACATCTCCTGGCCATTGCTTCCCAGAGCACTTTTAAGGGCCATTTCACCTTCTGCTGCGCCAGGGCTCCAGCCCACCTGCAGCACCAGGCAAGACCTGGTGCCAACCGCCGTGAGCAAGGAGGGCAGCACGGACGGACGGACCTGTGCCCCCTCTCCTGGCACTCCCGTGCCTGTCGCTGTAAATGTGCCGAGCCCACGTGCACAGGGAGGAGGAGGAGGCACCATGCCCCGTCAGCTGCCACTGTGTCACCCTCGCCCCTGCCTCGCCTGTGCCCCCGAGAACCGCTCCCGTTTCACCCCAGCCGCTCACACCGTACACCCTGCCCTGGCCCGCGGGGCTGATCCAGACCTGCCCGCCCCTTGGTGCCTCCTCCGCGGGGCTGGAAACCCGCAGAGGCAGCCCATCACGGGGCAGTGCCTCGCACGGGTAGATGCCAAGCACTAATACCTCCTCCTCGTGATTTTAAAGGCAATAAAGGAGTGATCTCTGCCAGGAGAACTGAGCCTTGTGTGCTACAGGTCAGCCCAGGGGAGGTATCAGACAGTCACGTACTGGCCACACGTTGCCTCCACACCATCCACACCGTAAGCGGGGGGTGGCAGGTTTACCCCAGCAGCGCAGCACGGGGCCGGCGTGGCCCCGAGGTCACTGGTGGCGACGGCTGTGATGAGCGAGCAGAAGGTGTTGCCCAGAGCAGCACTGGGGCTCTGGTAAGCTTCAGCCTCTGAGGACCCAGGCTGAGCTGGAAACATCTCAAGAACAAGTTTTCCTGCAGAGTTTCATTGATTCCTGCTTTCTCATGAGATTTTCTGCTCTGGTGCTGGTCAAATCCAGGAAGCAGAGAGATGTAGGTGGTGCAAGGGCAAAGACCTTGAAAGCTGTCCCTTGAAAGCTGAACGGTGTAATTACACCAGCATCCACATCCTGGAACGGCCTTTATGTGACTAATGGAAGTGGCACTTGATCTAAATCTGAAAGGCAACGTCCAGGGGCATAGGGAACATGGCTGTTTGGAAGTGGGACAGCCACAGTTCCTCTGCTCTCCCCCAGCAAACCCAGCTGGGATTTACAGGACTGTTGATGATTTAAAGCCTGCAGTGAATCGTCCTGCCGTTGCTCCGACCGTCATCCTCTCAGTCCTGCTGCGGCTCTGTCTGGACACTGCAGCGCTCAGAGGGAATAAGGCGAAGTGTAAAGGGACCGGAGGATGCAACGTGTTGTCACCAGCTCCCCGGGGCAAACGTCTCACGCTCTGACCGACACTGGGTAGTAAGACTCACATTTTCTTTTCATAAATTGAGGCAAACCTGAAAACTGTTTTCTGGCTGTTGGTTTCTTTTTTTTTCCCTGGCCCTTGAAAGTTGTTTATGGACAGAGAAGATTTTCAACCCTTTGTCATGGACACCCGTCGGTAGAGAGGACCACTGGAATTTTAATTGTCCAAGAGCCCTAATAGGTGTAATAGCCTTGTGTGTTACATATGCATTAATTAAGTAACACTGCATTTAGCTCCAAATCATGCGGAAGGCGCGTGCTGTGTTTGCACAGACATAAATATCTTCTCAGTTAGAGTGCAGACTAATAGCTTTGCTCTCTTTGCGTTGCAGTATTTCCATTCTGGTGAAAATGGGAGCCTCAGAAAAGCTTCCCCCTGGGTAGTCCCGGTTCACTGGGTAAGAGCTCGGCACTTCCACATGTTCTCCGCGCACACGGGCTTTCCAAAACAATATGGCTTAGAGAATTTGAGTGGCTCTTTGATGCCTGCAGGTTTCAGCACAGGGCAAGCCCTCTGTAGCGATTCGCACGTTACCGATTACCCCATTGAACAAACAAATGGCCTGGCAACCTGTTCAGGGGTCCCTCACTACCCAAATTTTTCAGCCCTGCTGATTCACTGCAAATACCATCATTGCAGCAATCCATGAGCTGTAAATACAGTGTTATGTGCAACTGCAAGGGGAAAGGGGAAACAAAAGGATACAGCATGGTGAATATAATATATTCTCATCTTGATCCACAGGGAACTTCCATGCATCTAGATGAGAATATAACATTAGGTCGTCAATGGAGAGCTGCTTGTTTTAAAGCCCAGTATTGCCGCTTTCACTTTGCTGCTTTAGTGCAACCTGATTCTGAAACAAAATGAGAAGTTGGAATAACACATGTTGGATGAGCTCTGATACACTAGCTGGACAAATATTTGGAAGAGTATTCACTTTCACCAGGCAACATTATGCTCTGTGGATTAATTATACAGAATATGGTCCTGACTTGGGTCTGGACGATTAAAGCTGTGCTGGAATTCCAGAGGATTACTTAAATGTGCAGCATTAGTGAAGGTAAAACATCTTCAATATCCCTTTCCTGCAGCCTCCATTTCCTTTATAGAAATATGCAGATTAGTGCTAAGTATTAATCTGCAGAGGCTCCCGGAGCAGGGCTCCTTCCCCTGAAGAGCATTGTGAGGTTTTGGGGAGAGGAGGGGGAGGGTTCTTTGAAAGGGAAATAAAGAGCCAGAGAAATTTCGTGTGTTTGTAAAACAATAATGAGAAACGAGCGACTTATCCCACATGTTTTAGTCTGGGAGAAGAAAGCCTGGATGCAGGCAAAGTAAGTGCAATATATATGTGTAATTAAGAAATGATTTCCTGAGATCTTCCTTAAAACATGTCTGAATACAGATCTCAAATTTGCATAAATAACTTATGCCTTTCACTTTTTTCCTTGTGGAAAACACATAACATTGCCTCTCGCTTTCTGATTTTCAGACCCTCCCCGGCTCGGGAGGAGGATTTGCCATATTACGCTATTCTTTCCAATTGTAATCAGCCTTAAATCTGAATAAAAGCAGCAAATGGCTGACTGGCATTCAGGGCTTCCCTCCCTCCCCCTGCCCCCCATGGAAGCGGCAGCAGCAACAGCATTGAGTCAGACGGGGAAAGGCATGACTGCAGCTCTCAGGTTTCATTAGTATTCATGGAGCATCCGACTCCAGAGAGGATTAATAGACTCTGATGCCTAATATCCTGGAGAACAATTAATTTGCCCACAGTTTTGTCATGGTTGAAAGTCAAATGCTGGAACAGATCGATGCACTGAGCTGCAAGTTGAACACTGCAACCTTCTGCTGGAGCTGAATTTTAATTTTCCCATCATCATTTCCCTCCATTCCCAGCACACCAGTTTTCTAATAGATCTAAAAGCCTCTTACCTTCTTCCATCACATGTTGGTCTTCATAACAAAAGTCCATGTTGATTGTTCAAATATTAGAGCCTTGTATTGCTCTCCATTATGGGATTAGAGATGTTCAAGGCCCCTTGTGCTTTGACCTTTTCCTGCCTCATTTCTCTTTAAATTGTATGAAAAATGCTAACCTTTTGTAATTAAAATCAAAATAGAATGGAGGAATAAACCCTTTTTCCTAATAATTATTCAGTACCCAGGTTTCCATTTTGATAGAAGTGTTTGTGCAGAAATTAAGGCTGGTGTTTATAAAAGCCTGGTCAATAGACCTGTTGGGAACGCCTGGGAACGCCTGGCAGCGCCGCGTCCATCCCTGTAACCGTTGCCCTGGGCTTGCACCCGCCGGAGCTCAGCCTGGGACCTCACCTCCCTCTTCCACCAGATCATCTGGAGGGTTTGTGCAAGCCCGCCAAATCCAGCGTACACAGGGGGGAAAATATATCAATAAGCAGACTGAGATGGTTGTTGTGGGAAAGTAGTGCAAGCATCGGAAAAAAATACTGCTTATATTATAAAAAAAAACCCAACCCATAGATGGGAGTCGAGGCCAGATTCTGCCGATGCACAGAATCCAAATCTCTGCACGGACAAAGCGCGGTACCTGCCTGCGTGGGACAAACGCTGCTGCGAGGGCAATGGCTGTGGCAGCCCGTGCACCCCCTCGCCCTACCTTCTGGTTTGGCAGCTGCTCAGAAAGGTTTGGGCAAAGCGGAGAGGTGCTGAGGAGACATGGCAGAGCTGCCGGGAGCAGGGGCCAGCCGGCTGGAGGCACTGCCCTGCTCGCTCCGTGGGCTGCGCCCCGGTTCTCCCAGTGGAAACAGAAAAGTGTTGCCCGTGGCAGATTTAAGGACCAACACAAAACAATTCCGTGATACTGGAAATGGACTGAGACCCACCAAACCCAGGCTCACACCCACCGCGGACCGCAGCCTCGACTGGGATCCAGAGTAAACAGCCACTGGGGACTGGATTTCCCTGTATTGGCCTTTTGCCTTACTGGGAGGCACCTGCACCCGCCCTGATCTCACCGGTCTCTGCAGACGGGGCAACTGCTTCCAGCTGAAATCCTGAAGAGTGGAAGGCAGGAGAGTGTCCTGTCCCACATCCCGCTGGGCTGCGAAGCATCGCTGGGAACACACCTTCCCTGCCGCGCTGGGCTGGGAGGGCACGTCCTGGCATTGCCCCCCCGAGCGCGGCTGGGGAGGCTGCCGAAATAGTGCATGCTTTTTTTCCAGAAAAAAAGGGGCTTAACGGGTTAAGGCCAGAACTGCATGAATCTCTTCTAGCTATTGTGCTGTTCCCTCAGCGTTTCTGGTGTCCAGGCTTTTGTGGTTTAATTACAGTCTGCTCCAAATGGTCTTAGCCAACAGATCAATAGATCAGGAACATTAGAATTGTTAATTTGAATGGCTGATTTGAATTTAAGTGCAACTTCAATTTAATCATTTTAAAAATGAAACAGTGTGTGAGGGCCCTCCTTCTCCTTCTCCTCCACCAGCGAAGCAGCTCCAATGCCCCGTAGGGATCACAAAACCCTCTGACACGCACATTTCCCTTCAGTCAGGAGTTAAGCCCTATGAGCTGCTGGATCATGACAAAAGTGGGGGTTTTAGCAGCCTTTCCTACAAGCATGGTAATCCCAAATCCAACAGTGATTAACTTGGACTCAAAGCTCCACTGCAGAAATTAATTCTAAATCGGGGTCCTGGAGCCTTGTCTCACCAAACACTTTACAATGCTAATTGGTAATGACTATATGAGCAGGCATAATAATGTCCCAGTTGTCTCAACTTACCCAATTCATCCAGAAATCCCGCAGGCTGTGGGGTTTGCCCCGCTGGCTGCCCGGAGCACGCACAGCCTGGCCCTTTCTGCTGGGCAGCTGCCTGAAGCCGCTGGAGCCGTTGGCCACGGGCCGCTGGAGCCACTGGCCACAGGCCGCTGGAGCCGCTGGCCACAGGCCGCAGGAGCCGCTGGCCACGGGCCGCTGGAGCTGCTGGCCACGGGCCGCAGGAGCTGCTGGCCACGGGCCGCTGGAGCTGCTGGCCACGGGCCGCAGGAGCCGCTGGCCACGGGCCGCTGGAGCTGCTGGCCATGGGCCGCTGGAGCCGCTGGCCACGGGCCGCTGGAGCCGCTGGCCACGGGCTGCTGGATCGAGGGAAGCAGGGATTTCTGAACGCCACCAGCGTCGGCTCTCGCGGCTGCTGGCCAGGAGGTGGTTGAGCTCCGCTCTGCCCAGCTCAGGTCAGGAATGGTGGCCTGCCCGAGCATCTGTAGATTCACCCCTAACGTGAACAAAATAGAATAGAAGTACATAAGAAAATTTATAAGACAGAGTGTCTGGGGTGTAGTTTTGCAAGTAAGGCTTCATAAGCTATTAGTAAACAAAAATGAAAAGTAAAGCATATACCAATCTCCTAGAACACCAATAATAGATTGGGTCCAAAGCTCTGCTCCCTGCACACATGATGCTTTCTGACTGTCACACATACATCCAGCTTCCATTTTATTTAGCAACCATAAAGTGCCAAGTGGGAGTAATTATTTTTCAATATCTTTGTTAACCAGTGGAACTCACCACCTCAAGACATCGTCGGGTCGAGAGCGCTGTACAGGTCAGGCAGGAGCAGGAGGAGCTGAGGCGGATGAAAGCACAAACAGCCACCATCAAAAGGGCAATAACTTATAAAGGACCGTGGATGCTCCATGTGTCAGCTGCTAAATGCGAGGGAGCAGAACGGAGCTTGTTCTTTTTGAGTGCATTCATGGGGAATTCTTTCAGTTCACGTCCCTGCCAAACACAGGACATAAGACCAGACAAACCTTGGTCCAATACAGCCTGGCAAGGTCTGTGCTCCTATTTACTGCTGTGTGTCAGACAGGTCAAAAAAGACGTGTAAGCCGGTATTTTTCCTAAAATGCTCAATAGTTCCTTTACCCCTGCACACCGAGTAAGCCAAAAGCTTTGTTTTCCTTTTGTCACACTCACAATTGCAGTGTAGCCCTCCTGCCTAATTGCCATCGTTACTGAATACAGCATTTGCACTCAGAGCCTGAGCACACAGAAAATGAGGGACAGAAAGGTATTTCATTTTCACCTGTATTTCAACCCAGGTTTAGCATCGATATGAGCATTTTTGTACAGGAGGATGCAGTTCATCATGACACTGGTCAAATATAAAGCTTATGCAGCTTCTAAACCCAGGTTTCTGAGTCTTCCCCACAGTCCTTTGAGAGTGACAAAATCTCAGCAGAAAAAGCCTACAGCAAATTTACTGTGCAGTGCCTTCATGTGGATGATGTTTCAGTACCTGGGAAAGTGCGGCTGCTTTCCGCGATGACCAGCACCTCCCGGGACTCGCCGCACCCGAGCCCCCATGGCGGGGAGCGCAGCCCTGCACCCCCCGGCCCCGGGGCCTGGGTCCCCGAGGAGAGGGCTCGGCCGAGGGCCAGATCAGGCCCAGGGATGCTGGATGCCTCCCTCTGTGTATCAGCAAAGCAACAAGGGCCATACCCGGTCCCAGAGCGAAGCAGCACGGGACGGGCAGTGTCCAACACGCCTTGTGCTGCGCTGGCAGCTGCAGTGCATGAGGAGCTACTCGCAGCTGCACCCCAGTGACCTGCAAATTCCCTCTCCCTTGGTGAATTCACTGCCCGTGGAGATGTGACTACCCCTAACATCGTACTGGGGCCCTTCTGATCCCAAAATCCATTCAAAGGCTCATCTCAAATGCTTATTTTAAAAGGTGCTTCTGAGCTGACACAAACATGTTTATATTCCCTTTCCATGTTTCCCTTCATCGTTAAAAGCCCAGGCAGCGACACGGGGTGAATCAAATAAACTGCCTTGCTCTTGTGCAACAGCGAGAGGCTTCGTCAGCAGGCGTCCAGGCTGGGGGGCTGCTCCTGCTCGCAGGCAGGAGGGCTCTGCACCCGCAGGCAGGGGGGCTCTGCACCCCACGGGCAGGAGGCCTCTGCACCCACGGGCAGGAGGGCTCGGCACCCACGGGCAGGAGGGCTCTGCACGCGCAGGCAGGAGGGCTCTGCACCCGCAGGCAGGGGGGCTCTGCACCCCACGGGCAGGAGGCCTCTGCACCCACGGGCAGGAGGGCTCGGCACCCACGGGCAGGAGGGCTCTGCACGCGCAGGCAGGAGGGCTCTGCACCCGCAGGCAGGGGGGCTCTGCACCCCACGGGCAGGAGGCCTCTGCACCCACGGGCAGGAGGGCTCGGCACCCACGGGCAGGAGGGCTCTGCACGCGCAGGCAGGAGGGCTCTGCACCCGCAGGCAGGGGGGCTCTGCACCCCACGGGCAGGAGGCCTCTGCACCCACGGGCAGGAGGGCTCGGCACCCACGGGCAGGAGGGCTCTGCACGCGCAGGCAGGAGGGCTCTGCACCCGCAGGCAGGGGGGCTCTGCACCCCACGGGCAGGAGGCCTCTGCACCCACGGGCAGGAGGGCTCGGCACCCACGGGCAGGAGGGCTCTGCACGCGCAGGCAGGAGGGCTCTGCACCCGCAGGCAGGGGGGCTCTGCACCCCACGGGCAGGAGGCCTCTGCACCCACGGGCAGGAGGGCTCGGCACCCACGGGCAGGAGGGCTCTGCACTGCACAGAGCTGCCGGAACAACCCACGAACTGGAAGTACAAACATCTCATTCGGGGTCTGACTGCTTTGTGTGCTGCATGCAGCAGCAGAAAGCGCTTTCCCCCCAGCTCTGTCAAGTGCCTGTCCGAGCCTCCCGGGCAGTGATGCTTACCCAGGGCAGCAAGCGCCTGGCCAGCACGCAGCAGGCTCTGGCAGCTGTATGCAGATTTCCTTCGTCCTCCAGGCAGATGCTCAAGAGGCCTCTCTGCCTGTTCTGGGCCACCAGGATCCCATGGGCAGCTCCGGCTTTCCTTCCAGCGAAGGAAACGTGCCACCGGCTCGTGCAGGAAACCAGGGAGCCTCGCTGGGCAGGAGGGCTATGCTGGAAGGCTTTTGAAGAAGCAAATAGGAGCGGGAAAGGACTCCAGGTTCTCCTCTTATTTGCCATCCAGTATCAGTCCACTGACTTCATCAGCGCTGGGTCTGATTCAGGCAGCCAGACTTGTGTCCAGGGAGCAAGCATTTGAAAAGGTAAAAGACAGACCAAGTGCCCAAAGCCCAGCTCTCAAACTGAGTTTCTTCTTTCTTTCTTTGACAGATTAAACCAAAACATTATTCTCGGTGTTATTTTGTTGGCCTATGCATCAGCCTGAATGACAAGCACCGACTGCATCCTGAGAACAATCTGAAGGCAACCCAGGGAACCCACCCAGATGGTGTTCAAAAGCGTCTCGGAGCAGAATGGGCTCTGCTCGACGCAGGAATTTCACAGCAGGAACAAAGGGAACTTTGCAAACAGAGCTTTGAAACGGAAGTCATTTTATCCAACATGCCTGCAGGAAATGTGAATCCATCTTCCAGCACAATCAAACGCAGAGCTGTGCATGGGCATAATTATTAGGGGAATGATGGCAACAGTAAAGGACCTCATCAGTCAGAAAGCTACATAATTTCTAAACTGTCTCTTATGCTGAACCACCTGGATTTAAAGTAACATTTGCAGACAAGATGAATGAATCTGCTTACCAAACATGCCCGTATTAAGGCACGCAGAGAAAGGGTCACTGCAGGCATCAGATGTGACTGCCTTGCTCCGCACTTGGACCCACGCCTCTGTCTGACACCTGCAGAGCTCCAGCGCGGCGGCTCCCCTTCCCCTCCTTGCCGCTTCTCGCCTGTGGGGACAGATAAAGCCAGAGAAGTTCTTTGTTTGCTTTTGGGGCGTTTTTTCAGAACCAGTGCTTCTTGATTCAAAATTCAGCGCGGGCGCGCGGGGGCCGGCTGTCACTGTGGAGGTTCGGTTGTGCGATTCTCCCTCCACGATCCTAAAATGCCACACGTAGTGCACAGCTCGGCATTTCTCTCCCAAGCAGGGAGTGCTCGCGGGTGGGCCTTCCTGCCTGTGACAAACAGGTTCGTTTAAATAACAAAACAAGGCTCTTGGCTCTGCTGGATGTCATTAAAATGGAGACAAGGAAAGGCTTGATCTGATGGGACTCCCACCGACACTTGTGCCAAGGCCAGCGCGAAAGCTCTGTCCTGACTCGGTGCCAGCCCCCCCCAGCCTCTGCTCGTCATCTTCCCCCACCCTTTCTGCAGGGCACACTGAGCACTGCTCCGCGGGACAGCCGTGGCCACCACAAGCCCTTCTCACAGTAGCCTGGGAGGAGCTCGGTGCTGGCCAGGAGTCACCGTGCCATTTTCTACAGCCACGGGACGGTTTGTGCCCCAGATCATAGCATCACAGACTGATTTGGGTTGGAAGGGACCTGTAAAGATCATCCAGTCCAGCTCCCCTGCCATGGGCAGGGACATCCTTCACTGGATCAGGCACCCCGACGTCCACCTGGGCTCCGTACACGGCTACCAGAATGCAATCACCTGTAATCATGAAGAAAACCCCAGAAGCTGCCAAAAGGCCAACTCTAGCCCCCTCGCCAAACCTTTCTGTAGAAATAGCCCTAACTAGGAAGGGATATCGGAGCCCCTGGTAACGGGTTTGCTGCAGATGTTTCGATGTCTGGGCTCAGCTGCACGGGAACCGCAAGTGTGTGGTGGTTTCCTAGAGCACTTTCTGTTTTACAGCGCTTCCTCAAAAATAGTGCAAGAGTCTCCGTTAATATTTAAGGCTTTCCTTTTTTAAGCATTTCAGTTTCATGGAGAACAGCAAGCTCTCTGTCCTGGGGAGCTCATTCAGAGGGAAGAGTGAGATTAAGAACTTCAAAGTGGAGTTCTCCCCTGTGACAAGTTCTTTAGAAGAGACCCTGTCCAAGAGTTATCACATCTCTCCAGCAAGGGAAAAGATTTGCCACGAGAATTCTTCTGGGCTTGCGGACTTCTGCAGAGGAGGAGGATTCTGCCAGCAGCGGCTGCTCTCTGACGGGAAGCACACCCTCCTCCTGGAGGTGTGAAATCTCTGAAGAGGGCAGGCTTTCTTCCCACGTGGCAGCCAGGGAAAATGCCAGCAGAAGCATGTGCTATTTCAGGAAGGCAGAAAAGGAACGAAAAGGCTTTCAGAGGACTAAAAAGTCAATGTGGGATGGATGGAAGGATGACAACTGGCTGCAGCTGAGAGAGAAAACTGAAGGGCTTCAGAATAGAAAAAGGAAATGCAGCCCCGAGTGTGGGAAAAGGTCCCTGTCCCACCGTGCTGCTGCCTCCGGGGCTCATGCTGAGGATCAGGACATCACAGTCCACTTTTTCGGCTGCTGAGCTGGCCCCTGCTCCTGCAGCATCCCACCAGATGCCACACGTTGTGGCAAGCAGCCAGGTGTGGAAAAAAGACGAAGGTGCTAGTGCTAGCTGTGGAGGGGAGCGGGCAGTTCTGTGCTCTTTGCCCGTACTCGGTTGTTAGGAGGCCTTCCAGAGTAGGTGAGCATCTGAGCACGGCAGGCGTTTGGCCTGGGTCAGAATAGCTACACAAACGCCAGCAGGAAAAAGACTTTTTGTTCCCTCTGGCTCAACAATAGCTTAAAGCCTTCTCACAGGACACTTCTTGGTGCAGGAGAATTGAGAGCTTCTTATTTTGTTATGACTGCGCAGCATCGTCCTTGGTCTCCTCGCTTTTGCATCCACCCTGAGATCACGCTGCTCTTCAGGACAGTCTACAAAGCACTCCAGGATACGATGGGCTCCTCAAAAATACTTTCATTTCCTGCAAACAGATGATCCATGGCGATGAGCCCCTGCTGGCAGGCAGGTGACCGTAAGCTAGTCTTGCTCAGGGAACCCTCTCAGGAGGCCTCGTCGCTGGTCTGGAGACCCTCCTGGGTCAAGGCACGGCAGCTGCCGGGACGGCCTCTTCCTTCCAGGCATCTCTGCCTTTGTCTGATCTCCTCGCACCCCAGGCAGACCACAGGGGAAAGAGAACTCTAGTCCGAATATTAAACACCAGGAAAGCCACAGAAGTTTTGTGCCTGTTTCGACACGACCATTTCTATTGGCAGAGCTGAACAAATCATCTGCCATGAATATTTTATCCTTTCTTTCCATGACCAGATTGTGGCTTCCTCAGATCTACTCATTATTCAGCAGTATTTATGCAGCATTTTGCAAGCTTATTTTACCGCTGGGGATTGGCCGCAACCAGCGCTCAACAAGAAGTCCCCGTTCAGGCCTTGCAGGTGGCAAGTGCTGCTGCCGCTGCGGGGACGGGGACGGCGCGGGCACAGAGGGATCTGCCTGAGCCGAGGAGCAACGCCTTTGCTGGTACCACTGCAGGAAAGGAGCGCATCCCAGCGCGTGGGGCTTGGGGGAGCACACATAGTAGTGGCCCCTAAGAACAACACTATTAGCTGTTTCGTTCACTGATTAATCAAAGAAAACAATGTCAGCTTCTAATGGCTGACTGTGGAAACTGTGGGTAAATGTTTATTGCCTTATGGTGACTACTGCGTATGTGTGCTGCTACATATTTAATGTCCCTGTGATAAGTAGATTGTGGAGGAGGAACTGTTGAGATGCGAATACCCTGCACCAGGCTCCAAGGGGCTTTTCTGAGGGTAGCGGCTCTCTGGAGAAGGCTCCCACATCCTAGGTGGGACAGATAATGAATGCACTTGAATGATGAACTCTCTCTGACATCTCTGCTTTTGCTCTTGCACAGGAAAATGAAAGCAAATCCATTCTGATTTCTGCTGAATTCACTCCTCACCTCTGGGTGGTGTTCTAGAAATCAAAAGTAAATCCATTATTTTGCTTCTTGTCTAAGGACTTGGAACCTTTCACAAATGTTAAGGCCACTTATAAGTTAACAGATTTGTATTTGAACCTCCTGGCTGTGTATTTTCCATGCATTTTAAGTACTGACGATAGGATAAGTAAATGCACAAACTAAGCAAGCAGGCATGGTCACACATACCCAGATTATAAAAGGAACAGAAAAGCAAATGTATCTGTCCCCATGTTCTGGTCATCCTGACCAGGGCAACTTACCTCTAAAATACTCTCTTAAAAATCTTCCGGTGTATCTGGTGCTCACAGCTCCCTTTCTTCCCTGGAAGTGGAAGAAGCTTCATAAATTTCACCTGCATCTCATCTATCGAGGCAGGATAAGAGGAAAGAAGAGATGCTCCTCTTCCTCCCAGTGTGACATTCAGCCACACTCTGGGCTTAGTCTTCATTCATGGTGTAATTCCATTTCCCCTCTGAATTATGTACTCTCGGTAGCCTGCCTTGTGCATAAAAGATCCATGACGGGGAGCCGCATCATTCATTTTTTTTCCATGAGCAGGTGCAAAATATAATGTCCCTGATTTTCAAGATCTGATTAAACTGTCATAGATATGGAGCAACCTCAATAACTCCTAGCATCTGAGAGGGACTGCTTATTACAACACTGCACCTTCTGATGCTATCGATAAGAATCTCTCAGCATTTCAATTACAAACCCCTATTTTCAGGATTTGTTTATTTAAATTGGATGAATTTGGTGCTCCTGAAAGTCGGTGCCTATAATCCACAGGCTAAAGCCCAGCAGGCACAGCCACGTCCCAGTGTCCTGATCTCCGTGTGGGCCACTGGTCCAGAACCGGGATGCCCAAACCACGCAGGCAGCTTCTGGCAGTGGGAGCACCGGCCAGCCCTACGCAGGTCGCAGGTCCCAGCCCTCCGGTGCCTCCAGCTCCAGCTGGCTCTCCCGTACGTCTGCTCTCGTGCTCAGTCACCCAGTCCCCGCTTCTCCCCAAATTCACTGCCGCCCCCGGCACCGGAGCTGCCTGGCTGCAGCTTTCTGTCAGCTCCTCACCTTTGCTGAATTTTCTCCATGACTCACCAGTCTCAAAAATGACAATTTTCATTTGTTCTCCAGGTTATTGGGGCACCAGAATAAGAAGTGGAGGATGGGGAACTTCTGCAGTTTTGCAAGAACTTGAAGTGACCAATTCATGAAGCTGCTTCCCAGGGGAGGGAGAGGCAGGAGCACAGGAGGGAGATTTCCCTGACGGCAGCGGTGACACCTCTGTGTTTTGGGGGGAAAACCCCCATGTCAAAGGGTGTGACAGCAGGCCCCCGAGCTCGCGAGCCACCGGGAAGGATGAGCTCGCGGGGCAGGGGCAGAGACGCCCAGCACCACCGAGCTCGGCGAGTCCTCCCTGCTTTTCCTATGCTGTTCTTTTGCAAAGCTGTTTCCAATATTGTAATTGAATGCTTAACTGTTACACTGATGGAATAAATTAGAGTGAAGCTTTTATCCCAAAATCTTCTCTGTAAGAAAGAGACATCTGAGGGCTCTGGCACGCTGACAGGTATTCCCTTCCCTCGGGGCTGGCCGGGGGTCACAGACGTCCCCAGCTGACGCCGGCGGCGCAGGGTCTCCGCGCTCCCGCACCTCCCTCGCCCACGGGACGGGCTGGTCTGGCGCGGGCACGGCCTGGCTGCGCGGGGGGATCGCCTGTGGCCAGGGATCACGTTTCTCTGGCGAGCGCGATGCCAAGAGCCTGCGCGGCCCCGCGCCCCGTCTGCGGCGCGGCGGGAACTACCGAATAATTGCCTGGGCACCCCGAGCTGCGGTGCCGGGCAGGAGCTCGGCTCCAGCCGCACGCAGGACACATCCCCGCGGCAGCGCGGGCAGGCGAGGGCAGGCAGAGCTGCTGCAGCAGCAGACCCGCTGCCACCGGCATGAGATGGGCTGGATCCCAGACTGGCCTGCGCCGAGACCGGCCTTGCTAGTCCAAAACAAGGGGCAGCACGGGTGTCAAAATACGCAGGGAGGCTGACGTGCTGTGTCCTTGTTTCATATTCAAAGGTAGATCCGCTGATGCTGGAGCTGAAAAAAAAAGCAGTATTCAAATTAGCAATCAGCACAAATGATTGCTCTTCCATTCCCGTCCCTGTTCTGAAATAGGAGCTCCAGTCTCTCTGCAGATAAACAGCAAACACACGCTCAGCATCTGATACCAAAGAAGGCTCCCGACACCGTGAAAAGAACAGGGAGAAGGTACTGCAGAGTGGGAGCTGCCATCTGGGCTCGCATCTGCGAGTGTTTGGCAAGGCACATATGGAGGATCCTTTTCTCTGCCTCATATTTGGCCCTGGAAACTCGGGGATGATGGAATGAAGGAGGAGCTCTGCCTGGGGTCTGGTCACTATTCGGGACTCGCCGTTAGTCCCAAGCCCAGAGAGGCTCCTGCTGACCAGCACCAAGGGAGGTGCCAGGGGACACCGCGGGGACGTTGGCTGCCGGCACGGCTCCTCTGCCGGTGCCGCGCGCGCCTGCCGGGGGATGGCTGCGCGATGCTGGCTCAGGGCGAGCCGTCCCGCTTGTGGGTGCTCCTGACTCATGCAACGCTGACACCCAAAACCTCACAGTGCAGGATGAACAAGGACCTTGCTGTGGTGCATCGGCACTAGGTCGTGCATCCTCACCTTCAGGTTCTCTCGACTCTGTGCCTGGATTTGCCCATGACGTGACAACTGACTTCAAAGTGGCAAAGAAAACAAGAGTATGTCTGACTGGCAAGTACAAGAATGTTATAGGAATAAGGAAACTTGATGCCAATGGCAGGAGGAGCTTGAACTCTGCAGAAGAAGAAATAAGGGGAGTTGATTGAGGCAGGTCCCTGCAAGCAGTGAGGTCTTTTCTCCAGGTCAAGAGCTGGAGCCAAGCTACAGGCTGAAGGTACCTGTGCTGGTTACAGGGGAGGTCTGTGCAGGAGCCAAATGCGTCTTAAAACATCTATAGGAAATAACAACGGCACAAAAATACTTGAGAGTTCTCCTTTCCTTCTCCAAGAATGACATTTTTGGCTCTCTTTGTTTAAGTCACACGTAACCTAAATTCCTCCATTCTCTCTTACCCTATTCATCCCTGATGAGGATGGGATCTTGGCTCCTTTTTCACAGTTATTCTCTAGCACTGGAGAGAGACGCTTTTGAAGTGGAAAAGAAGGACGGACAGTCGAGGGTGGAGTATAGGCAGCATGGGCAAGAACTCCTGCAGACACCGACTGCTCCTGGGACTTCGCATCTACCTTTCCACCGAATGGCCATGGGGCTGATCCAGCAATAGCAAGCTATCATTGGAATTAGTCTCCACTACCTCCTTTTGCCCCATCAGCAAGAGGTAGAGTAGGTACAGCTCTGGAGAGACAGCGGGAGAATGTTTTCTGGTTCAATGTACAATACAGAGTGGCTATCTGGTGCTCAGAGCTTCCAGATACATACGATTATTCCCTTGCATAGGAAGGCGCGTGTTTGACTGTCTCTGCCTGAATTTAGCTCCTGCCATTTCAGCGCAGGGGTTCTGGTGGCTGCGCTATCTTCCCAGCATGAGGAGCTGATTTCCCCAGCTTTCTTCTGCTGAACTCCCAGGGCTTCTGTCTTCTTCAGAGCTCACACCTCAGTGTAAGGGCAGGGAAATGGAGAGAAACCCATTACATGCAACCTACAGCATCCTCAGCATCAAAAAAATGATTCAGAATGTAAAGCCCTGGGGAGGCAGAAGCCCAAACAGGCAGAGCAGCAGAAGACTAAGAGGCCATGGTGACACAAATCAGAGGGAGTTTGAGCCTTTCTGGTGCTGGGCTGAATTGAGAATGGAATCGGCCCCTGGACAAGAAAGCAGCGTGTTTGCTGGGCCACGTGCCTGGGGAGCAGGGGAGAACGCCTCGCTCAGCCAAGCAAAACTGCAGCACCTTGACACATCCCGTATATTCGCAGCGTTTCGCGAGTCTAATTGAGTGCAGAAGCAGAAATGATGGAGTACAACTGAGGACTTGGAGGCTGGCTGTCCACAAAAGCTTCCTCAGAGCTGGATTGTTCAGACAGAGGAATGATCTCATGAGCAGATGGGAGAGAGGCTTTGCTTCTTCCACAGAAATCTGGGCTAAAGCAGACACGAGAAAATGAAGCACAGAAAACTATTGTGCTCGAGTGTGAGAATGGAGCCAACAGCCGACCAAGCGAAGGTGGGGGGGTCTGCTCGCCCACTCCCCAGCAGCAGCCGCAGAAGCGGTCGGGCAATGGAGCCCGCAGCCTTCAGCTTGGCTGTAAACCTGGCCCGCACGTTCGGAGGGGCATCTCCCCTGGGCGCCGTGGCCACTCGGTGACGAGCGCTGGCAAAGGAGAGCACCAGAGGTGCCACCTCCTGAGCCACAGGACACGCTCACGGGAGGCTCAGGGACGCTGCTGTGCCCGACAGACAGGGAAGAGGAGGTTTGTAGCAGCAAAAGTGGTTTTTTTCTTCTTTTAAATAAGGTTAATTATTTATTCATGCACAAAACACAGGTTATTGTTTGCTAAACAAATCTGTGCGCCAGTCTGTGTGCATCTCCCCGTATGTGCCAAACGCCCTGTTTCAAAACAAGTTGTGTCTCAGTTAGTTCCTACCTCTCTGCACTGGGCTGGGCTCAGTCTCGGGCCCTCAGCGGGTCACGTCCCATCCCGGGGGGCTGCGGGCCAGGAGACTGAGCAGGGGAGGGAAGAGACCCGTGTCCCAGACCCGGGGACAAGCGAGGACCTGCCAGCTGCTGCGTCACAGCCGCCACCATCCTGCCACAGCCCGGGCCCCGCACACGGCAGCAGGGACGGGGCAGGAAGGGTCCTGCCGGGAGAGCTCTGCCTTTCCAGCCCTGGCCGATCTGATCCATGAAACGTTCCAGAAACAAATTCAGGAATACCGGCACTGGGAGACTCTGCATCTCTACAGGAGCCCAGGCATAAAACTAAAGCCTCACAGGGTTTTGTTATCACAACACCACACTGTTAAATGTCCTAAGCAATCTTTTTTTAAGGAAAACAAGTCTTTAGAAACAGAGGTGACCCTAGAAGTGATAAGTGAAGAGGTGCACCTGAAAGTCTGTTATCAGCTATTTGTGCCTGGCTCTGCCTCAGATTTCTCATTTCGATGTGACGGCAGCTGAAAATTGGATAGATACTGGCTTCACCTCGAACAAGACTTTCTCTTTTTGTCTTCAAGGGCAACTTAAGTGCTTTAGCCTTTGAGGTCGTGGAGAATCGCAGGATGCTAGAAAAGGAGCGTTCTGGAGAGGGAATCATAGTGCTGCTGTGCAGCGTATTTTGATAATTAAACTACACAGTAAAGTAAGCGTGAGGAAGGCTGGAAAAGCACAAGTTTCAGGAGGCTTGTTTGTTTTTAAAATCGGGTGTTGATGAGGTTTTCCTTGCTAACAAAAAGCAGGTTTAATTTCCAGCACCGGTGACTGTTTCAAAACGATGTTCTGTCACCGCCACTGCCTCCGCCCCGGCCCCACGTCGCGGTGGGACGCCGGCCCGTGGCGAGCGCGCGGGGCTGTCCCCGGCACCACCGAGGGCTCGTCCTTGGGAGACGCTTGCCGGGAAAGGGAAGGGAGGAAAAGGCGAAGGGCAGAGCCACGGGTGCAGAGCTCGGGCACCGGGGTCTCAGCCCCGAGAGCCGACTCCTCCGGGCAGCGGGGCAGGAACCGGGGCCCATCCCCACCACCACGGAGAGGGCGGAGGAGGGAGCGGAGGGTGCTGGGACGAGGGGACACGGCTGCTTCTGAAGGGGAGAGGGTCTGAGGGAGGCAGCTGGAGACGTGGAGAAGCATCTAACGAGGCAAGGTGCTGTTGGAGATGGTATTTCCACGAGGACCGAGACACTGCCGGGTTAGCTGGGTCCCAGAGCGGCATCTCAATTCCCAGGGGAAAACCTTGAAGCTGGTATGGTGTGACACACGTTTTTATCAGCTTCATCGTACTTTAGAAGCAGTTCTCCATAAAAATGGACGAAGGTATGACTGTCCTCCTGACTGCTACAGCAGAGCTCTGCAATGTTAAAGTTAAAATAGGAAAGTAATCCTTAGAAACCATTTGCGGGACCCCTGTGTGTGGCTGGTGTATGCCTACTGGTTCCAGTGGGTCCAGCATGTGTCAGAGCGAGTTGCATGTGAGCAAACTGATCTGTTCGCATGAAGTACATCTGCCTGCAGAAACACAGAAACCTGGCAAACCCAACTGTCTCACCAAGTCAGCCAGACAACAGTAAATCCAGCTGAGCTCTCTGAATTAACAGTTTAATTCTTTAGGAAACACTACAATAAATACTTCAAAGAGTTCCTAAACACAAGCATCTTACTTTGACTCACATAAGCAATGTGATAATTCAGGTTAAATCACACAGACACCTATGCACATTTATCTTTCTTATTTCTGCTTTACAAACCCTTTGCACGTGAGCGGTGTTCTCTAGAAGACCGGCACCCCAAGCCTGCTCACATTTTTTTCTCTGAAGCACTGAGCTTCGACTTTTCTAGGACAGCCTGTTTCCTTATTTTCCGACTGTTCCGGCAGTTTCCCAGGATCTCCTTGCCGCGACTGCCAGCCTCTCCCTGTCTGCTCCTGCCGGTGTTCAGCACTTGGACCCCAGCACCCGGGTCCTTGCTCAGCCCCCGGGGAAGCTCAGCACCCTCAGTCCCTGCGGGAAGGTCCCGTTCGCTCTAGACACCAGGGAAAGCAACAACCAGAAACGCCAAATGGAAGTTCAGTCTGACAGAAGGAGACAGAGGGAAAGGGAGTCTCTGACAGCGGGCAGAACTGGTGAAACCGTGTTCTGCTCAGACTGTTGCATGCCCTGAAAGCGAGGGCAGGCGACGACCTAGAGACTCCCTTAGCCGAGAGCTGGAGCGCTCTCCCTACCTGAATACACCTCGCATCTTCAATTCTGAGCAGGTTACAAAGCAGGTTGTGCCACACAGACTTCCCAGCACCCAGTGACAAAGTAATCTGCCCCAAATTCCTCACTTCCCGGTGTTTTTACCAACAATAAGCGAGTGTTATCCATTGGGAATGGTGGGGGAAGGGGAAGGCTGTCACAGATCTTTGACAGCGGTGCCTGGGAATGCTGTCATTGAAAAGGCAAGCAGAGGGGCAAGGGGACCACGAACAAAGCAGAGACCCCACACAGCACCGTGACAGAGAATGCAGTGGGATGGGGGGAACACGCCTTCGCTTTCCCTCTGCTTCATTTCAGCATCTTTCCAGAGCAAACCTCGACCTCGCCTATCCTGGTCTGGGAATAAGTGCTGGCAGTTGCTTAGGAGAGAGAGAGGGATGCAGTGTGCCACTGGGGCATCTCCAGCGCCGAGAAGGTCCCTTTCCAGAGCCACCCCACGCGGGAGCCGGCACGCTGCCGCGGCTCCGGGGAGGAGGAGAGCCGGGAGCCTCCCTCAGGCGGTGAACACGGCAGTCGCTTTACCGGCCGGGCCAGAGTGTCACCCAGGCTGCCAGCTTCCCTGCATTTTTAACATTTCATCAGGAAAACTCTTGTTTAGGGGAGTTCATCTGTTGCTGGAATGTCAATAATGTCAAGAGGAGAACATCGATAGAGGCAGGTTTGATTTGGTTTTCACCTGTGCTGGGGCAAGGGGGGGTAGACTGGCTGCACTTCCCAGCCCGCTCCAGCCGCAGGGAAGAGCGGGAAGGAGCGAGCAGGAGCAGCGGCACATGGGGAGGGAGCGGGGCCCCTCGCACAGGCACCCAGGGCTCCGCTTCAGTTTTGGGACCCTGAGCCTCCTGCCCGGCTCCGAGACCTGCCTGGCACCTGCCTGGCTCCCCGCTGAGGGTCCACGGTCACCACTGCCTCCTCCTCCTCCTCCTCCTCCTCCTCCCCCTCCTCTGTGTCCGCTGCAGCCCTGGGACAGGAACAGGGAGACAGCATCGTGCAGGAAGGAATAGTCTTTCCCCAGAAACCTGTTTACTTTTCAAACTCCGGTTACCACAGCAACGCGATACAACTATTTAGCTGAAATCTTTTTCTCCCCCTTTCTCGGCTTAAGCTCTGTAGTAAGAGTGCAGATTCTGAATCAACACATTTTTTCAGTCAATGTTTTTGTCTGTTTTTTCCTATAAACACATATCAAATACAATGTGCGAAACTCAGATGTGCTAAGTGGGAAAGCTGAGTTTTATAGACTCATCCTGTGCTGGCGTAAATGGTGAAAACTTCCTGCAGGAGCGGCAGCTGGGAAGCAGCGCAGTTACAGATGTGCTCAGCCGCGGGCTCCCGGGCTTTCATGGGCGGAGGAAGCCCCACCGAAGCAGGGTCCCGAGCAAAGCCCAAAAGCTGGGCTGGCTCCAGCAAGGCGCACACAGCCGCTCTCCTGCCTGGATCTAGGGCCGTGACCGGGAACTGGCTCCCACAGCCAGAGGGAGAGGATCCCACCTCGAGCATCCCACCACTGCCGGAGAGCCCAAAGACACGCTGCCACTGGCAGCCCCGGGGGACCGGGGGGGACAGGCGTGCGGGGAGCCTGCAGCCGCCCTGGGACGGACGGACACCCACGCGTCCTGCCCCGGGGACGTCCCTGGCGCCCGGCTCATGGACCAGCAGCTCGGCAGCAGCCAACGCCTCCCGGATTCCCCAGGAGACCTCAGCTCTCCGAAAGCCAAACCACCAAACACAACCTCGCTCACCACACTACCCGAGCAGGGGATGCAGAAGGGAAAACGACCCACCGCAGGACCTGACCCTGCAGTATTCGCCCGAATGCCATCTCTTCCAGGAGAGCAACTCCCTTTCTCCCAGCAAAGCCCCCGCTCCCCAGCAAGCCCTAACAGCCACCTCCAGTCACAGGATCTGAAGCTCTGCAAAGAGAGACGAGCACTGAGCGATTCTTCAGGATACTTAGGAAATGTTTCCCAAACACACACTGAGCTCGGAAGGCTCAGCTCAGCTCCACCACTTTCTGCAAGACTGGTTTCAAACCAGACCAAAGCCTCCCTGGTCCCACTTCACTTTACGATGAGTTGTCTATTTTTCCCAATACTTCAGTGGGATTTTTTTTTCCTTTAATACCAACAGCTGACACATTACTAATAACAGGAAGGGTTCACAGAATAAAGTTCAGTGCATTAATTATTGAGGGATATAATCCAAATATATTTAATGAATTAATAATAAGTCATAGGGGTATTTTAATAATGAAATACTTCTAGTTGTGTTTCAATAATTATGGCTGGCTTTCATAATTACACTGCTGCAGTGAAAATAAAATCGAAATCAATTAGGTGGCAGCAATTCTGTCCCAAGAGTGCCCTGTGCAACTCTATCTAGATCAGGTTTAAGGGGACACAGTGAAAATCAATGTTGGTTTAAACTTCCAGTACGCAACTAGCTCTCTGCTTCACCGCTGGACAGAAGTTAGGGTTCCGCTGCGTACAGCTGCTTCAGGAGATGAGGAACCTGGGCGCAGGCTCAGCCCGTACCCACCCTCCCGGCCGGGCAGCCCACCCTTCACCGCAGCGCCGGGCGCTTCCAGCCGTGTCCCCGCAGGCGCCCCCGTCCTCACCCACCCCCTCCGCTAAGGGCCAGTCCCCTCTCCCTATTCCCTCCAAAACAACAGAGTTGGACCTTGTTAGTTTTATGCCTTCAGAGGTCGTGTTTGCCAGGTTTCTGTTCTGCAAGCAGGAGGATGAGAAGTTTCCTTTCGAAGAAAACTTACAGCTTCTCATAGCTATTGCTTTCAGGAGCTGAAGCTGGTGGTTCTGCCAGGCCCTCGCCCTCTGGTTTTGGCAAGTGCCAAGACCCCGGGGCGCTGGCGGGAGAGGCCAGAGACAGACCACGCTGCTCGTTCCCACACCATTTTTGCTTGTTTAGAGATAACACTCCCAGAGTATTTTTCCAAAAGGGCAGACAAAGTGTGTGTATCTCCCTCCCATCCCAGGGAACCTCCATCCCACCCTCCAGCTCAGCTGCTGAACTCGGGAAGCAGCTGGGTTTCTTTAATCTTTTTCATTTCCAGAAAGAGTGTTTGGAACTGGAAAGAGCTCCCAGTTCAGCTTGTCGAGGCAGGTTGTCATTTCCAGCAGCTGGGATCCTTCCCAAAGGCTGCTGAGCACCACAGCTGGGCTGGAGGGAAAACCCAGCCTTTCCTTCAGCCGCTCCGGCAGCCAAGCTCCACGAAGGAGCTGCCCCTTTCTGCCAGGCTCTGCCCACAGCCGGGACCCCGGCCCCTCCTGGGGGCAGGTGACACCCCTGTCTTGACCCTGCCCTGCACCCACCTCCGCCAGCCCGGCCACCTCGCAGGGCACCCAGCGGGTCCTGCCCGGAGAAGCCCAGCGGTGGGACGGAGGTTTGGGGTCCAAGCCAGCATCTCCCAGCGCAGCCGGCACTCGGGGATGTGCAAAGCAGGAGACGGCACTGAGCACCACCGCGCTGGGGGGACTGCGGCACAGACGGAGCAAACAGATGGAGTTGAAAAGGTTACCAGGAACAAAAGGGCTGGGCATGCTGCTTTTTGCATTTTGGAGGGATTTCTGACCGTGCTCAGAAGCCTTTTCTGCCTGATGCAGTTGACTTGTCTCTGCTGCAAGATGAGTTGAGCTTTGTGGGTCCCTGACTGAGGAGCAGCCTGCGCTGTGTCTGCCTGCCTTCCCTTTACATCAGGCTGAGGACGCACCATCTGATCTCCCTCTCTTTGTGGGGAGAAAGCTCCCTCAGCAACTGCCAGTCTTGTTTATGGTTCTCGCATCTTTAAACATATACCTGCTAGACATCTGGCTGCTCCCCACTGAGGGCATTTGACAAATATTCCCTTCCCCAAAATACATTGCAGCCAGGAGTCTCCAGGCAGCAGTTTCCATGACCTGGAGCTCTCGCACAGAAATAGCCTAAAGCAGCACAGTAATAGGGGGCTGCCCAAAATGGGAAGGGACAGAGATTATCAGCATCAAAGATTAAGAGCCTTAAAATAGAAAAGGGAAAATTCAAGTAAAACATTAGGGCAATGTATTCATAAGCAAGAGGTCAATCGGGCAATCGAATAATTTATCTAGAGAGATGTCGTCACCAGAGGCTTGAGCACAAATGAGATTTGACACTTGGAGAAGTAGGGACGAGGGGCTCCAGTGCTGGTGTGAAAAATGGGTCTGTGCCTGAGGAAATCTGCAAGCCAGGGATGGGAAAGCGTTGGGTGTTGCTGCTCTCCCTGATGTCTGTGGCATTTTCTGCACTGCTTTAGCAGCATCGCAGACTGCACTTAGCTCGGGAAAGTTGCAGATATGGCTTCACTGAAAGAAATTAATGACACATTGATATTTGTGTCCTGTGCAATTTAAGGAGAGACCAATGTTACTGGTGAGTTAATCATTACCATATAATTACGCATTCAGCATGCAAATTCCCATCACATGCAAAACCACCACAGCAGTGTACCTTGACGCCACAGTAACGCTGCTTGTGAGCGCTTGTATTTTGGATCATAAATGGAATATAATGCACTGTGCTTTATGGCAGAGATCATTACGGAACAAATACCCATAATTCTGTCCTCTAAACCGCAGCGCAGGTCACCCTTGTTCTTTAGCTAGGGTAGCAGCCAGGAACTCCTGTCAGTAGGGAGGCTTATTGTAATCCTGTGAGAAAATGCATAAGAAATCAACCTAAACCAGCTTAAACATGGGGTTTGCTTTACCATAGCTTTTGCAATTATACTCAGGGGATCCAAAATATTCACAGTGAAGAAGTCGCATACTTTTGCAAGCAAAAATAGTGGCTAGTTAAGTAAAAATGGGCTTCAATTTCTGAGTTTATATTTGTTACTTTAAAAAATCTCTAGGATTATATTCCAGCACATCAGTTATTACTTCAATGTACTGCTTTGAGCTACTATTCAAATCATGCAGACTATCCTCTAAATTACCTAGTACTTCTTCTAGCGCCTCAATTAAGACTATGTCCCATAAGCAGATCTGAGGCAAGAACACAGACACAAGATTTCTGCCACAGGAGACTCAGACCAGGTCAGTTTTGCCGCGAGCGCTTTCCGAGATGACATCAGTCAAGTTTGCTGCCATAAAAACAGGGTCCTGCCTCCGCAGCCACCACCTCTGCCTGGGTCCAGCAGCCCCAGTCCCGCAGCCCCTCAGCCCATTTTCTCCGCTCGTGCCATTTCAGAAGCAGGCGCACGCTATTAGTGGCATGGCACGCAGCACTGTAAATCACACACAGCATTCCCGATTTTATGTTGCCCTGCAGGTACTGGAGAGTACAAGCACCTCTGCTGATACCAGGAGAACAATATGCAAAACAAGAGCTGGTTGCCTCTCAGGTTTCTGTAGACAGAGACAGCACAGACCCCAGGCAGAGCAGGGAAAAGTCTGCAAGGACTGAGCACAGCCCCCAGCGCCTGACAACACGTGGCTCAGTGCACGCTGGCTCTGTTTGCAGCTCCACCCCATGCTGGATAATCTAGGGGTAGAAAATGGGGGGTTATGCCCATTTTCCCCCCTTCCTCTAGCTCAGCTTCTCCATTCCGTCTTGCCGCAATTGGTTGCCCTTAAATAGACTGAAGTGCTGTTCAGTAGGTCAATCCATTTCATCAAGTCATTCAGCTTGACCTTTTGCAATGCACAGCAGTGCAATTTATGCTGCAAGTTAGAGTGCCACTAAGCATTGCACTCATCCAATTCCTAGCAGGAGAAAATGAGGAGGGTAAGAGCCTGCGGCAGATCGTTCTAACCGCTGATTAGCAGGGGGTCCTTGTCACAGACCCAGCGGTGAAGTGCCATCAGTACTCATGGCACTACGGGAAAGAGAGCGACAGCAACAGGAGTGTCAATCCTGCCCTCGCTCCCCTGAGAGGTGACTCCCAGAAGCAGCCCTTACCCCAAGGGCGTTGAGAGTCCCGCAGGCGCTGGCACACGCTGCTGAGGCTCCCAGTCTGCTCAGGCAGCACAAGCACTGGCCACCGTGGGAGCTCCCGCTGCCTCGGGGAGCAGGGCACAAGGAAACGCGGGCACAGCCCTGAGCTCGCTGCACATGGATGGCCCCGGCTCCCATCAAGCTCACACGTGCTGTTCAAACCCAGCTGGTGAAAGACAAGCAGGGGAAGCTCCCTCTCATCATTTTTCTTAAGTGACATATGGGACAACATTGTTCCTCAAAACGTGAATTGCTTCTCTGCAAGTGCAGCCTTTGCACGAGAAGCAAAATTCCAGTTGGAGGTAGGGAACGGTCTTTCACTGCGAGAGCGGTTCAGTGCTGGAGCAGGGGCTGCGAAATCTCCATCCCTGGAAATAGTCACAACTCATCTGGAAAAGGACCAGGACATCCTGCTCTAACTGTGAAGCTGGATCTAACTTGAAAGCCAATCCGCCTTTGAGCAGGGAGCAGGACCGTGCATCCTGGGATAAAGGATGTCACCATGCCACCTGCAAGCAAGCAGCCTCTATCAGTGGTGGGTCCTCCAAAGGCACCACCTCCGCTCCTCCTTTGCCATCACACTGGAAGGGGTCTGTGTACAGATAATTGATGCATTTCTAACTTGCAAATGCAACACAAACTTCCCTCAGGAACATCTAATTCACATTTTAAGTAACAAAAGGGCTCAAATCCCTTTCTTGCCTACTTAGTCATGCTGCATTTAGTATAAGCGAGATGAAATGCTAAGCTCAGGGAAGATCAGAGAGAAATTGTACGATTTCCACATTATAGGATAATTCCATGGCTGACTTACCCAAATGCGCGAGATGAGACGCCACACTCGGACAACGTTCACCATGCAGAGCTGAACTCTGGGTCTCAGAGTCAAAGGAGAATGGAGCAAGGCGGGGAGCAGGATGAGCAGGAGAATAATAGATGGGGGTCTTGGAGCATCGAGGCACAAACGAGAGCAGTGGAAAGGCACCAAGATGCTGGAGCCTGGCTGCAGCACCAGAAGAGCAGTGCTTTGCGCAGTGCAGACAGGAACGCTTTGGAGGGACAGGAGACACTGGCCAGGTCTCAGATAAGCGACCCTCCGAGGTGAGCTCGCACGCACCGAGTGCCCTCGCTAGCCCTGGCAGCCCACCACCCACGCCAGCCCCGCTCCCCTCCACTGCCAGCTCTTGGCAGAGGGGTCCCCATCTCCGAGCATCGCCCACCACCGCACAGGCGGGAGCTGGCAGAGTACCGCAGCGCAGCTGCCAGCTGCAGTCCCCTGGCAACCATTTCTTTGTATATTAAGTTGTTTATTTTTAAAACGTGTCTAGCCCTCTGCACCATGGCAGGTGCTGTCAACGCCCCATTCGTGGCCTCCTAACCAACCACTCCTGGTATTTACCTGCTCTGCGAGGTCAGAACATTGCTTCTCCTTCCCACCCCTTTCATTTTCTTTTGAGTTGTATCTCAAAACAGAGCATCTTTCCAGAACAGAAGGCTCACATGCTTCATTTTGACAAAGTTAAAACCAAGCCTTTGTTTTGCCAAAAATATCCCTTTCACTTTTTATTTTGTCCCACTAGTCACCAGATCAAATCCAAATTGACAAATATTGTCACTCATCCCAGAACTATATTTTTTGGAAAGCAAACTATTTGTTAAAAAAAAACATCACCCTGCTCTTGCCAGTCAGCCACAGGGGGAGGGAGCAGGAGCCTTTCCCAGCCCCAGCCCCTTACTCACCACCCGCCCGGAGCACACCTCCGCCCGTTCTCCCAGGCAGGGACAGCCCTGGCAAGCTCTCACTGCCCTTCCCACCTCTCAGCATCACTTGCTGCTCCTGAAGTCACTGCTATTTATCTTACCACTCTATTATTGGTGAGTGCATATTCATTTCAGCTGTGTCTCCCATGGCTCCCAGCTGTGGTCATCTCTCCAGGAGGGCTCCTGCAGCCCCCACCTGCCAGAGCTGCTTCTCCAGACCAAGGCTGGCCCTGGTGAGCCCGGCATCCAGCCCCTGCGAGAAGAACTTTCCACCTGGGAGGACCCCAGGAGGACCTGGCTGTGCGGGGGCAGAGACCACCGGGAGAGCGATTGCCAGTGCCCAGGGCTTTGTCCCATGGAGAAGCGGCTCGTGGGGCTCCTGGCCAGGGAAGGGTGTCTGTGCCACTGGCCATCAGCCTCCAAAGCCTCCGCACAAGAGACACTCGTAGCCACTTATCTTGCAGCCCAGCGCAATTTAATTATCAACTTGGAAGCTATCCAGCAAAACATAAAAAGTTGACCCATTCAGTTGTTTAGGTATATCATTGCCCTGCTAATTGAGTTTGATGGGAATTTCAAGAGGACTTTACAATATTTTCCTTAAGTGCTCTTATGTTTAACTCTTCCTCATTCTGTGTGTCGCTGATGGCAGAGGAGGGGCGGGAGGGAGACCTCTCCTCCTTCTCAGGCTTGGAATAGCAACTAATATCTAGGGAGATGAGTCCTTAGAGCCATGTCTCTCTCCCTGGGAGCCAATTCCCGTTTAAAGAGCATTGCTCTGGGCATTAACTCGCGCCCAACTACAGTAACAACCCCCCGTCTGTGCTGCTGCAGAGGAGGCTGTGCACGAGGGTTTCCACCAGTGCCACATTCAGGGACCAGCCTCAGTAACGCCACGGAGCCAGAGGACGTGACAAACCACTCACCAGCAATGCTCTTCCACCTCACCCAGATCATGTCACCTCCAGGAAACATTCACCCTGCCATGATATTCAGATCAACGCTGAGCGCCCCAGCTGTAACCAGAGAGCCCAGATCCTTATCTCCGAGGCAGAAGCGGTGGGAAGCAGCAGTATAAAGGGTGCTTTGTGAGGGTGGCACCGCTCCGGCAGCGCTGCACAGCCCTGGATGCGGCCGCGCAGCACCTGCGCCCCCCCCCGAGCTGTGGGGTCCGGCCTCGGTGCAGCAGCAAACAAGGCAGCCCCCAGCGGGGCGGGCGTGGGGGAGCCTCCCGGGAAGGGGTGCAGGTTTTCTGGAGAGAGAGTCTGTAACAGGGAGAGGCCAAAAATATTGTCTATACTGTTGTTGTTATTTAAACGCTTAAGGTGCGATAAGGCTAAGAAAATAAGCAGAATCACTGAATTTGTATGACAAAACCATCGGGGGCTCTGCCCAGCCTACAATATACATTGTGCAAGAGTCATTCTGGCTCAGCTGGAGAGGCTTTCATTAACCAAAAGTCTTGGCAACGACTGATGCGCCAGTAAGGCCAATGGGACGAAACAAGATCTATTTCTTCCAGTAAATCCTGCAAAGAGCCCTGCGGGCCAGTTCCAGCTCCCGCTCCGGGGCAGGCAGGGCAGGAACAGCATTGCTGCAGGCTGCGGGCACCCCCCGCTAGCTGCCTCTGCAGGGAGCCAGGCAGCACGCAGACCTCTGCCTGCTTCCACGCTTTTTAACAGAACCAGAGCTATCCGGGAAAGCCTAAGCTTTTTGCTCTCACCCGTGTCTGTCCAACACCGCTCTTCATCCATCTCTTCAGCTGGATCATGAGTCTATACGTTCAGGCCTGTACACCCGTTGCACAGCTTCGTGTGACGCTGCTGCAGTCAGGCAAGGCTGGAGTGGACGGAGACGGGAGCTCACACAGCTCAACCTGCACTTACTAAATAACCCAAATCATGAACAAAATCCTGGAGGTTTTCAGAATCTCCAGCCTTAGCTCCAGCATACGGTGCACAGCGCTGCCCCGTGCTCGTGCCTGCAGGGTCTGGTACGTGCTGGAAGCTCACACTCAACATGATCTCGTTCCTCATCCTCCCAGCTCTGGGAATTGCTGGGTGTCACTACAACTGCCCCAAGCTCCGCTGTCCCTGCGCTTTCTGGGGATGCCACTCCGCTGGCTGGTCCAAACTGCATCACCAGCACGGAGGCATCATTTCATTTCATTTCATCAGTGGAAAACTGTCCAGAGCTCGGCCACCTGAGAACTGCTCCAGATGCCCACTTCATCCCAGTACTACTGGGGAGCACTTCTGGACAGGAATCAAAGCTCAGGATGGGATACATCATCTAATACCAGAAACGATGTCATTACCAATGTGTGCAGCCGCAAAACCAGCCACCTTCTTTCCCCTGGAAGGAGAGGGGGAAATGGTGTCCACTGAGATCTCCATGAGCACAAACCACGGCTGAGGAGCTGGCTTATCTTACAGGGTGCTGCTCGGAAAAACCTGCTCTTTGCTTCAGGGCAGGTCCCCTCTCCTGTCCCCAGAAGCCTGGTCTCACCTTGGGCTTTATCCCCCTACTTCACCCTTCGGAGGCTCGCCTGTAAATCAAACAGCCTCCTGCAAATGCATGCAGCATGGAGCAAACGGGAAGTTTTAAAAAAACACCAAGCCATTTCTGTCTGGGGGGTTTCCTCCGTGCCCGCAGTGAGGCGAGGGTCGACACAGAGCGGCTCAGCCCGTCTCAGGGTGCCCCGGGACGAAGCCAGGCTGGCAGCAAGCAGCTGCAGCCACCAACCCAGTTCCAGCCTTTGCTGGTCCGTCCCTCGCTTGGATTTCGTTTTTCAGCTAAGTATGACGCAGTTTCAGATCTGCCAGCGATCGGTGGTTGGTCCCTGATTCACCAGCACGCAGGCAGCTCCGTCCCGCACGCCAGGCGCCGCGGAGGGGCCGGGAGCATCCCCTGCCCGGGCAGCAGCCGGGGCAGCAGCCGGTCCGCATCCTTCCCCGTCACTTGGTTGCTGGGCCCGGGAACAGTGCCAGCGTGACGATATTTGCCGTGACGTCTGCTCTCCATCCACACCAGCTCCCAGACACAGGAGGAAGAGACACTTGGCTCTTCACATCAGGAGTGATGGCAGAGGCACACGTAATCCTCACTGGCACCAGATTCTCCACTTCTTGTTTGAATGATGCTGCCACAAACATTTATTGTCACAAAAGAGGTTATTCAAACACAAGCAATTAGGCAACTATATTAGCATATTTTTCATTGTAATATTACAACAAAGGGTACATTCCTCCCAGTGAATGTATTTATAGGCTTTCGGAGCTAATATTTGTTTAAATGATTAATATGTTTTTCAAATACATGTGACAAGTGTGGCAGAAATATTTTTATCTCCACAAACAATGTTCTGAAAGGCAAGAGCTCACAAGTCTCCAGGAGGGCTGTTTTCCAGGTTCAACAGAGTTTTTCAAGACATACAAATTAAATTTTTATCATAATGAATTCCAAGAGAAGGGTTTTCTGCAAGGAATGTTTAGAAATAGATTGAGGCTGCGAGACCTCCACCCCAGCCCGGGTACCTGCCTGTACGGCACATTTCCAAAGAGCCCCCGGATTATCTCTGCAGTTAGATTACTGTCTTCATTCAAAGTGTGTACAATGCTCTCACTTTGATAAGAAAATCCCAATATACTGACAGTTAAAAGCAAGGCTCGGGGCAGTCCTGTATGTCACAATTCTTTAACCAACATTTTACATTTACTGAGCACCTTTCACACTAAGGGATGTGGGATTTTAATTGAAATTCTGGTGTGTGGTTGGCAGGAGTCGACTTCCCACATCCAAGTTATGTGTTCCTTTCGCTGGTCCTTATCCTGGATAAGCGCATCCCTCGAACCTGAATGATCCGCAAACTCCCTCTCTCTGTCTTTGTTTGCAAAACAAAAGCAAATGCACAGAGAGAAGTAAATGCAAAAAGCTTAATTTTGACATGTCTGAAGCCGAGAGCCTACTGCTGGAGGGAGCAGAGCTGTGGGGTTACGGCGCTGAGCCCCAAAGAGCCTGGACCAGACATCAGAGACGGACCAGCGAGCCCCTCGCCGCCCTGCCTGGACGGGGCGAGCTGATCATCTCCGACCAATTCTGCAGCTGGTATTTCCCCCCTAATTAGTTTATGTTAAAATTGGTCAGACCCTGCTCCCTGGTTTTAGGTGAGGAGGGGCTGGGGCAGAGCAGGGCATCGTGAAATGCTGCTGTTTGTTTAATACCCTTCACAAAAGCTTGGAAAAGTTATGAATAAGCCTCTTAATTCCAGCGGGTCCCAGAAGCAGCTCCCTGACAGCGCTGCTTATTGACTCCTGTGTCCGCCCCATCACCTCACATCCCGCTTCTCCGAAGCACGCTGGTTTTGGGGACAAGCTGGCTATAGCAGACGTGGATGGGACAGCAGCCTCGGGTATCCGCAGTGTCTCTCCAAACATTAAAAGCCGTGTTTTTTTCCCACAGACAATCCCCGTGTCCTGAGCAGCTTTCTAGGGCTGGAGGAATAAAGCCGACATTAACAGAAGAGAATAATATGTCTATGATCAATACTGCAAGTGAAATCTCAGCCTGTGATTTTTCTGCCAATTCTAGTCATCTCTCTCCTTTCCTTTTAAATGACAACTGAGCTGTTATTTACATTGTACTCAGCTGTACGAGGAAGTGGAGTCTAAAGAGGAATATATTAACACCACCTGTGGAACCAAAATAGCAATCATCTGCAGAGGAAGCCGGGCTGTGGGGCTTCAGCCTGACGGCTCTGTTTGGGAACAGCGAACGTAAACTCTGCCCAGGCTGCAGAGCCGGGTCCCGCGTTTCTGGGATAAACCCTCTGCGATGTGCAGGGATGCGCCGGGGAAGCTCCCCGGTGGCAAAGCCCACAGCCGGGGTCCCGCCGGGCGCGGGGTGCCCGTCCCCCAGGCTGTTCACTGGGGGTGACGTGGTCTGTCGCACGCTCAAACCAAACCGTGCCATAGACATTTTCTCTGCATAGTTTTGACCCCAAGTTTTAACACCTCTGGAACTCAAAGCCTGAACCCCCACCAGCTCTGCTGAGGCTGCGGCTCTCCAGGGTTGAAGGCAGCAGACAAATTCGTTAGTGCAGTTTCAAGAGATTCCTCAGACTTTTACAATGACTTGGAACAAAAGGACGTGATCAGTGTTTGGGATGTTGAAAAGAGTAAATGCAGGCTCTGTCTGTGCAAGGAGAAATGTGGGATAAAAGATACAGAAAAACTCAGGGACAGGCCCTGTCCAGACTTTGGGGAAAAAACCCTACTTGCCTGGTCCTGAAATGACCGTGCCTTCTCTTCTGTGGACACCTTTGTCTTCAGTGGGCTACAGAAGGACGTTTTGACATGTTGTCTTGCCCATTAATTATTTCTCATGAAGGATGATATGACTGCCATTACTGTTTTCACTTTGCATCTATCTAATCCCAAGTCCAATATGATTTAAGATCAACCGCTCCATCCTCCCCAGCACTGCTCCACGCGGTCCCGGCCAGGCAGCAGGCAGGGTCGGTGTCTCTGTGATTCAGAGGGGAGCTCGAAGGGCTTTCCAGCCAGGACCCTCCTCCCCTGAGACACATCACGGCATCCTCTGAGACGCCCTTGAGCCACCACGATGGTCTCAGTGTCAGAAATGCCCCCGGCAGCGCGCACGTCCCAGCAGGACACAGCCTCTGGCAGAGCAACTGCCCCAGCTCTGGAGCAGAGGAGGCTCTGGGAAGCAGCAAGCTGAGATATCGGCACCAGAAAGTGGGTCCTGCGCCTGCCTGAGCCCACCTGCAGCTCCCTCCCCGCCTCGTGACCTACCAGTTTGAGTTTCCAATGCTGCGGAACTTCCCTCGCAAAGAGCAACTGTAAAGGTTGATGAAATCCTTACAACTGACACCTTGCAGCCATGCTGGAGGTTTTTCCACCATTTCTGCTATCTGTAGCAAGAGTAAACTCACAGACAAATACATGACCCTGGATTCTTTTGAAAATTCTCCAAATAGAGTCTTAAAAATGCATGGCTTTGCTCAAGATCACCCTGTTTGTGTTGGTATGAGGCCAAAATCCATGAAAAATAGCATGTATGCCAAAAAAATCAATTTTATATAATAAATACAGATCATTTGGATGTTTCTTGCCAAAAACAATGCAAACATATACATCCTTCATGATTCTTATCAGAGCACAGCTGAATCTTTAATACACTCTACTGACAAGCTACTAAAAGGCAAGAACATGCTGTTTAACCACCACTGATCAATGGTTACAGTTTCTTCATCTCCATCCACTACAATGGCTTTTAACACTCAAAATTCTGAAATTCAGGTTATTGCAAAAATTAATAAATGAAAACCCAAAGATTCATTCCAAGCGAAAAGCTATTTTTAATGAAGAAACATAGGATCAGGTAGCAAAATATATATATGTATTGGGCAGCAATAAAATTGCTTTATGTTGCTGCAAAAATGTTTACCAAGGAGCAGCTGGTCTGAGTTCCACATTCCCAACGATCTCGTGTATTTAAGGTACACAAGCATGTCAGGGCACTCTGTAGCATCCTGTGCAATTTTCTGGAACACAAACATGTTGCTGCAAATAGTTTAAATTCTCTATTACAACCTAGGTGGAATAAATAAAATATTCCATCTGCCTAATGTGACATGCAGATCAGACCCCTGTGGGTAATACTGGAGTTTGCAAAGGTGCATATGGGATGCTCCAGCAAATTTAATAAATGTAAAGAAGGTTGTTTTATTTTTCAAAATAACCTTTATGTTATCCTTGCTATAAATTATGTAAGAAGATGCTATTGCAAATGTGACACACGTGCTCACACACATACACAGGGGAAAGGCAGCGCTCAGCCCCTGCACCGGGCGCTGCAGGAGATCCCCGTTTGCCGTGGCTCAGACCTGGCTGCAGCAGGACCCGGCTCAGTCTCCAGACGCTCTGCAAGGACCGCGTTTCCCCACCTGCCCACACGCTGCGGGGCTGCGCAAGGAGACTCTTTGTTGAAGGTATAGAATCACAGAATCACAGCATCATAGAGGTTGGAAAAGACCTCTGAGGTCATCGAGTCCAACCGTCAACCCAACCCCCCCACGGCCACTAAACCATGTCCCCTTTCACTGCCTGCGAGGACTGCCGAGCCGCTCGCTGAGGCCGCTCTAGTGCTGGAGCAATCCCTATTCACAGCTCTGCTTCAGTAAACCGTCCCTCGGGCTGTCCTTCCCACGGAACGCTTGCTCTGCCGCCCGAGAGCCCACCGCCCCCTCCCCTGCGGGGCGGCCGAGCCCCGGCCCCGGCTGCTCCCGCTCGCGCTGCCGGCCGGGTGGCCCCGGGTGCTGCTCCCCCCCACCGCCCACCGCCGCCCGCTGCACCAGCGTGTGGGTGCCAGAGTGTACACACCAAGCCTGGGGGCTTTGGAAACAGGGGCTTCTCCACGCCATTTAAAACGCCCAAATTACAGTCTTTAGTACAGAAGAAAACCCCTCTTCGGTGCGTCAGTGCCACTAGGGCTGTTCCTGTGTTGTACAGAGGAGGTGAAGGCACAGGATATAATTTCTGTTCATCTCCAGAAACTTAGATAAAATACAAACATGTAACTATATTAAGCAGCACCTTTTGACTGTGCTTACAGAAACCGCCTCTGGTGTGGTTCAAGTCTGACAGTGCACACATGTGGAAAGCAAGAGACCCTGCTCCGTGCTGAACCCCCGCGCACCCGCTGTCGGGAAGGGGGCTTCTCCCCCCGCGTCCTGCTGCCGTTAGGCAGCAAGCAAAGAACGCAGCGGTTCTGGGAGCCCCGCAGCTCTGGGCCGGGGCCCAGGTCAGGGCAGGCTGCGCGGCGTCTCCCCCGATGCAGCGGTTCCCCCAGCGCGGGCGGCGCGGAGCCTCGGGGCTGCAGCCTGCACCCATCCCGGAGTCTCACTAACCCCTGTTTTCTCAGCATCTCACATGCTGATTCCTCACCTGAAAAGCTGGCGATGCTAAAAGGGCCTGGCTTGAAATGCTTTTAATTCACCTGCAGTGGATGTCCATCGAGGTCCAAGCACTGGAGCTACGCCCTGACCTGGCCTGGCCCAGCCCTGCGTTTTCCCCGTCTCTCCCACTCCTGGTAACTCCCTGCTGCAGGAAGACCAGAGCACCTCAGGTACTAATTTCCTCCAGCTTTCTGGGGAAAAAAAAAAAATCAGGATTATTTTTCCAGAGATGAAAACATGGTACTGAGAAATTATTTCCTCTCAGTTTGGGAAAAGTAAACGGTCTTCCCCACACCGCCCGGCCGGGGCAGCGCTGCCCCCTCCCCGCACCGCTGACCGGTGGGTAGCTCCTTCTGTGCAAACGGAGCTGAAAAAGCTGTTTGAACACGGCTCTGGGTAGTTTGAGTCTTTTATTTTTCCCTTCTTTTTTAAAGCATCACTAATAGTTGGAGAGGCTGCATTTCATAGCAAAGTTTGCAAGAACTATAAGGGAGCATGTAACTGCTGGTGGTGGTGCCTAATGAAGTGTGTTTGAAATATTGAAGTATATGGTAAACCATTATGTAAATTAAATTCATTGATAGCTCTGCTATGAAATCGCTCTGGTAGCAGAATAGTAGATAAACATGGAGCTTAGAAGGTGTCATTTATTAATCCTTAAAATGGTTCCAAGTTTCTAGTGATTCATTATCATTCAGCAGAAAACAAAGAGAACATTAGTTTCACAACTAAACTCAAAAGAAAGGCTCTCAGATTCTGCAAACATCCATGCCATGCTGAGGTTTTCAGATGCTGTGACTCTTGCCAAACCAGGTCTTTCTCTTCTCCGCTGCAGGTCCTGCCTTTTCCAGCTGCAAGGGGAAATTCATCCTAGGGCTGACCAAGCCCAGGAGGGACTAGAGGAGTATGTGTGGGAAGAGGATAAAGCGCAAGACCAAAGGTTCCTGCCGCTGCCCGTTGCTGGCGTTTGCTTCTTGGCGACCTAATGATGGAAATGCCGTTTGCTGTGTCCGCTGTCACCCCCTGCTTCACACCTTCTCCCAGGCAGGGACCATCAACGCTGGCCGGCTTCTTGCTTCTAGTGCAGACACATGAAGGAAGGCTGGGTCAGCCCTTTCTGCTGTGGCCACGGTAGTTCATACACTCACCGTTTCTGGCATTACCTGAATCTCGGTAAAGAATTGCAGGTAGAGCTGTTCCTGCAGGACTCTGCTGCAGAGCAGCGGCTGGGGGCACGGATCAAGGCATCCCCCCGGGGAGCCTGGGCTGAGCCGCCGGGGCCACAAGGCAGGACATCACCACCACGACTGTCCCCATGGCCCCGCAGGCCCGGCATGGGCGCACGCTGCCCACGGGAGCGGGGTGGACACGGGCATCCCCGCGGCACAGGGTAGGAGTGGGCGGACGCGAGGGGTTAATGCTCCCGCAGCCGCCAGCCAAGCGTGCTGGGAAGGAGACAACCCGCTGCTCTGAAACTAATTTTACAGCTTAACTCCTATCAAATATCCTGGGCCCCCCTCAAAAACCCTCTTTGAGAGGAGTGCTCCTAACCCGTTGGAAAACCCGTGGCGTGTTTTGATTGGCAAGGTTTCTGCCAGACGGTGGGAGTTATAAATAAACATCTCAGCGGGGCCTGGAAAAGTCCAGCTCATTTTGCCAGCCCGAGACGGTGCGAGTGCCTCTCCGCGGGGTCGGTCCCTCGCTGGAGCCCCTCCATCCCATTACATAAGCCCCAAACAGGACATTACTGCATGTGTGTGAACAACTCGTGTTACAGGAACAGCAACTCCTATTCACCGGGAAAATTGCTGTAGCTCTCAAAAGGCCCCTTTTCTTGCAGCCTGAAGCCTGAAGCCTGAAAAGCTGAGGGAGCTGCCATTTGCATGACCAGGACAAAATATGGCTCAAACCCTTGCACACGTTGCTCCTCGCTGGAAGCTTTGTGCAGGAGCCGGAGCTGCAGGGTGCGGACCGAGGGGTGTCCTGCCTGCCCGCACAGCCCCTGCCAGGCAGCCGTCCTGCTCCAGGCTGCACGGCCCTGGCATGAGCCCCGGAGAGCCAGCCAGCCCCTCCGCAGAGCAATAGCAGGGCTGTGTGCCCATCAGCGGCACCCCTCCATCCCAGCCCCGCAGCCCCCGGGGCAGCCAGCCCACCCAGCCGCTGGCCGGCAGTGAGTCACTGCCCAGGGACCGTCCCCGCGCTGGCATTCGGCTGCCGGGAAGATTTACGCTGCAGCGCGGGGGGCCGAGCTGGGCACTGGGTCTCCCGCGATGGATGGGGACCCAGCTCAGTGCTGCACCTGCCTCGGCCATCCTGGACGCCGTGCCCCCTCCACCCGTGCCATGCCCCCTGCGTGGCCTCGGGGACCGATGGGAGCGGGGACACAGGCACGTGCAGAGGTGCGCTGGCTCATGGAGGAGGCCAGCTGGCCCCCCGGGCATTCCCCACACACTGGGCAGGGACCCTGCGTTGGGTCTAGCAGAGCTGCTCTGGGACAGGGCTGTTCCCATCACGCAGCTCCACAGCACCACAACGTACCCCCAGCCCCGCGGTGCCTTCCCTGTCCCACACCCCAATGTCCCTGGCCAAGCCGCCCTGCACCCCAAGGCAGCCCCCCGCCCGCTCTGCCCCGTCCGGCCCTGCCTGTGCCGGCGGTCGCGGCGGTGCGCCGGAGCTTCGCTGATGTATGGGGCGAGCAGCCCGGGTCCGGTGATCGATGCAGCCATACTTCACCAAACGCCGTTGCTCCCGTGATGTGTTATTGCAATACATCACTGGCATGACGGGCGGCAGGACCACGAATCGGGCAGGTGCCCTTCATCAGGGCATTTAATTCTCCAGCTCTCAACTTTTCTCCTTTCCCCAGAAAATAAAGGCTGTGTTTACAGCGTGTGGGCTGTGAGGTTCCCAAGTCACTCCATCAAAGGGCAGGGAAATGGTAGCAGCAAGTTTTACAGCAGGAGCACAAACCTCTCTGCATGACGAGTAGATCGGATCGTCTCTCTGGCTGTGACCTCTCCCCACAATTTAAAAGTCACCACTGGTTTATCGATCCTACTTTACCTTCCCTTTCACAGGAGAGGAGCGTACGCCTTAAAGAGGCAGTTTCTTTTGTAAGACAAGTTTTCCCCAAGTCCCATATCTACAACAGATCTCATCCTGCATCGTCCCCCACCACTTTCCACGTGCAAGCAGAGACTGCCTGTGACGGCTCTGCAGCCCTGCCCCGGCTGCCGTGGGCAGCATGAACGCAACTGCCGCTCCGCATCCGCAGCGCTGGACTGGATCTGCTCTCCCACCCACCTGCAGCTGGGCAGGTAATTTCTGAGCGCCCTGCAAAGCAGAGGCTATTGATAACTTCGTGCATTTGCACAAACCGAGTTAATATTGCAATCATCTGCTGAAACCGCTTCTGTCCTTGTCCCCGGGACCACCTCAGCCAAGCGGGTCCGGGAGCTCTACAGAGCTTCCCTGCAGCATCCCCCGGGGGTTACCGCTCCCCCACCAGCCCTGTTGTGACAGTTGCTACAATACAAACAGCTCGGAGGCAAAACTGCTCCGTGGCTCAAGGGCACATGGGGTTAGTCTGCAACCGCTTTAGAGAGAAGCTGAAAGTATATTTCTCCACCTAAATTTCAGGTTGAATTCAGGTTTTATGTCTTACTGTTAAGGGTCCCTGGCTCCTGGTGTCAGTGCAGAGTAAACAGGAAGGGCTGGTGCCACGCAGTAACAATTCAATTACTTTCTGGGGATGCTGGGGAGAGCTGTTCTCATTTTAATGCTGCGGAGTAACTCATTTCATGCTGGCATTGCAAAGCACTCGCTAGTCCCACACACAGACAGCCCCTGGAGAGCCTTTTCCAATTAATAATCATTAACATTCACTGCTTCAATAAGTAAAATGATTTCTGCATCATCAAAGAGGCCTGGCTTTTTTTGCATGTCAGGCAGTGTATTCCAGGCGCTGGCACTCCATCAGCCATGCGAGTCTATAGGGCACATGCAGGCATAGTCTCCCCAGATGAGCTGCAGAAGCGTGGAACCTACAGATATTCATCTATTTACTCTCCACATGCTCTTGTATTCGTCTTTTACCTACTCAATATCATCCCTGCAGTGAGAAGCTTCGGCCAAGTAGATTATCTTACTATGAATATATGGCTTTGGGAATGATCACTGCGAGTAGCGTGGCAGATTTGGAAACTGCAACCTCTCTGGTAAGAGGATTTGCTGCTCAGTATTTTTAACTGCAATTAGCTTGCCTTTGTAATATGCAGCAGAAACTGAAAACTGGAACAAGAACCATCCCTGTATGTTTACTTTGTGGGAAAATTTTATCGTGCATCTTTTGGCATCCAAATTTTAAAAGTTCATCCAATATTACTCATGTGGCCATTTATATTTGCGCATGACCTGTTGTTCATCCGTTGTTGGCACTTAAATGTAAAATTGCACTTCTAATTTTAGGCAGTGGAGTTTGCCAGGTGTATTTTTGCAAATGAATTTTTGTCCTATTTTTTGGAGGGTGGAAGTGTCAAACACTCAAACCCTTGCAGCACTAGTGTTCAGCCAACGTCAGGGACGTATCTTGTGGTATCTCTAGCAAACCCACTGGGTTTCCCAGGGCGGCCATGCTGACAGGAGATCTGGGGTAGATTCACCAAGATCTGGAGCAAACAGAGAGCCAGAGGCACCACCGGCTCCATGTGGTGCTTGTCTGCAATGACCTTCTTAAAGATCCACCTATTGCTGTCACCTTCCTGCTGGACCTTGATGTCCCGCGGCCCGTCTGCACGTGGCAGCCGGGCAGCCGGGATGTCCCGGGCACAAGGGTGAAAACGCCGAGCTAGGTGCGACAGAGCACAGCCGCCAGCAGCCACCCCGCTGATCCGGGACCCGGAGCATCAGCTGCGAACCCACCAAAGCCTTCGCAAAACAGAACCTGTCTCTCTCCCTTCAAGGAAATACTTTTTTTCCCCACTGGAATTAATTTTCTCTTCGAAGCTGCAGAGAAATTTAGTGTAATCGGAATGTCTCATCCGGGTCAGTCAATCCAGCGGAGGAGCCGGTGCCTCCTGCACCGCGCTGGGCTGAACCAGCCACATCCAGAGGTTCGTCAAGTGGAAGACCATGGTCAGGGGGCAGAAAGAGGGAGAGGGGTGACTGCGTGCCCACCTGCTTGGGCAAACCCCCCAAGCCTCCAGGCCGCTCAGCACAGCCACCACGTCCCCGGCCGTCCCCCGCCTGCTGCCCGACGGCTCTGGCAGCCCTGCGGCATGAGTCCCGTTCTGCGTCGCCGTCGCTGCAGACCAGCATCGCCCCCGGTGACAGCAGCGGCGATCGGTGACTGGTGCAGGGGGGACGCGGAGCTGCCTGTGGCTCCGGGCACAGACCCGGGAAGGGGCCGGCAGGCTGGGACAGCCTCGGCACTGCCACCAGCGCTGCTACTGCTACTGGCTGCCCCACAGAAATAGCACAGAAACCCGGGGATTTACAGACACCTACCCTGAGGCGCGCATTGCAAAGCCTCAGTCCACGCAGTCTGCGGGGAGGTAGCGAGGAAAGGCCGGGATGAACACCGTGCCGTGGACAACGGCAGGAGAGGCCAGTTGCAGCCGAGCAGCTCGCCGCCCTGCCGCGGCCCGTCCTTCAGTTTAGGACTTTGCACGGCCCCGTGGGACCAGGCACGTCAGGCCAGCAGAGGCGTGCACGAAAGCCTTCCCCGGAGAATGCGGGGCCCGACCTCCGGCCCCAGCAGGGAACGAAGCTCCCAGCTCAGTGAAGCTCATTCTCACAGGCCCTTCCCGGTCCCCGAAGGCAGCAAAGCAGTGCCGGCCTGGGGGCTGGGTGGCAAACAGGAGTCTCACGCTCAGCACTCGGAGCATCAGGAACAAGGGATGCAGCAACAAATAGCTTGTGAGGCCAGGCTCCGCGCCAGCTGGTCAGGCCACGGACGCTCGGCGGCAGGGGATGCCTCCCAGCGTGCTTTGTCCGCGAGCAGCACTCATGCCAAGTGCCGCAGCTAGCTGGGAATAGGTCATTCACGCTTCAGCTGAAATCCCAGTCACATTATATCACTTACAGCTAATTAGCAGGCTCCAGGCACAATGCAGCAAGACACTGTTTCTTGCAGAAATGGATAACTCAGGACAGCCCTCAGCACAGTGTTTGCTGAACTCTGCAGAAGCAGAGACCACATTCATCTCCCTTCCTCCCCTCTCGGCACGAAACCGCAAGCAGGGTTTGGGTATGAACTACCTAGTGCAGGCTTAACCCAACAAGTGACAGGTTATGCTGGAAGACTGCAGGAAGCCATTCCCAGAAGAAAGGCTGCATTGATCTGCAGGGGCAGGGTACCTTTTCTCACCCACATTCACAAGGTTGGGTTCCCCAGGACTCCTGGATGTCCAGGCAGCAGCGTGGGCTGAATCAGCCGCGCGCCTCGAGGTCCGCAGCCACGGCGCGGCCGTAGCATCGCTGTGTCCAAATGCCACCCAGGGGCTGCGGCGGCGAAGCCACGCTGCTCCGGAGACGGCAGCCAGCTCCGTGACGCAGAGCAGCCTCCACGGCTATGCTGGTACCGCCGGGGGCCATATGGAAACGCGTTGCACAGCCGTGCTCCTTGCCAGGGTACTTAACTCCCCTGCCAGCACCCAGCGGGGCTGGGGGAGCACCTCTAGACTTCAGAGCATGCGGGATACACCAGAAGGGCCTGAAACTCGGAGGGCAGGTGGCAGCAGAGGAAGAGCCTGCTGGTCACCCACCTGCTGGCCCCGGGAAGGCACGGCTTCGGCTGCCAAAACTGAGCCTGGACGCACAGCACTGAAACCATCGGAAAAGCGAAGGATTCCCCTGCTTCCCCTTTAGCATCTCTCGCTACCTGGCTTGGCACTCCTAACGTCCTCTGGTCGCAGTGCTTTCACTGGCGAGGCTCGGAGGAAGGATCTTCCCGTTTCGGAGCAGCGGAGCAGGCAGCGCAGGGCTGCGTCTGGCAGCGGCAGAGCGAGCCGGGGAGCAGGCTCCTGGGAGGCCGGGGCAGGATTCCTCCAGCAAAGGATGGGCGACTCCAGCGTAATTAGGGCCAAAGGTTGATTGCATCTAATCTGTGAGGGACCTCAAGCTCATGAACATCTGCTGGTTTTCCACTATCTGGCCCAGCTGAGCCACGAGGTATCTGACCTTGACTTAGGAGAAAAGTAGAAAAGCTCCAGTGAAAAAGGACCCAAGCCCTTCCAACAGAACGTGCATCCCCACTTCTGTTCCAAAACATTTTCTTTCTCAAGGTGCCCAAGGGGGATGAAAATGAGGATGTGGGAAGAACACAAGTATTTTGCCTTCTGTCATGACACAGTCATACAACTTGTCCACGCTCCGAACTCCAGGCGGTGCACGGCAGGGGCAATTAAACCAGACCTTGCGTCGGAGCCACGCTGACCGGTCCGCGAGAAGGGGGCTGACTCCCCCGCCGCAGCCAGGTCCCCGGGCGCTGCTGCCCGGCGCGGGCGGGAGGACCCGGCAGCGGCCTGTGTGCAGGAGCTAACAGCGGGCGCTCTGGTCTCTAACCACCATTGTTACTCTACAATAAAACGTTTGTGTCCGGTCTCTTCTGGAAGCTGGTTAATTCAACTGAAGGACGTGCTTCCCCCCGGAGAGGAGCGCTGACGCAGGGTGGCCACCGCGCCGTCGCCGTGCTCTCCCACCACGCGCCGGGTCAGCCCCCCGGCACGGCGGAGACCCCCGCTGCTCCCCTGGCCCCCCGCTGCCCCCCGCCCCCGGGGGAGCCCGGCCGGGAGCCCCCGGCAGCGGCAGCGGCAGCACGGGCGGGCTGTGCGTCGAGAGCCGATAAAAAGGTCGGTCTCGCTGCCACTTGTAAGCACTTCAAAAACATTTCCACAGGTTTCCTGGCTGCGTTTTCCTACCGAGGAGCTGGGGAACAAACACATTCTGTTAGGCTTCGGTTAATTCAGGTAGTATTGATCGAGACTTTTTTTCATTTTCTATTTTCTATTATTGTTATTATTTTTGTCAGTCTGGATTATTTGCCAGAAACAAAGGAATTATTTCTTTTTAGCCAAATGTAGCAGTTGTGTAGACAGTTCAGTTCTAGCAAAGCTTCACAGAGGATATTTCAGAACAGATTTACCTTGCTTTACTACACATTAGTGCACGCTGAGCAGTCACACCTCAATAAATTTGCTCTGTGCATTTAAGAGGGTGTTTCCTTGGAGAGATGCTGGCTGAGCAATTTAACTAATTACTTGTAAAATCATTCTTTTGCTTGACAATAACAGCTACCACCAGTTCCTAGGGCTGGTCTGTGCTTTGCTCAAACTGTTCACTCGTTTGTTCATTTCTCCACCTGGGAAAGTGAGAAACACTCTATTCTTATACAATTTATTTCTACACAGCCGTTCTTAATACATGAATAAAGAGAGCACTCCTGCAGAAGCCAAGGACGTTGGTCACTTTTGAAATGCAAAGTTTTGTTGGACTTGCATGGAAACAAAAATTGCAGGATTAAAATCCTGGACTTGAGCGCGGACAACAGCTGCCTTGCGCTGCTGCGGCCGAGGCAGAAGCCTCACCTGTGCACTCCTCTAGGGAAATTTCTGATGGCCCAAACCCGAAATTGTTTCAGTTTCTTCAACTGTGAAAAACCATTACCTCAAACATCCCGAGGAAACATTAGCAGCTAACCCCAGCTCCGCGAGCCCCATAGGCATTCCCCACGCTGTCCCAAAGTGTTTGTGCTCATGCACTTGGGAAAAAACCCAACAAACCCCACACACCAAATAATGACAATTACAAAAGCTGGCAACCAGGGAGACGAAGTGTCAGAGGCAATTAGCACGTCCCAGCGCGTCAGACCCCCAGCCTCCGGACCCTGCGCTCAGCACCGCGTCCCACAGGGAAGGGCTACGAGCCGCCGTCCCCGGGGAGCCCCGCGCACCCCCACGGCCGCGGGCAGCGAGGGCAGGAGCGGGCAGCGAGGGCAGGAACGGGCAGCGAGGGCAGGAGCGGGCAGCGAGGGCAGGAGCGGGCTGCGAGGGCAGGAGCAGGCAGCGAGGGCAGGAGCGGGCTGTGAGGGCAGGAGTGGGCAGCGAGGGCAGGAGCAGGCAGCGAGGGCAGGAGCGGGCAGCGAGGGCAGGAGCGGGCTGCCTCCGGCTTGCCAGGTCACAGCGGCTCCCAGGGCCGGATCCCGACAGGGACACGGGTGCTCAGGGCCACCGCACCCTGACGTTTCCCAGGTGTCACTACACAGAGCTCTCTGTCCTAACACGGGCTCTGGGAAAAGCCGATGAGATGAGAAAAAAAGCCATTTTTGAGGCTGAGGCTATTTTGAGTGCTAGTGGATTATATTGTAATGCAGCCCAAGTGCCAAAATACACTATGCTTGGGGGTATGTAAACTAATTCCCAAAAAAATCTTGGGACTTTATTCCACTGTCCTGTCCCTCCATCTGACACAGAGCCAAGCCCTGCACAGCCCAAGCACCACAGCCTATTAGAGATTTTGCTCTAAGCAGCTTGAGAGTGTTTATTTGGTGTGCAAAGAAGATTGGAGCTGGGAAAAGCACAAAAAGGATTATTCTGTTTATCACTCAGCTTTCCCTGGCCAATCTCTATTCATGGAAAAAGTCATTTACTCGGGTTATCCACAGGCTTTCCTCGCCAGAAAGTGTTGAAAGTGCTGAAAGCCCTGAAAATTAGAGAGATGCAGAATGGATTGGCAAAATGTAAGGCACTTAGGAGCATCTGACACCCAGAAATACACAAGCCGAATGCAAGGCTTTTTCAATCCCAACTTTCCCCCACTGCTAATCAGAAACTGTCCAAGTCCCAGCACGTGCCAGTTAAACCCCTCCATAGGCCAAGCAATAATTAGATGGATTGTCACATCTGGGAGGTTGGTTTTGGAGAAGAAAATTAGAAACCAAAACATCAGATTGAGGTAATGAGTTCTTCATTAATTCTTTTCTTTAGCTTTTTGCTTTTTATATAGTCTACAAACGTCATTTGATTTTATTTCTATTGTAGCAAACATGAACCAGGAATCCACTGGGCTCATGCAATAACCACAAACAGGAAAAAAAGGATCAGACAAGCAGGTCGGCTGCAGCCCTGGTTCTCAGCCCCCGGCACATGGCATCACCTCTGAGCGCACAGCCTGCCCCTGGCCTTGCTGTAACGGGAGAGATGTGCAGATACGCCATGAGATGCAGAATGCCTCATCGCGAAGCACTGCAGTATACCGAGAAGACAGACTGTCAGGCTGGGGTTTTAAATCCGCACTGGAAATAAAACCCTGAAATTAAATCTGCTCCTTCCCCCTCCCCAAAAAAGCAAAATCCATCTTCAGACTTTGTGGAGACAAACAGCCACCCTGCAGCGCTCGCTGCACGCTGCCAGGTCCGTGGGCACCCCGGGCTCCTCTTGTGCCGACGCAGCCGCTCCCCGCTGGCAGCGATCCCTGGGGTAACCTTCCCCGGGAGCTGTTGCGCCAGCGGGCGCTGAGGATGCACAACTGCAAGGGTGTGGGGTTGTTTGGGTCCGTTACTCCACATCTGGTGGAACAACTGGGTCGTGCTGGGACCTCTCAGCCCAATCCCTCCCAGTGCCCACCCGAGAGCGGAGCTTGGTCTCCTTCCAGGCAGCTTTGCGCTGCTTTTGTTAAGAAAACTGATTTGGGGAGACTTGTACTGAGGCAGATTGCAGAGGGCTCGAGGCTCTGCCTTGCGTTGATGGTACACTCGAAGGAGGAGAAGCCCAAGACCGTGAACATGTGAGCAGCCGCTGCCAGGAGAGCCCCGTCCTCCTCCCCTCNGCCCTGGGGAGCGGGACCCCCGCGCCTGCCCGTGGGGCGGCTCAGCCCCTCGGCCCCCTCGCACCCCGGCTCTCGCTGGAGCTGGCCAGACGGCTGCTCTGACATCACGAGGCCTCCCTGAAAAGAGAGATTGTTTCTCAAAAATAAATATTAAATAACTCTAAAATTTCAAATAATTCAGAGCTCTGCTATTTTCCATGCATTATGAAAATAAAATTGAGGGGAAAAGGTATGTAATACGTTTCCTATTTCCTGTTTCTGCAGCCCTGCATGTGCCCCGGGGGATCAGCGCAAGTGGAATTATCTATCCTCTGGCTGGGAGCGTTCATTTCGGGCCAAAAACACCAAGAAAGTATGAACTAATCCCTACACAGAGCTAGGGAAGTGTGGGATCGCAGGCCAAATGCTGAAAAATGAGGCAATTTTCCCCATTTCAAGAAGTGACTAAAATCCCTCTGCTGTTTTCAGCACAAGCGCATTCTGTTCCACCCCAAACCACTTCAAGAGCCGGATCGCCTCTCCCGAGAGCAGACAGCGAAGAGAAACTGGTGCACAATGCAAATACTGTCTCTCTCAGCAGAGTTTCTGGACGGAGAAGGGGGCACTTCTCAGATATTGTTTCATTTTCTCTGTGATGCTGGGAGCAGCTGGAAGAGCAGCATTAAATAAATTAAAAGCATGGAATACCAGAGCAAGATCTTCTGGAAACCGATAAACTGATCACCGAAAGCGGGATTAGCGCAGCACAAAAGC
>VZTQ01011181.1:133510-257441 GCA_013400755.1 Pelecanoides urinatrix
TACTCCACATCTGGTGGAACAACTGGGTCGTGCTGGGACCTCTCAGCCCAATCACTCCCAGTGCCCACCCGAGAGCGGAGCTTGGTCTCCTTCCAGGCAGCTTTGCGCTGCTTTTGTTAAGAAAACTGATTTGGGGAGACTTGTACTGAGGCAGATTGCAGAGGGCTCGAGGCTCCGCCTTGCGTTGATGGTACACTCGAAGGAGGAGAAGCCCAAGACCGTGAACATGTGAGCAGCCGCTGCCAGGAGAGCCCCGTCCTCCTCCCCTCCCCAGCTGGCGGTGATTGCCCCGTGGCACAGGGCTGGTTTGCAAAGCCCGCGGTGGCTGCTCGTCCCCCTCCAGCCGCTGCCAGCCCCGCCACTCGTGACTGTTAAATGCCGATGCTGAAAAGCAGCTACTGTAATGGCAGGGCTGTGGTGGCACTGGTGGACGTTGACGCCAGCTCCCGCCTGCAGCAGCCCCGAGCACCGTCAGCCGCATCCTGCGGGTCGGCACCGGAGACAGGGCAGCCGGCAGCGACGCCCTCGCCGCGCCGGAGCTCGGGGGCCGCACGTCCCTGCNCCGAGAGCAGACAGCGAAGAGAAACTGGTGCACAATGCAAATACTGTCTCTCTCAGCAGAGTTCTGGACGGAGAAGGGGGCACTTCTCAGATATTGTTTCATTTTCTCTGTGATGCTGGGAGCAGCTGGAAGAGCAGCATTAAATAAATTAAAAGCATGGAATACCAGAGCAAGATCTTCTGGAAACCGATAAACTGATCACCGAAAGCGGGATTAGCGCAGCACGAAAGCACCCTCTTCCTCGGGGGGGCGGCGGGGGGAGGTCGCACTGCAGGCACGGAGCTCGACCCTTCTGGAGTGCCACGAGCAGGATCATCCCGCTGGATCGGGGATGGGAAGGAGCATCCCACCTCCGTGAGCAGGACTTGACGGGACTGCCCGTGAGAGGGTACGGCCAGGCTGGGCCGCACAGCAGGGTCCCAGCAGCCCCACGCTCCTACAGCCGGTTCCCCGGAGGTTTTCCCAAGCAGCTCGGCTCAGAGCACGGCAGGATCGGGCACGTCTGCAGAACCCCCCTGCACAGGAGGAGCGGCAGCCAGCTCTCCCGGCCACCGCACCTGCAGCGAGAGGCAGAGCAGGACGTGCTGCTGCTGGAGCAGGGAGGGCTGGGGGAAGGCAGAAATCACCTATCCTTCAAGAAAATACCTGCCAGCCAAAGGCAGGAGCCTGCACGAGATGCAAATATTACAGGAATGTGATGCTGTGGTTGCGTAACTTTAAAAAAGTTAAGAAACACAGAAGGCAATACTCACACATCGTACCCAACAACAGCTCGTGAACATTGTGCAATGAGTATTTTAAGTTTGTGCTAGATAGTTAAGGGTAAATCCAAGCCTTTGGACACGTGCTTTTGCATCCACCAAATAACAAACTTGTGCGTGCTGTGTGTACGCGTTTGCTCTAATCGCATATCCGCAGCCAGGCTGGCCACACATCCAGCAGGTCTTTCATCCTCAAATGCATCTTTCATATTTCCAAAGACTAGGAAACATGTACAAGGATGTGCATGTTAATACACGACTTTCTGTCTGATCCAGTTTACCGCACATTTAACCAGAAAAATGTATCTTTTCTTTAAACTTTATGAATACCATAGAGGAGAAAGTCAATGTAAGAATCCACCTTTTTCATACTTCCTTCATTTAATGGTGCCACTTTATCAACAAAGATCCTCCTTGTAACTGGCTTACTTACAAAAAACAAACAATAAACTTTAAAAGAAGCCGCCCAGGTTTTCTTAGCATGAAAATTTTCAGAGTGCTCATCAGACTTAGAGTTCTTCCTCCAATTAACCATATGTTTTAAAGAAGAGGGAAGATCCCATCCTTTGTTTTTATCACTCTTACTAATGCCTTTTAACAAAGCTTTCCAGCATGGGAAGATGGTTAGAGAAACGGACTCCTGGGTTGCTGTAACGAGCGTGTAATGAAGCACACACCCCTCGACTTTGCTGCATGGGGTGTTCCTGCCCGATCTCGGCCTCGGGCTGCTGCCCCGCCGTGGCACGGGACACCAGCCCCGACTGCCCAAACGCGCCTCGAACCGCTCAGTGCCAGAGCAGAACCCGCACCTCCGTCCACGCTGACGCTGCGATTCAGAGCTCATGAAGCTGTATTAGGCAACACCAAAAAGAAGAAAACAGAGAAATGATGGAAACGTAGAGCTTGCTCCTACAGAGTTAGAGTCCTCCCCCAGCCCCTTTTGCCCAGGCTCCCGTTTTCTTATCCCTTTTTTCCTTCACTTCAAACTTCCCACTGAGGTACTTGGCTTGGAGAAAAGCTAGGTCCAGGCCAAGTTTCGAGGCTATTCAGACTCCAGACTTTTTTCTGTAGCCCTGTCTGAAAAAGAGGGGGGGAAAAAAAGTAGCTAAAGATTTTCCAGTGGGAAGAGAGTATTTTCTCTTCTCCCATAACTCAGACACAGCCAAAGGAATTTTTCTCAAGCTTGAAAACAATTCACCTTCAGGCAAACAACAAGCATGGAAAATTTAAGCCCAGCAGGTGAATGTTTGGGAACATTTTTAGCCTATAGAAATTCCCATGTAACCTTAACTATAGGGGTCGCTATATGGCATTTAACCATTATGCAGCACCCTCCTCCACCCTGCCCGGCTGTCATCAGCTTTCCCAAAGACAGCTACAAGTATTGGCATGAGAAAATATGATCTTGAAAAAAAATGCACCCAACCCCTTGAAAACACTCCGCGTTGGCTGGGACTCTTCTCCGCGTGGCAATTCCCCTGCCGAGGGTCACCCGTGCTGGCTGGTGGCAGGGGTCCCGGGCAGGCAGGGGTCCCGTGGGGGCAGGCAGGGGTCCCAGGCAGGGGTCCTGCGGGGGCAGGCGGGGGTCCCGCGGGCGCAGGCAGCAATGGGGCTCAGCAGCCACCGCGTCTGGGACCACACAGGAATGCGCACAGGCCACAAATTCAGATTTGCTTAGCAGCCTGGACTCAGTGTATATACTTAAGTTAATCAGAAACAACTGAGCCACCAAGAGACTAATTTCACCGTAGTTAACTAGCCACTGCGGGACCCTTGCAGGGAAGGCTGAAGCACGTCCTCTCAGCCTGGTGATGTGAGCTACCGTCTGAGCAAACATCCCCGGGAAAAGCAAGCAAGCTAAACATCTCCTTGGCAGAGCAGTATCTCTGTGCCCACGTGGCAGATCCACCGTGTCCCCTTCCAGCTACACAGCACCGCCGCTCAGCTGATCTTGAAAATTTAAGCTAAGAAAGATAAAGCTCTTTTCTTCCCCCCACTCCTTCCTTATGACATTCCTGTAGAAATACTCATCATTTTTAGCAGAGAGCATCCAACTTCTGCTTAGCTGACTGTATGCCAGAATGGCAAGGCCAGCTTCATCTGGAGATGTTCTGGTGCACCTACCAAGACAAAAGAGCACAGACCTTGGACCCCAGAGCCTGCCTGACAGTCTCAGGCAGGGAGAACCATTTACCAAGCAATGTGGCTTTGAGTCCCTCTAACAACCATCCCTTCCCCTGTGCAGGAGCAGCTGCAGTGAATGACAATGTTTGGCCAAAAAGAGAGGGAATTTCACCACTGCTGAGAATTAGCAATAACGAGTCATCTCCACACCACTGCTCTGGGCCTCAGACTCCCTTTGGAGGCACGAGGGTCCCTGCGCAGAAAGGACCCCATGCGTTGCGGTCCCAGCCAGAGCACCCTCGGAGAAGGAGGCGCAGCGTGCTCAGCCGTCTGCCTGCCAGGAACGAGCCAGCCTGTCCCCGTGTCCCAGCTCCGGTGGCGGGGCAGCCCATGGACACGGACTCACCAGAGCATCCCTGCTGTGCTGCCCGGGGAGCAGATCCTGCCGCTCGGCTGCTGGCCAGCCCCGACCGGGCACGGAGAGTGCTTTGGGAGTGAAGATGCACTGCAACACACTGCTTGGCACAGGCAGCCCCCGGACCACGGATCCCACACCCCACGAGCAGGCCGGCTCATCTGGAGGATAAACAAACGCAAGAGGTGATCGATGGCTGCCTTTGGAAAACACTAATCACTTGGCTGTAGCGCATTTAGCAAGGCAGAGTGTGCATCAATCCCAGCAGCTGCCTTCAATCACAGCTGAGTTTAACTCAATCGGTTTAGGGGACTGCTATTAACCATCATCTGGTAGACAACATGCCCTTATTGTAGTAAACATTCATTTACAGCTGAAGGACAGCAGCACTTCCCATTGTCTCCACATATTTGTGGTGCTCCAGCTGGTCCGGAGATGACTCGCTGAGCAGCAGCCGAAATGGTGGCTGAAGCACTGGCTGGGTGTAGTTACTGTTGGAAGGGGGAGATATTTTGAAAATACCATGGCTGATATTTTTATACAATAGAGACATCATGTACGTAGGAGGCCCTTTTACATTTTAAAACATAAACTGAGTCACCAAAGATAGAAGATGAACAAGCTTACGAGCATATGAGCGTTTACGATCTCACAGATTTCTCCTCAGCGCTCCGGGGAGCCAACAGGCAGCGTTTGCAGGCAGCTCACGGGCAGGGGCATCGCCCCATCTACGCAAGGAAGGATGGGGAGGCAGAGACAGAAGCCGCTGGTTTGTGTCTTCCTCTTTCCCTTGAGCTCAGCCTCACACCGGGGCACTAGAGCAGCCGCCAGCCCGGCGAGCCCCCAGTGAGGGCAGTCGGGGCCGCGGTGGACACAGCGTGTCTGCCCCAGGCAGAGCTCACGGCGTCCCCGCCACGAGTGGGTCCTCTGTGCCCACCAGGCTGGGGAGACAGCGCTTCATCCACCCCCCCACGGAGCTGCCCCCGCAGATGCCCACATCCAGCCCCAGCTGCTAGAGGTGCCTGGCAAGGTACAGAGGTTCTGTTTGGGGAGGCAAATAAATGAGAACCAAATGGAAGGATGGCCACATGGAGTGGACCGGACTAGTGCTCCAAGAGTTTGAAATGTGCTGCACTTTAATTACAGCTCTTACCAATCAGGCGGTAATTACTGGTATCCTTCCTGTAGCCTACAATTGCCTAATCTTGTTATTTGAGAGCCATCAAGATTTAAACAGCTGGCGAGCTGTGCCTGCCTCTCAAAAAGGCATCGCTTGGCCCCGACGCTGTTTAAGCTGGAAACTGTGTGACACCGTGCACTGGTGCTCCCTCTGCAGCTCCCTGGGTCCCCTGGGGGTGGCACCCCTCACCGCTGCCCTGCTGCCCCTCGCCAGGCCGTTAGCACCAGTTTTCACCCCAGCTTACCTGCAGAGCAGAACCTGCCCCTCGCTGAGTCTGCAGCTTCTCCGTGGGAGATCCCACCCCGGGCCCCCGCGAGGAGGGGGTTTGGGCTGCAGGCTCCGGGGGCTCCTCTGCCCCTCACCGCAGCCCCCCACGGCCGACATGCGGCACAGCCAGCCCCGGCTGGACCCGAGGGCCGGGAGGGGCAGAGCTCTGCACGGTGCCCCAGCCCGCCGGAGCTCGGCCGGCGGGCACTGGACCACCCGGCAGCAGCGTCCTCACGCTGCTGTATGCGTGAGACGGGCGCGGGCAGCAGATCGTCAGAGAAGTCAAAAATCCAACTTTGGGCCACGTAAGAACAGATCAAGCGTTCACATCCAACCATTTATTTTCCTCTCTCAGTACTGGAGACTCCTGTTATTAGAATGATAGAAGCTAAGCTCGGTTATCGCCAGGGTGGCAGAGAGGTGACTTCTCCCCAGAGCCACACTGCGTTTGGGTCTCCTCAGCGAGGAGGTGCCGCGGTGCGGGGCTGACACCGACGCACCAAGCAGCCCCGCAGACCCTGCTCTGCTGCGCCTCGAGGCTAGCAGGGAGCAGACTTGACTGGCGATGGTCATTGCACAAAGTGAATCCAAGCACAAACTGTCCTAACAGCTCTTAACGTGACTCTACTCAAGGCTGCAGCAAGTGGGAGTTCTGGAAAACGGTCCTTTCCCTTTGGTCATATTTAAGAATTAATGCGTCGTGGAAATGCTGATTGTATCTTCACACCATTCTTCCTTGCATACTTGTGTGACTTATCAGCCTGGGAAGCAGCTAGGGAGATGTTGTCAGCGGCATCCGTCTCCAAAGAAAGCCTGAAATTATTATGATAATACTGCTAATACTTGGGGCTTTTATTTTCTGAGCATTACTACTTACAGGGGTAAGACACAGAAGTCTCTCAGAAACCTCAGCGTGAGAGAATGGGATTTAGGTGGTGCTGGGGCGGAGAGGGGCCGGCTGCCGTGAGCAGTAGCTTTTCCCCGGTGCTGTACGGTCCGTGAGGTGGCATTGCACCGGGGACCCTTCGGTGGCCCAGCCCTTGGGTTTGAGCAGTAATTCCGTGCAAGCCTCCGAACGATGCTGGAGCTTCCAACAGCCCTTCCCGCTCCCATGGCAGCCGGCCAGAGCCACCACCGCTTTCACCTCTGCCCGGCCAGAAGGTGAGAGCCGTGGAGCTGTGCCCACACATGCTCAGGGGTGTTGATTTTCGGGCCACCTCTCTGGACGTCTAAAAGGGCAAGTTCAACTGAGGGCAAACCTGGCGGTGAAGCGGGAGGCTTGGGAAGGTCGAGCCTGCAGCCTCGGTGCCTGCTCCCTCCCTCCCTGCCCAGCAGCGACAGGGGCCGGTGCACGGGCTGGGGGAGCGGGGACGGGGCGCAGGCAGTATCTGATTGCACCATCCCACCAAGGGACGGCAACCTCTGACAGCTGAGCACAGTAACCCTTTAATCCGTTGCAGAGCTCGTCTGTCAGAGCTCCAATGCCCATGGGGAGGTATCAGTAACAAAACGCAGGAAAGAGAAATGAGAGTGGAAAATGTTTGGCTTTTTGTCTCCTTACTCGCTAGAAACACAACTGCTCTTGTTTTGCTGGTGGGAGCATTTCTCCCAGGCGCTGCCCGATGCCCCCGTTGCTGCGGGCTGCAGCTCACCCCCTTGTGCGGAGGGTGCAGGTGGGAGGTCCCGTCCCCGCAGGACCCCGCGCAGCGGCTGTAACCGCATCGAGCCTGCACCCACGGGTGAACTGCTTGGGTCGCTTCACCCGCCGTCTTCGACCCTGCGCCCGAGCACGGGGCAGCCCCCTGCGCTGCCTGCGCTGCCTGGGCTGGCTGCCTGCACTGCCTGCCCTGCCTGCGCTGCCTGCTCCGCTGCCGATGCGTGCCAGTTTGCTGGCCTGAAAGCCCGACGAGCAGACGGTGCAACCTCCGGCTCCAGGAGCTGCGCCCCAACCTGGCAAAGCCCCTGGCCTGCGGCTGCTCCGAGGTCACCGAAGTTAGAGAGGAAGGAAGCGATAAAGCCGAGGGGAAGGCAAAGGGAGGGGAGGGAACCCTATTTCTGAGCAATTTAAAGGAGCAATCGACATTTCCATTTGGCCAGTGCATTCCTCTGCCCAGCTCCTCACCTAAAACAAGGCGAAAGGTGCGACTGCGAGGGGGCGAGTGGAGGCTGTGCGCTTCCCCCGCTTGTAATCTGTGGATTATAGCTTGTATAACGGGATTACTGGAGGCTGAGGAACAGCAGCGAGCGGGATCCAAATCACACAGCAAAGCAGGAGAGAAACCTGGAAGAATGTCTCACACAGTACGAGTGCAAATACGTCCTCACAAGACCACATTTATATTTTAATATCAAGCTTTCTGTAATGCAGAACATACTTATGGCCCAGCTCCCTTGCTGGGCAGCTGCTGGGTTTCAGCGTGGAGGAATTGGCAAGATCTTTTCACCAGGTGAAATAAATAGAGTGCTGGGCCCCAGATAGGATTACGGTTTGTTTTCTTTAGGTGTATAGAATCCACGGGAAAGCTGAGCCCAAACGGAAACTCAACTCCTAAAGAATTTGGCCTATACTGGCCAGCTCCTGTCTGCCTGCCAGGCATGCTCTCCTTGCCTTGTATTTTGCTCTTTATCTTTTAAGAGGCTTTGTTAGCAACGTATCAAGCTATTCTTTGTGTGCCTAGAGGACAGGGGGCTTCTTTTCAAATTATTTGAGGATTATAAAGTTACAGGGTTTTACCTGGAGGACTGTGATGAGAAAGTTCTCCTGGGCATTTCCAGGAACAGACCCCCTCCCCCAGCCAAACCCCCCCAAACCCAATTCCCAGCATTTTCAGAGCAAGCCGGGGAGGGGGGCTGAGCTCGGCGGGGGAGAGAAGCGCGACTTGGCAGAACCTCACCCATCTCTGAATCCTATTTTCTGTTGCTAACGTGTTTTCCTCCTTGTTGATTTTATCTTTTGTCCCAAAAGGCTTGTGAAAATCCCACAGTACCTCACACAGGGAGAAAGTGTACGAGGTGCGTATTGCACAGCAGCTTCAAGGCAGTGCTACATTCTGCCCCTGCCCCAAAACAGCCGCGACGGAGGGGATCTGGGCGAGGATGCTGACTCCAATTAACACCAGAGACAGAGACAAACAGAGCCCCAGCAAGCCAAAGGCTTGCATTCAGGCGTTCGCTGCACGTCTCTGCTCTCTTGCTTCCCTTTGTTTCTCTGGTGAGCAGCATTTGGAGGAAAAGCCTTGGCTAGCATACGGAGCCTGCAGGCAGCTGCCTCCCCCCGGCTCCCTGCGCCCGAGGCAGCGCACGCCTCCGAAAGCTGGGCTGGGTGGGAGCACCCCACGGAGGGGCACCCGGGACAGACCCACGCAAACAGGCGGCTGCGGCCGTGTGGCAGGAGGAGCTGCGGGACCGGCACCGTCCCCGGCCAGCATCGCTTCCACCAGTTCAGAGCAGTAAGTGGAAAGCCTGGCTGGAGTAAGTCTTATTGCAATCAGACTTAATGCAATAAGTGTATTTTGGGGGCCCAGAACAAAGGGGACAGCCAGCTGTGCCCTGGAACGGGCATGGGTGCGTTCAGTCAGCGCCCAGCACGATGTGAAATGTCCTTCCAAGTCAAAGGAGAGCCATCCCCGGGGTCCGGACCCTCCGCTGCCCTCCAGGCCTGGGTGCCGACATCCCAGCTTGGGCACTTCTGGCAGCACCGCCCGCCTCCCAGCGCACCTCACACAGGTAAGCAGGATCCTCGAGATTAACACATACTAAAAATTCTGGACCGCAGGACTTCCAAATCTACTACTCCAATGAGGCAGCAACCCGTATTTTGAAGCACGAAAAACTGTTTAGTCGTGCATTTCTCTCGACTGAAGGAAAGACCTTGTGCCTGCAGTTCAGTCCGAGGGGCAATGCTGGGCACAGAGGGCTTGCAGCGGGCTCTTCCACGCTCACAGCTGGGAGCAGCCTTTGCTCTTCTTGATTAAAATACAGTCTTAAAAATTCTTGTGGGAATATCGAGGGGAATCTTGCACTGAAAATATATACAGCTCACTGTACAACTGCTTGCATTTTGGTAGTTAATGCAAAGCTTATTTTTTCACCTTGTGCATGACATGTTCTTTACCTAGATCCCTTTTATTTGGCTGTAGAAGGCGGCATCTTGTTTAGTTTGAGAAAATAGGGGAGGTAGAGTGACATAACCATAATCGAGTCAAACATAAGTCTCCAACAGTAAAGTAGACCACAGCGGTCTGAGTTTTCTTCAGATGTTGGCTACAGGAGTAGTAATAGGTGTCAGCCCCCACCACATCTATCCGGTGGGGGTTGCCTTTCTCTCCAGACACTGCAACAGCGTCTGAAAAACGTCTCTGCAACTCCAGCAACCCAGGTCTCCACTACAGTCAAACTCCTTTTGGGTGGGTGCGCAAGGAGGCTCTGCAGAGTAATTCAGGGCTTATTTTAGATCTTCCTGTATCTTTCCTCCCACTGTAAAGTCAAGGCAGCTCCACGCGCTGCTCTGACGCGCCGGGCTGCGAGCAGCAGACGTTCCTGAAGGTGAGGAGGGGACGGTGGGAGCAGAGCTCATCCCTCTCTACCACCCACCTCGGCTTCACCACCTGGACAAAAAATTTGGAGAGCTGCAGAGACATGATCAGAGCTGCCTTAGGGAGGATGAGCACGGCCCAGCTCCTGTTGCTAATTACACACACCCGGAGCCGTACGACTCCGCAGGTGAGCCCTTCGCGAGCTCCCGGGAACAAAGGAGCCCTTGTGGGGAGCATGCTCGGCATGTGATCCTGGGATGCGCAGGACCCCGGCTGCCTCGGCGGCTCTGCCTGCGCTCGCAGGCGAGGCTGCACGGAGCTCCCCCTCCGCCTCCCACCCAGCAGCCCATAGGGCCGGGGCCCCGGTCAGAAAGGGGACGTTTTAATGGGAAAGCCAATCATAGAATCATAGAATCATTAAGGTTGGAAAAGACCTCCAAGATCATCGAGTCCAACCGTCAACCCAACCCCCCCATGCCCACTAAACCATGTCCCCAAGCGCCTCATCTACACGTCTTTTAAATCCCTCCAGGGATGGGGACTCCACCACTGCCCTGGGCAGCCTGTGCCAAGGCCTGACCACTCTTTCAGGAAAGAATTTTTTCCTAAATGACCCGGATTAAGCCTATTAAACTCACTGAACAAGCAGAAATCTATTAGTACCTTTTTCATTTCAACTGGGTTAGTTTTTTGCCAGATAAGCAAATTGAACCAACTTTGTGCTCAGATAAGCATCGGAACCAGGAGGGCAGCTGGCTGGTTTGCCACAAGTTACCTGGCTGGCAGGATAGAGGAGGAGTTCTCTATAAAATGAAAAGATCAATATTTGTTTGACATTCAGAAAATTCTCCCAGCCCCTGCCTGCTGCAGTCACAAATCAGAGCAATTGCTTACGCAAGTGCTGCGAATGCACTTCTCTATGGAAGATGTTGGTTTGTAAATAAGCCTACCCACCTTCTGCCTCACGGAGACTCCGTTAATATTAAAGTGTCAAAGTCACACATGTGCATTAACAGGGAAAATACCAGGTCTGGGCCCACAGCAACTGTCCACCTAAGTCCACGCAAGTGTGGCCTCCTCTGCCACAGCGGCCACTGAGAACAGTAAACCCAACTGGGAAACACTGGTGGGTGACCAGCATAGGAAACTGTTCCCCCAGCAGCTTGCGACGACAGCCTGCAGAAAACCAGCCTGCTGGGGCTGGCACGTCGCACGTCCTGACGCAGCGCGTGTTCGCTGCACTGTACCAGGCCCACGTGCATCTGGAAATGCCGTTTGTAGGACTTCAGCGATGGGGGCTGCGAGAGCTGCGAGCCTCTCCGTGCCTGCGCGCACCAAATCCACAAAGAAATGGTCGGATCATGATATCACAGGGAACTCTCGCCAAACCAGCTGAAATCATTCAAACATTCAGAGCGTGCTTAAGGGGGGGGACGACCCTCTGTTCTAAATATATTCCTTTGAAGGCAGCTTGTTATTTAAACAACTATTGCAAAACAGGGTTTACATGGAGCTGCTCTAAACTGAAGAGGGAGGGAAAGCTGGTTGTGGGCACACAGTCACCACCCAGGTATTTTAATTGCAAATCCCAGCATGTTTTATAGATGTCTAGAGAGTATCTTTTTACGTGGGCTCCAAGGATTACAACCAGATCCATCATGTTTTATATGAACCTAGTGACAGTACGTAAGTCCCACCCTGACGATGCCTAAGATGGGAGGATACCGTATAACAGCCCATCCATGGAGCCAGGAATAGTTCGAGGCATCTCCACTCGGTCTAAGGCTCCCAAGAGAGTTTGGCCGAGCAGAGCAGCTGCGGGGCAGTGCCTCTGCCCTGCTCGCTGCAGATGGGTTGCCTCTCGACGCCTTCCCCCTGCCTCGGCTCAGCGCTCGCGGGCCCTGGGAGAGGCGGCGCGGCAGCCCCAGCCGCTGCGGAGCCCGGCAGCAGCCCAGCCTCCAGACCCTGACGCGAAAGGGCTCAAATGCCTGCGGTCAGACTGGTAAGGTCAGGTGGGATTTCCACGGCTTTGCTGGTGCGATGCACCAATCTGTATCGCGTCGGCAGCAAGGGCTGGCAGATACTTGGAGCACTCCGAGCAGCTGGGCAGTGTCCGTGGTCCCTGCCCCGTGGGCACTGTGTTTGTCCTCGGGACGCGAGGGCAGGACTGAGCCTGCGCCCAAGGCTTCCCCCAGTACCCTGCAGCCTAGTGACCAGCGCAGAGGGACGCGCGGGAGCCGAGCTCCTGCGACAGCCCACTCGCTCTCCCTGCCCTCCAGGAGCCCCCGACCAAGAACCCACCCACACAACTACAGGGACGTGCCTTTGGCTGACTTGTTTTCCTACCCCCTCTCAGCACCGCGGCAGACAGGACCAGCCCTGGGAACAGCCCAGCGCCGCCGGCCCCGCAGCAGCTCTTCGCCCTCGCAGCTGGAGCGGGGGTCCCGTCCGTGCTATCGCAATGCTCCCGTGAGAAGCGATGCTGCCTGTCCGTGCAATGTCCCGATTCCTACAGACCTCGCAGCATCCCAGCTCCTACAAACAGGCCACGATTCTGTGGCTTGCTGCTTTTAGGCTCAAAAACTCCAGTAGATGAGGGAAAAGCAAGGGCAGGTCTAGGAGACGATCTGCACCAGACACGCAGGCAGGTTTTCCCCGCACGCCTGCGCAACTCGCCAGCGGGCACAACGGGAAGGGCTGCTGCCAGCCTCCGGCCATTGCCCTTCCAGCCCTGCAGGAGTGTTGTTTGTGCACATCACCAGGCTGTAGCCCAGCTTTCGTTTTGTGGTTAGTACAAATAGGGGAGTCCCAAGTGTGTCTACAACCCGAATGCGAGATTCCCAATGGCAATCAGCCCAGCAGTCAGCAGGGGCAGCACGTCCCATTTGGCCTGACATGACCAGTGCATAAATGCTGCAACCTGCTCCAGCGCTTATTCCAGCAATCCCAGGGGTGCAATTTTTCCTGAAAAGTATGTCAGTCTCTGCTTAGACACAGGTTTTGCTTCCTGCCTTAGAAAGCTCAAACAGAGAAGGTGGCAGGTCTGCTGTGCCTCTGCTGGTCTAGGTAGCCATGCACAGCATTATTCTTTGGAGGAAGACTGCGCCCTTTGCGGACTCGTACATCCATAAATTCCCACCTGAGGGCACCTAACTGCTTTTCAGGCACAGCACCACCGAGGGGAAAGAAGCCCCCAAAGCGTGCAGGGTGGGCACCATGGCATTAGCAATCACTCCGACACTCAGCAGCACGGGCATGGGGACACAAAGGCGCTCAACTGCCAGCAACAGCGCGATGGCCGCGTACGTGATGCGAGTGTTAAAGGAAGATGTCTCTGTTGCTCCTGTGAAAACACCGGCCTGAATACCCCCCTTTCCCGACGACCTTTGTCCTGACACAAGGGGCGACATTTGGGCAAATTCAAAACTAAGCTTCCGTTCACCGAGCTCTTCCTACGCTCTCCGTCCTCGTGGGTGCTCGTTGGAGCTGAAGTTTGTCGTTAGAAATGCCCACAGCAAATGACCTGCCGGCCCCTCGCTGGAGCTCCGCTCCTCGCGGCGTGGAATTTGCTTTGGTGGAAGCAGCGAACGGGCATCCTCAGCCAGGCCCCAGCCATCCCCGCTGCCGCTGGTCACCAGCCCCCGGCCCCGGGGCCAGGATGGGGCATCGTGGGCTCCTCCGGCAGCCAGGCAGCAGGAGCAGGGCATTCCAGGGGATTCTGCCCTGAAGAGCAGGGACTCGGCACCACTCCTGCGGGGCTGGAAAGCAAGCGCGAGGAAGCCTGGCTTCAGCCACCAAGGGGGCCGCCGGCCCTCCCCGGGCTTTCTGCAGGGCACGTCCTGCCCCCGGGATGGAGCACGGACCCCCGCCCCCCCGGGCCAGGCCAGGGACTCCTAACGGCCCTTCTCCTAACTGTCACCTTCGCAGTCAAGTCCCCGAGGACAGGCGGGCTGGAAAAGCCCCAAACCTCCCTGGCACCCGTGTATATGAAGTACTAATAAACAAGGACACAGCCTCCAGGGCAGCCACAAACACAGGCAAAACAAGAAAGTGCTCGTGTACCAGTACAAAAGCATCATAAATACTCTCCCACTGCCAAAAGACCTCTTCAGTCTTTTACTAAATCTCATCACAGGAACAATTTACAAGCCAATAATGCTGAACAACTCCATTCCAAACTCTGTGTTAAGCTTTATTTCAGGCTTTCACACTTTATCATGTTAGCACCTCCCGGGTTGGCACTGGACTAACGCATGCCAAGTTGAGAAAGGGGAGTAACAGAGTGGGGCTCGTCTCTGCATCTGAGTCTTCCAGTTGGGTAAAACTGCACTTTCATAGGCACCCAACTTGCAGAGTGGGTTTCATGTGCCCTTCCCAAATGAATGCCTCTTGATGGGGAATTTTGGCCACATAATCCTTAATCATTTTCCTCCAAAACGCAGCTTTTCAGTAAATGCTCTATCCTGGACAGCATCCGTTCTTGCAGATATAGCCAGGCTGCCTTAACTTCTGTGACTGTGGGAGACCTGGCACATTCAGGAAAAGCTGGATATTCCAGGCTCTGTTCTGACGATCACCGCACTAGGCAGATCCCTCCGTGTGCTTCCAGCCCTGCCGACAGAAGCAGCCCCGCTGGAAGCCCCCATCTCCCTCTGGAGGCACATATAGCCCCCACGCTTATGGCAACAACAGTCATGGACCAAGAATCTCAAAAAACTACATGGGAACTGACGTGCTGTAGGTCATGGAAAAACACCTTCGTAGACTGAGTTTGAGAAGGGAACTTAATGTAATTATCTTAAATTAATAAGAGGAGAACATTCCTCTTTGGAGGTCATCTCCATTAACTAATGCAATCCTATTCTGTTGTAATGTAATTGTGTAATTGTGTCTCCCATCCGAGAGCTGGGGCTCATTACAAGAACAATACAACTGTTAGTTCAGTGTCAAGGCATCGGTCTCCTTCTTAGCTTGCACACTGATACCTAAGAGCTGGAAGACACAGCTCGCAAATTTTCAGTAAACAATGAGGAGATGTAAAAGGAGATGGCTGCTGGAGGATCTCCTGGGGGGACTGGCAGGGTCTTTCTGTGCGCTCAGCACAGCGGTGTACACCTTTCCTAAACCTGGCCGCTCACCAGTTTTCCCTGACTTCAAAAGGCAGCAATGCTCTGCCAGCCCTCTGTACTGCCAAGCCTGCTCTTAGATTTCACGACTGCTAGCACACAGCAAATGTATACAGCAATCTCCAGTGGCTTGCCCTGAGAGAACATGTTACCAATGGCTGCTTAATTCAAATTGCAGCTTCTTTAGAAAATACTCCTACAAACATTGACACTCCAAAAAAAAGCTCTCTTTAGCCTTTTATAAGCTAGGAGTTTATTTTGTTAATATTTTTCTGCATGGTGTGTTTCAAATGAGAACATTCTGAAAGTAAATTGGCAGAGTATTTATTGCTGTTTATTTCTAAGCAGCTATAAGCCAATAATAATAGAGAATCCTCTTCAAGTGAAAACTAAATTCCTTTTGGTTAAAATGATCAGCGCAAAGTCTGAAGCTGCATTTTGTCAAGCAGATGCAGAGTGTCACCTTATAACGCCCATGCTAATGGAGTAATAGGATTGGAGCTGCAGCTAGCTACCCAGATCATTACGATAATCCTGGTCTAGAGAAAACAATCCTGCACTAAGCATTACTGCTCTAGAGAGAGTCCATTCCCCAGCTGGCCCAGCCGCCTCTGCTGCAGGCACACACACACAATCTACACAAACACGCTGGGGTTAGCACTTAATCCTCTAACTGCCCACGAATGCCACAAGTATTCAGCAAAACAGAGGTCTGGATGCCCCCGCCGAGTCCTGACTCGCTGGGAAAGCTCAGGCACAGTTCTGCCCGACGGCTCCGTGTTAGCAGGGATGCTGCATGGTGGCACACACCGGGAACACCCCTGCCCGCTGCTGGGGACAGGCAGCCCATGGCAGGGGCTGTGGCTGGGCACTGCCGCGGCGCCGAGCCCCGGAGCCTGCACAGCCGGGCTGGGTGGGGACAGGGTTTGGCCCCAGGTGGCATGGAAAGAGTTAAGCAGAGTGGCAACCAGCTGAACCTGGACCCAGCTGCAGGGGTAACAGCACTGGAGCATTTGAGAGTGGGGTTAAGTAGAGCTTAGCTCAGCCCTGTGGGTGAGGGCTGATAAGGGATTCTGGAGTTTGGGGTGCTCTCTGGACTGGGACTGTCGGCTATGGCAGAGGTGTCCCTGAAAGCTGAGATCCTGACTGCAGACAGCAGGACCTTCCAGGTGTAAACCACCTCCTTCAGGGCTACTGCTCAGTGTCAGTGCTCTTAGGAGCAAAGACCAGGGTATAAAGTGAAAGTCCTCAGGAACTGTTGAGGATTTTGGTTTTTTCCTCCTGGGAAGTTATCAGGTCCGGAGGCTCAGGGCAAGCAGCGATGGGTCCAGGATCCAAGGGGCACTACCTCTCAGTTGCCCCTCGGGAGGTTTCTCTGTCCCCACAGATGGAGCAGCCAGCCCGGGCTCCCTGGGAGAGCCCAGGACGCCTTCACCCCGACACCCGAGCTTGCAGCCGGGCATCCCATGTCGCTCCCCTCGCTTGCACGGCAGGGCTGGTGGCCCACAAGGCAGCCAGACTCACTGCAGGGGGGTCTGGAAAGCCGTGCGAGTTGGACACCTCTGCACGCTGCTTTGTGTGCTTGGAGCTGTTCTCATTGTCTCGTTTGACCAGAGACTGACAAGCATCCATCCAAAAGAGAAATCCTCAGGTGCACTACCAAAGCTAGCAGGAAGAACCGAGCTCCGGTCCATAGGGATGCCAGGAACTTTATGGTTCCATTTGGGTCTGGAGACCAGCATGGTGCTCCCACCTAGCAGAGAGCTGTCCTGAGATCTGATGAAGGAGCACGCCGCTATCTCCCTGCATGCTGGCAGGAGGGATTACCACCACCTCATTTCGGCTTGCCTTCAGCAGCACCCTGCTGTGAGACCCGGCTCTGCTGCAGGTGGAGCCAGGCCAGTCCTGTTCCCTGGCCAGGCCATCGTGGTGGCCGTGCTTGCTAGGTGGCAGTGCCAGAGGGCTTCCACCTGGCTGTTTGCTCGTCTGCTGCGTATTCCTACAGACTTGCTGGAGCTCTGACCTTCCTGGGATCGTTTCTACTAAATGCAATAGGCATGCAGCAAAAGCTCCTCTGGCAAGAGTTAACTACTGGTGCTCCTCTCTGTGCTGGGGCAGGAGACATCCATGCATCTCAGAAACATCCACCTGCTTGACTGGCAGTACTCTTCTTCCAGAAGTGCGAGCAGATCCTGGATTTGCTAATGGCTTATACTGGGTCTTCCCTCGAGCTGGGCAGCATCACCCGTCACCTCTGCACTGATACACCAGCACAAGCCATTGTGCCTGCAGGGAAAGGTGCTGAGCCGGGCGCGCAGGACCAAGCGCAGGGCTACAAGAACTGCAGCGGAGACTTTCCTGCCTCGGCGGGCGCTGAGGCAGAGCCTGGGTGTTTTCAGGCAGCAGCGGACAGGGCAAGCACCCCCACGCTGGCTGGCTGCCAGACCAGGTCCTGCCCGGCAGCTCTGCCCCAGCCTGCAAAGAGAGGTGACCCCTTCCCAGCCACACAGAGTTAAACAAACAGGCAGCCAAACCACAGGCTTCAGCTTGGTTTGACCTGCAATGATTAAGAACAGGGCTGGTGATAGTGGTTTGAACACAGAGGAAGGAGCAAAATACTTTGTGAGCATGCTAGAGAGTCTGGCAGCTGCTGGCACTAGCCGGGGAGATGCAAAGTGCTGCTCGGTGCTTTCCCAGTCATGCACCCAGCAAGGCTGCTTCAACAAAACATGAAGATTAAGAAAGGAAGGATGCCAAACCACTAACAAAACAAACCCTGCTGGTGCAAGGAATCCCAGAAGCGTCTGGAATTTGCTTGTGAAGCTGGGCAGCCCCTGTTGCCCCCCCACTCCTCTGGTCTCCCCATTCACACACCCCTTTTCTCATTATTTTTACAAATTAAAAATTGCAACAGTTTCTCTCCAGGTTTGAAGCGAGTGCATGGAGGCAGCCGGTAACTGAAGTGACTCCCCTTTGCTCTGAACAGAGCCTGGTTTGTGCTTCCCACATCTCTCACCCAGCCCAATTCACTGCCCTTGGAAGGTTGTCTTTCTCCAGAGACATGAATGAACCTACCTGCTGGGTGAAACCTCGCTCAGCACAGGATTCAAGGCTGCTCCAGTTCCTCCTTCTTTAGAATGGGTCATATTTGGATCCCAGGATCCACCTGGGACCTGACAACAGTCCAGGTCCTCTCCAAGGAAAGGAAGGATCAGTGGCTTTAAACTCTAGAGGCTGCAGAGATGATCCTGGGGCCACCTGTGATGGCGCTGGTGGCAGGCACTTTGTTAACCTGATTACCTGTTAATTGCTCCAATTTAACTGAGAGTGGGTAACCTTTAAATTTTAACCATTGGTATGCTGTTATTGAGTCAGTGACATGCTTTGATAGGAGGTTCACTAAGCTTTCCGGGAAGCTGCCCCATCACTGCACCTCTGAACGCTCTGCCAGTGTGAACGAAGCCCAGAGAAAAATATCTTCTCCCACAGCAGCCCTGGTACTGGGGCTGGTGGAATTCACGGTCTTCAGGTTCAGGCTCTGAAAGAGCATCTACCACATGTTACCCATGGACTGACGCTGGGGACGCAGACCTCAGGGGCAGCTCTACCTGTTTCTGCAAGCCCCTTTTTGGACGGGGAAAAAAAAAAGGGCAAGTTTCTATGAGGAATGCATTCCAGCTGCTGATACATGACACTGTTACTAAAGCTGGAAAATGTAGGACTTGTATGATCACCCTTTATCTTTATTGCTTCCTCAAAGAGGGAAGAAACTTGATTAAACTCATTTTTAATGTTGCCACTGGAGTCCGTGGGAGTCTTACCCACTCCTGACAGAGCTGGCTAAATGCTCACTGCAATGAGTTGCAGGAGAAAGGCTTCAAGATCAGCCTTCCATGACAGTGAATTCACTCAGGTCTTTGGGTGGCCGGGACCTCCAGCTGCCGAGCCGGAGAACGCCGGCGCTGCCGGGTTTGTCTCCGTGCCACCGGGAGCCACTGTCCCAGCCACCAGCAAGTCCGGGCGCCAAGCCCAGCTCCAGCTCTGCGTCCCCCGGCGCTGGAGGAGCCGCCAGCGGATGCTGGGGCTCCTGTTAACACCGCTGCATCCCCGAGGTGACGCCTGGCCTCGGTGGGTGCGGGCCCCATGCCTGCACCCTGCCAGTCCCCGGGGTCTGTTCCGCCGCGGGGCTGCCGTGCATTTGGCAGAGGCGAGCGGGCCCGTGTCCTGCACCCGAGTGCTTGTTCCCAAACCAGGCTCCTGCGTGGCCCGAGGACTCCCCTTGGCACAGCAAAGCGAGTATTTACTGGTCACACGTAGGTGTTAGAGCGCAGCGTGGGAAGGGTCGGGAGCTTTCCAAGCGTGGTGCTCCGATCGCTGTGCTGGGGGGAGGGCAATCAGCAGCGCCGGCGAGGGTCTCCTTGGGCCTGTGGAACATCAAACCCCCTACAAAACACTTCCATGTGCGCCTTCCCGCTCCCTGCATGTCAGTCATGCTTTATTAATCCATTGGCCGGCATGAACGTTGCTGTCCCCACAAGTGTTCTTTCATGTTTGCCTACAATCTCAATGTCATCGCACAAAATCAAGAGTAATTATGAACAGATACCAGCCCGTTGCTCTCCCTCCCCCTCATGACTGCTCCTCAACATCTGGTTTCCACAACCGCTCTCGGGGGTGCGCGGAGCCGCAGCTTTGGCGCACAGACCCTCGGAGCAGCTCTGCCGAGAATTAACCTCCGATCCCCCTCCCCTCCCTCCCCCCATAATTTTTCATTTTGATTGGTGACCGGCATCAAACAGGTTTTCATTTCCCAGCCCACCGTTCCTGACGGGCTCATCCCGAGTAGCCTGGCAGCACAGAGAGGCAGTGCAGCAGCCCCTCGGAGGGACCACATCTGCCCGGTCCCGCAGCAAGCCCCTCCGTCCCGGCTCTGTCCTGCTGTCCTTTTGCCATCCCCACTGGCCATTTCAGATTCTGCTTTTAGTGTATCCATGCAGCCTGCTGGCTGCAGGGCTCTGCGGGAAATAAACGCTGCCATGCCCATACGCAGAGAACTTAACCGCTGTCCTTCCACCGAGTCTTTCCGTTTGGATCGACCTGCTGTCACACCGAGCCAGACACAGATTTCTGACTGGAGCATCTTGTTTGCTCCCTGCACTGCTTGTCGCTTCCACCTTCCTCTGAAGAAAGTCTCCTGACGTGTCTGCACAGTTGGGCACAATATCTCTCCTTGGGTTTCTTCGGGAGCAAGACAAGAGCAGGCCCGAGGTTTGTTCCAGTTTGCCCTGGGCAGCATCCCCCGCCCACCACCGGCAGCCATCAACCCCAAACTGGAAAACGCTGGATGCACTGAACACTTCTCGAGTTGTTTGAAACTGTTCATGTTTATGTTTGCAATAAAAGATGAACAGGTGCTGGCAATTTAACTAATCAGGTACCATCTACATCTCCTCTGAACTGATTCCTTTGCAATACGCTCCAATGGCTGCTTGGCCGTCCGACAGCCTGCAATTATGCAAACATCCCGATTCACATGGTCCTTATTACAGGCACAAGATGTGCCGTAATCCTGTAATTTTTGCTGGGGCCTGGAACTTGCTGCATCAGCTTTTTGGGCCCCTTGTGCAGAAGATTTTCCTTTAGTGCCCTTTTAGGTGGGAAGGGGCTCGAGGGGTCCCTGCGGCGGCGGCGGTGGGTGTGTTCAGAAAGGCGTCACCGAGACCCCCAGGCGTTTTCCTGACGATGCTCGGCGTGGGGTCAACGTGCCGGGCCGCCTGCGGGGAGCAAGGCGGGGGTCTGGGGCAGCGTGGCCCTGGCTGCCGCTGCCACCGACCCACCCCTGAGCTCACAGTGCTCCCACAACCCGCTGGCCAGACCTGACTTGCCGCCAGCGGTGGGGACGTCGCAGCCTGGCCGAGGACGTGCCAGGCGTGCTGCACACGCGTGTTTCCCCGCGTGCCTGCACGGCCGTGCCAGCGGCTGGGTCAGAGCCACCAGCACAGCGACCCCGCCGCAACCCGGGAGCCGCCTCAGCAAAACAAAGTCAGACAATTACAACTTTTGGAAAGAAAGCAACTGCTCCACCTCTCAGCAGCCCTGACCCAGCGCAAGGTTACTGTTTCACCAGTACATTAGTTTCTTTTGCCAGCCAGAGGATGCTCTCCGCTACCCACTCCTCTCCCAGGAAAGGATTTCGGGTCCCCCCACCTGCAGACGTGCCCTGCACTCAGTTCTCTCCACGGGCACTGCTGTCTTCCACTCCACTGGGAAATACAGGTTGTGTTTAAAATGAAGGGGGAAAAAAGGGAAAAAGTCCATTAGACATCATACATTTAACCAATTCTGACTTGACCAGAATCCAATAAAATGCAGTTCATACAACATTTTTATTGCTAATTGGTTTGACTGTTAAAATTTAAATGCATGAAGTTACTTTAATGACAGACAGAGTGGACCTTGTTAACCTTTAAAAGGGTCTTAATTCATTTATATACCTCCTGAAATGCTTTGCACTTCTCCCTCTGCTGCACGGCCCTGGCTTCTTGGCCAGTCTCCTGCGCAGCCCCCGAGCACTGCCTGGTGCGCTTGTCCAGAGAGCAGCTCTCAGAAGAGGTTATTAAACGCAAAACGTGGCAGACGCGGGGGCCAGCGAAGCGCGGCCAGCGCTGGCCGGGGGCAGAGGCACCGCTGCGGGGGAGCACCCAGCGCGGGGGGGCCTGGGCCTCCATTTCTGGAGACGGGCTGTTAAAACAGTCGGTGCACAGCTCAGGTCCACGTTACCACCCGACGAGGGGCAGAGGTGGCCGGGCAGCCCGAAGCGGGTGCACGGGCGAGCAGCGGCACCGCAGCCCGCGGGCGCCGCGGCGGCAGACGAGGCTCCGGTGCAGCGCGGGCTGGTGCAGCCCGTCTCGCTGCTTGGAGGTCTGCTTCTCGGGACCCTGGCGCTGCCGCCGCTGGTGTTTTCACCACGGCCCAGGGACCCCTGCCGCACGCAGGTCCCGGTGTGTTACACGCTGCCGAACGTTTTCTATTTAAATGCAAATTTTGACTTTTCACTCAGCAGCTTGAGAAAGTTTTTCACACCGGAATGGGGGTCACGATAATAATTTATCCACAGGCCTCTTTCTACAATTACTATTTGTACAAGAAAAGTGTTGATACTTGGGTGGCTGGGAGAGGACTCCCGCAGCGGAGTCAGTCGGCCAAGGGAAGGGAAGGAGCACGGCCACGTCAGCATCCGTCCGTGTTTGTTTCCTCGGAATATTCTCAACGCACGGACGTCGTTGGGAAAAGGGCACTGCGATCTGCAGGACTCGCACAGCTGACCCTGCTGTTCGCCTGTTGATGGGGTCCCTTCGCTGTCTCTCTGGCTGTGGCAGAGCTGCCAAGCAGGGGAGAACGGCACCGGGGCCCACGGACAGGCTCTGCAGACCACATGCACTTGGGGGGAAAATTCTCCTTCCTGGGGCTTGGCAAGGTACCCAACCTCTCGCCTTGGCAGGGACCGATGCACACACAGTCAGATACCTGAACCGCAGCACGCTACGTTTGTCAGTCTCTAGGAGTCTGTCTGACATCCCTTTATAATTAATTACTTAATCCTCTGGCACCGGCAGCCAGGGAGGATGGATGGGCACTGAAACCTGCCTGCGTCCTGCAGCCCTCCGCCTCCGAGCACCCGCGGCTCTCCGGTTCAAGGCACGCCTGGCCACAGGTCCAGCGCTTCTCCGTGCTCGCCCCGTCCTGCCCTCAGCGCAGAAGCGGGTGCTGCGGCTTGCCAAGCCAGGCTGTTCAGCACCAAGGGGTCCAAATCTCAAGATGTTTTGCAGACTGTGGGAGCATGCCCACACGCACATGTGGGTGAATTGTGCACGCCTGTATTTCTTCGTGGGAAGAGCCACTGGAAGAGGCAGTTGTGGCAGTTCCTCTATCCGTGCCGTGTACGATACCTCTCCAGAGCGGAGTCCACCACCCGGCCTTGGGTTTGATTCACGTCTCCCTGGTGCTGAAGCGCAGGGATCAATCAAAGCCCTTGGGAAGAGGGCAGGGAGCCAGCTTTGATGACAGGATGGAGTTGTGTTGAGTGATTGTTCGCCTGCCATAGACACCCCCTTTGCAGAGGCTTGCGCCGGGCTCCCTTCCAACACTTCCAGCCACCCTCTGCTCAGCGTCCCAGGGCGAGTGGCACTGCAGCCAAAATCACCCTGTGCTCACCTTTCCCTGGCCCACCTGGGCAAAAGCCAGCTCAGCCCCTGAGAACAAGCTGTCCCTTTGAAGTGTGCAAAATGCAGCATAATTAAAATCACACAGAAGCTGCATCATTAAATAACATTATTGTTTCAAAGCCAAGCACTCCGAGTTAGGAAACATTAAAATTAAGGCGGCTATCGCAATCTTAATTCTGATCGTTTTGCTCAGCTGCACTAAGACAGAGCCCTTAACCGCGTGATGCATGCTGAACTTTCTACAGTGCAACTCTTTTTCAATATTTATCTTATTCTCATTCTTCAGTACATGGCCCCTGCCAGAGTTACCATGTTTAAAATCGTGCTTGGAAGACAGAGTGTTTGTTTGATGCGCCAGGGAGGCTTTTCTACAAGGCACGTCATCACAGCGTTTGATATACACACAAACGTATCTTCATTTATCTCATAGCCTTCTTACAAGGTACAAGGGATGATATTTCATAACATCATAAAAAAGGGCAGAGATGCAAGAAGATTAAATTCCATGGTTTCCGCTAATTTTGGATATGCAGTAAGTAGCGCCTGGTTTTTCCAAACACTGAGCAGTCACAGCATCCTTTTTACTCACAATCAAAGAGCGGTTCTGGGCTGACTTTGGCCGTTCGCTGAGAGCTCCCGGCAGTCGCAGCCCGCGGCCCCCGCAGCGGCCGCCTGTGCACAGCCCAGCCCGTCTCCCAGGATGAGCCGGAGACGGAGAAGCTGCGTCTCCTGAGCCACGCTGCACCCCCGAAACGTCAGACCCCCCTTGTTGCTGTATCCCTGCTTCGACCCTACGTACCTCTGGGAAGCGAAGCCAGGTTCCCGTGGGCAGCAGCCTCCTTCCCTGGCCAGCCTCAGCCCCAAGAGCAGGACCAGCCTGGCACTGGGCACGAGGGGCTGGGACAGAAATGGGTGGATCGCCAGGTGATCGAACAGTGCACGAAGCACTGGGGCCAAACCACAGTCGTGCAGGGAATTAAGAGAAATAGAAAAAACAGAAAGTCCACCACGTGGCATCATGTCACCCCCTCCCTGGTTCATCAGCAGGACAGGGATTACTGTAATGCCCGGCCCACGTGCGGCCACTGCCCAGGCGGCCGGTGCTCGCGTGACCCGCGGAGCCGGCAGCAGAAGGGGCAGGATCTCCTCGGCAGCTCTCCCGACTACTGGGGGCAGCCAAAGGGGCAGGAGCTGAGTTTGGTGGGTACGTCCCAGCCCCAGACTCTGGAAGAGACGATGCTGCCCTGCCCTAATCCTCTGTTTTTTCCAGACACACTCGCCCGGCTCAGCTGGCACCAGCAGCCGGCGGGTGCAAACGAGCACCTTGCACAACACAGGGACCGCGGGCACCTCGCGAGGGCCCGTGCGAGCCACGTCCCTGGGCCCGCACGCTGCATTTTCCCGCACTGCTCGCTGCCGGGACCGGGGACGCAGCACGGCCGCCCGTGCTGCCTCCCGAACCCCACCACCACCACCACGAACAGCAAGAGCCATAGAAAAGGGATCTGGAGCCGAGGTCACATCCTTTCTCTAATGTGAATTAGTCTGAGCACTAAATGAGTTCAGACTTAATTGTAAGCATTTTCTGTTAACTAAGCAAGAAATCTTATAATAACACAATAAGGTGCCATTTCACAGAATCCAAATGGAGCAATAAGCTAGTGCCTCATTTGTATGTATTTTTTTTCACAGTGATTGCTGACGCTGCTGCTTTTAATATATTCACATTGGCACAGCCATTTGCATTCAGATGCAATTATGAGTTAGAAACTCCCTCCTTTCTGCAAGCTCCAGAAAGGGAGAATTTCAGCCCAGAGACACGTTACTGTTCATTTTGTGGGGTCTAATTAAGGAGTCTGCTCTGGCAGGAATCGAATTCCTATTGTTACCAAAGGGAGCGTCCTGCAAAGAAATAGATTAAATTAAACCAAGCCTTTAAAATTCTTCCTTTTTCTCCACAAAATCTTATTGATCTTGAGCAGAAATAGTTATTTCCTATGGAAATAATGACCCTTCGGGGACAGAGGCCAAAAAGATGCATGAACTGCAGCCGTTCCTATAGAATGTTATCAGGTTACAGCTGTGCCACACACAGTCTGCCACTGGAAAAGCAGCACCGAGACCCTCCACGCCAGGGGGGGCTTGAGGTTGACAGCAAACCCTCCACAGACCCTGCTGCCACCAAACCTCACTCCAGCTTGGGAGCAGCGACAGGGTTTCCCAAGTCCCATCAGCAAAGGACCAGGCTCTCACGGGGTCGAAGCTGGTGCAAACGCTTGTCCCAGTGTCCCTGCAAGAGCAGCTGAGCTGGCGGTCTCCCAGCTCTGGGCTACCTCCGTAAAGAGATCCCAGATCAGAGGCAAGAGTGCCTGGGAAGAGCTGGCATCTGTAAATCTCTGATTTTAACAGGCCACAGCGTGAGGCTCCATGGTGCGGGCTGCTCTGGGACCGGAGGTATCCTCCACTTCCATTTATAAAGATGCTGCAGGCAGGCCAGCTGTATGAAAAATGGCAAATATAAATTCTGGCGCTCTGCCTGGAGCAAGGGCCCTCCCATATCCCCACAAGTTGCAGCTGTCCCATGACCTCTTCTGGTCAGCCCATCTCCTTCCCCCAGCCTGTAAATCCAGCGAGCGTCTCCCAGCTCCAAGGGAAGCCTGCCATCTCCCAAATGTTCCTCCCCAGGACAAAGCCCCCACCCGGGCTTGAAGACGTGAACATCCCCGTCCTGACACCTGCAGCCTGCACCTCTGCCCGGGAGACCGGAGGACACCCCTTGCCCCGCACCCCCGAGCTGCTTCAGGGCATGCCCTGGCCGCGGGGGTGGCTCGGGCAGGTCCCAGCTGCCTGCGGCGGTGCAGCACCCTCCGACGTCACACGCGCGTCCCCCCCTCACTCCCCTTTCTTTGCCATGGGCTCTATTGACAAGATGCCACACAAGAGCGATCGGAAGGCAGCACATCCCTCCAAACCCTCTGCTTTCCACCTGAGGAACAAATGAAAGAGAGAAGAGAAAATAAAAAGAAACCAAGAGAGGTTCCAAGCTCCAGCAAGGGATTTAGCTCCCCTCTTGCAGGGGAGGCTGGGCTGGGAAGAGCAGCGAGGCTCTTGCCTTGGGCGTAGGCACCGAGGCCGCGCCGGCGTGAGCCAGCACCATCCGTGACGTCTGGCTGTGATGCGTGAGAGGGGCAAGGAGCCCGGGGCTTGGAGGCACCCTGCAAAGATGTGGTGGGAGACGGAGCATCTGTGCGCCCGGCGTGCCCTCGCATCCCTCCCAGCTCTGTGAAAGGACCACATTGTGCTGCGACAGGCGCTCGCCACCCCGCCACTTCCACCTCGATTTCCAGGAACAGCACTAGGATTCGGGAAGGAACGCGCTCGGGAGCAGCCCCAGGGCCCAGCCACGCCAAAGTCCAGCCCTTGCCGGGGAAACCTCAGCACATCTGCGGCAGCCAGCGAGTGCAGGAGCCTCAGGCGGTCCCTCGAGCTGGGCACCCACCTCTTCTGCCGCAGCAGGGTCAGAGCTGGACTCCTCGGGTGCTGGCAGGTGGCAAGTAGCCTCCTCCTCCTCCTCCTCTCGCCAGGAGGGAGAAGTAGCAGAGGGAGGAGGAGGAGAAGACGGTATAATTACTGCAGCACCTGAGATCTCATAAAGAGTGCCATGTAGATTACCTCCTCCCGACAGGCTGGAGCTTTGGTTTATAGTTTACACCAGCATATATCGAATTAACCTCAGAGAAAAAGGTTAAACTATCAATCACGAACTGCAGTTTAAAGAACTGCATTCCCCATGATATATGGCACTGGCAGGCACGTCAGAACTAAGCCAAAGACTGCTTAAAAGTAACTGGGGATAATGGGCCTGGCTCCTTATGGAGATAGATGTGCAGTGTGTTGACTTTAATATGCTGCATAAATGAGACCCCGGTGTGGAAATATTGCATCACAATGTAAAACAATTTCCTCTATTCAAACAACCTCTAAGTAGACTTCTCCTATTTAATATTCGCTGGGCGGCTGGGCCAGCTCCGGGCTGCCCTCGGCGATGGCAGTGGTGCCGGCAGGGTGCGGGAGGGCACGCTGGTGGGGGGGCCCCGGCGAGCGCCGGGGCCGGGGGGTCCCGGGCAGGGAGCATCGGGCAGTCGCTGGCGCTCGCCTGGACCGGGGCCTCCACTAGCAGAGGGCTTCTATTAGCTGCACATGTGTAGAGCAGCGGGGCTGTAATTTGAAGACATGTAACACAGACTGTTTACATTTTTGCAATCCTGGATAGTTATGTGCTGAATTTCTCTACTGGAAAGAAAAACTGCATGAGCAGGGAATGCAGAGAAGGAGGAGGCTTCTCCCCTCCGGAGCAAGGGGGATGCACTGCGTCTGGGAGCGGGCTTGGGAGCGGACACGCACCCTCGCTGCCCCGGGCCAAGGGGCCCCTCACGTCCCTGCTTGGCCGAGGCGGTCTGCAGCCCGCGGTGGCAGCACCGGGCAGTGGGACTGCTCCAGATTGTGGCTGCCCGTGGCTGCTGAAGAGGCTGGGAGCTCCCCACGGGAAGCCGCAGGGCTGATGCCACGCTGGCAGACGTGCAGAGGCGGGTCCTTGCCCAGGGCAGGGCTGGGACCCCTGCTCCAGCCAGCGTCAGCCTGAGGCTGCTGAGCCCCCGGACCACCGGCCCCGCTGTGAGCGGGGACGCGTCTGCGGGGAGTGGGGACACGTGCTACAAGTTGATTTTTAATTGTAATAAATATAATTGCTAGGTTTGGGCAAAGCTACTCATTACTGCCTCAGGAGCTCTGGGAGAATCATCGTTTGATACTCTCAGCCAAGGATACCCCTGTCCGGTTTTCATCATGCACCTAATTGCAACGACTACATAAACGCCATTGCTTTGGCCAAGGAATGGGAACGGTCACGCTGGCGATGGCACCTGCGAGAGACAAGCCTTCCGCTGCCGCGGGAACAGCCACCCCCAAATCGGGAGCAGCCCAGGGGCTGGGGAGCGCGGGAAGGGCGTGAGAGCAAGGGCGAGCTCGGGCGAGCTCTGCTCCTGCTCCCCGGGGATGGCACCGCTGCCGTCACCCAGGCCGCTGCCCGGCCAAACCCCGGCCCTGCGGAGCTCCCAAGGGCGAGGGGAATGACCCCTCCGGCCTGGGCCTTCGGTCAGTCCTTGCTCCGGCTGAGCTGAGACCAGAGCGGCTCGTTGTGCTCCGTCAGCCTAAAGACGGGCTCGTCTGAGGTTAGTGCTTTACCTAACACGCTGTCTTGAGGAGAAGAAAAGGTCAGTGAGACTTTTGAAATAAAAATGTTTCCATCTCAGTTGAGAAAAAGCCCAGATGGGTGAGCAAAGTTTAGAAAAGGGAAAGAATTGAGCGAGCAAGCAATACTGTGAGAAGCTGATAAGAGGAGCTCTAGCAGGAGAATAGGGGAGCCTTGTCTATCAGCCTATTAAAGGCTATTCTTACAAGTTTTTTTTTCTTTTCATTAATACGCAGGGTGAATAGAACATTGAATAAAAATCAGTACTTACTGCACAATTGTAGGATTGAAAGGTAACTGTCAACAGAAGGATTGGGGTGACAAAAGGGGCCATTTCAGTGCTTAGCAAATGATTTTCGGCTTGTCATTTCAATAGGCCGTGTTTTTCAGAGATTGTGTTTTTTTGAATAGCGTTTATTACCATGCTTTTTAAAAATTTCATGTTGTCTCTTTGCAGGCACCATTCATTTGCAGATGCAGTATTCCTTTTTGGTTGTCAGAGGGATACTGCTTTAGAAAAATAAAGTACAGTCGTCCAGTGAGAAAAAGGATTCTCTTGTGAAGCTAATGGCTGGGAGAAAAACAATCGGGGCAGCTCCTACCTTCTTGCCAGCCTGACCCAGTTTCTCCCACTGTTTTTTATTCATGATCGCGTGGGCCACTGGTTCTCTCCATTTCAAATTACAAGTATGATGCTGAGTAAGATAAAACTTTTTAACAGAAAGCCCATCTTCCTTAATGCTCCAGTTTTGCAGCTGGAGATCCTAAAATACAAATAGGTCTCCTATCTCTCGCCTACAGACAAGAGGTCCAATTTTGCAGTCTTTATTCAGACAAAATCCCATTTACCTCAATGGGGGCTTTGCTTGAATAAGCAGTGGGCAATTAACGCTCAGACTTTACAAAAGAGATACGTGGGGTGTTTAATGCATTGTGTGTATGCCCAAGAGGAGAAGCTAAGTGACAAAGTTTTACGGTTATCTGCTTTAAATAAAATCTTTGAAAACACGTGTTGGTTTAATCAAAATGATCATGTTCATTGCTACATAATTGCTCGTATAGGTCCAGAATTTGCATGACACTGTATACTATGCAATAGTGGTTAAAAGGACTTGCATTAGGATTTCATATCATTTTAACAAAAACCACCATTTTTGGCACCCTGGGCTCCTAAGTAGAGAGTAATCTAGAATTAGTGAGAAATAGATTTCATGGCTTTAAGTCACTTTATAGTGTGCAGGTCTTGAACCCTGATCTTTTGTAAATTGAACCACTTGTGAAAAAACAAAGGGCTCTAATCCTTTTAAACTGCCACTGCACATCCCTGGCCCAGTGCCCTTGAGAAGTGATTTAAATGGCATTGAGTATGGCAGTTCAAAACATACTCAGATCTGTTAAGAGGCTGATATCTATGAAGGGAATGGAAGCAGGGTAAAAAAAGCTAATTAAAAGTATTGATGAGTCTGCCAGAGAGAATAATATCCTTCAGCCCTCTGAAAATCACCCGGAGCAAGACCGGGATCCTCCTGAAACAGCCGCTACAGCGAGGAGGAGAGGGACGGCGGGGAGGAGGAGGGTGCCAGGCCTGGTTTAAGTGCTTGCTGGGGCTGGAGAGGGCAGGACGCACTTCCCAGTGCAGGTCAGTGCCTCGCGTGTCACCAGCACTGGCTGCCACCAGCTCCGAGGGATCCCGGCTGGATCCTAGCTCGCGAGTGGATCCCAGACCACTTCCCCAGGACTGGCACCCAGCACATCACTTGTTCCTTTTCCTGTTCCACAACAGCCTCCGCGAGAGGCGACTCGGGGCAGCCCCAGCTGAAACGCTGGCGGGGCCGGCAGCAGTGGCCGGAGATGCTGGGGCAGCGGAGAGCCCCGCCGGCCCCTTTGGTGGGGCCCAGGCTTCGGCCACGGGTCCAGCCTGGGTGGGCAGCGGGCAGGGAGCTGCCCCCAGCCATCCCCCTAGGCTGCTCCCACCTCTCGCTCTGCCTGGGGCCTCTCCTGCCACATTAACAGCCCACGTGTTCACAAAAATCCATGCTTGCAATTTGGGACACTGTTTAGAAGATCCCTGCCCAGCGCGCAGCTCTGTAGCCTGCACAGTCTTGTAGCCTCCGACCCAGCTCGGGGGAGGGCTTTGCCTCTTAAAACCCCTTTTTTCCCTTTCCTCCAAAACACAAGACACCACTTGTGAACTATCCCAGGTGACCTGGAGTTTTCTGTGTTAGATAAACATTACTAATTCAAAAGCACTTTTCTTTTCAACAGCTAGAATTAAATCAGAACTCTTTCCCGAGGAGCCGCAGCAATAATGGGTGTGTTAATGAGGATTATCCTTCCTGCCAGCCCCAAGGAAGAGCTGATAAATCAATAGACCCATCATACGAGTGCTCCTCCCCGTCTCCCCGGTCTGCAGGCCCCGGCGAGGTGTGCGGCCGTGGTGGTGGGGAGAGGCACGGCCGGTGTCCCCCCCGGCGGGCGGCCGTGCTCACGGGGGTGCTGGCTACGGGGTGGAGGGCAGGGGTCCACCCGCACCGCACGGCCCCGCGCGCCGGGCAGGGATCCTGCCATCGTCCCTGCTTTGCCTGGCCAGATCCTCCTCACCCCCGCCAGCATGGCTCCTGAAACCGAACCTGCCAGGCCGGCAACGCTTCACCCGGCGCCGCGCTCAGGCATCCCACCGCTCCTCTGCGTGCACAGGGAAGGACGCCTGGCCTACTCTTTTTGCACCGCCAGCTTGCATGTCGCCCTTTCCCGTCCCCGTGCCAGGGCCCTGTGGCAGCGCTCGTTACTCCGGGTGTCTGCAGGGCTGTCCTGACGTCGCCGCTGCGTGCCGCGGGCTGTGCATTTGCCAGCACCCCCGACCTCGCACGCCGACGCCGAGCCGCGTGTGGAGCCTTTTCCACCACAGCAATAAGAGCTGGAGCTCAGGGGCCAGGAAGGACAAAATGTTCAGTTTCCTTAGCAATAGCAGAAAAACAAGAATTTCACTTTGAAAAACTTTAAAAAAAAAAAAAAGCACTGTTCTTTAGCAAACCTGCTGTCTGCTCTTCTCCCAGGGGAAAGGCTGAGACAAGGATCTCTACAATAGAAATGCCTGACTGGTGTTTAAAGTGCCCTTGTTAGCCCTGCCTTGATGGCTGTCTGGAGAATCACAGATCCCACAGATATTTAAGGCCATATAATTTGCTTATCTCCTTGTACAGTCTTAAGCAGCCCCTGAAGAAAGAGACAGGCTGTTCCCTCCCAAACACTTCTGTTTCCAGCTGACGTTGGGGTCACAGCAGAGGCGCCGGGTGACAGCACAGAGGACCCCACCCGAGGCACCCACCCCTGTCCTCACGCAACCCCACAGCACGCTCGCGGTGGGAGCGCAGCCACCAGCGGGCACCAGCCAGGACCACCGGCGGCTGCTGCCGGCCCGGGGACCTCCACGGCACCGGGCTGAGCCGCGGCCCCGCCAGCGCCGTGGCAGGGGCTGTCGGGGACGCTTTCTGCGGGATGCGGCCTCTTACCCCGTGTTTCAGCGGGGTTTCAGAGTGCCGCTCTGCCCGCCCTCCGCACCGGAGCCGTGCGCTCCTGCTCCGGCACCCAGCAGCCATTTGCTCAAGCCGCGGCCCATCCCGCAGCAGTCGGTGGTGGCTTCCCCCAGGCCTCGCATCCTAAATATTGATGGAGAACCGGGATGAAAGGCCAAAGAGCCCATGTTAGAGCACTCTCTGGACATTAGTCAGACAAAAGACTTTAAAACAAAGTTCAATTAGGTGTGAAGGAAACTACAGGCTATGCAAGCAACAGCACCACTGTGTGAATTAGAGAGATGTTAGAGCAGGAGACAATATGCAGCCCCACATAAACGCATTTGTCTTTGCTCTGCACCAGCCTTCACTGCCAGCTTCAAGCCATGCAAACAGAAGCCTCCTGGCATATTTGGAAGATAGTCAACATTTCCAGCTATAATATTTTAATTATAAAGCATGCTGTTGAGTCAGTTATATGCAGCGACCGGCTCAGTGGAAGGCCCAGCGCCGCCAGGTGCGGGCTCTAACGGGCACGTTGGGATAATGTTTCTCCAAAAAGCAAACGGTCTCCTCCCCGCAGCCAAGCGCGGAGCCTCCCCACCGCTGCTGGCTGCACTGCCGCACCGACTCCAGACACGGGGCCACCATTTCTGCCTGGGAACACAGCTTTTTGCAGCAGACACAGCCACCTTACATCTTCCGGGAAAGCCCATGAAACGCAGCAGATGAGGATCTGCGGCATCTCCAGCACAGACAGAGTCTCTGGGGCAAAGGGCAGCTGAAGCATCCACAGACTCTCTCTGGAGGCAGAAGCGGTTCCTGCTTCACTGCTGCAAACCCGTATTTGGCTGGAATTTTCTGACGACTTTTCCAGCTGCCGGGATATCTCCTACATCCCCGATTCCTCATCTCCTCTGTGCCACCCATCCTTCCTTCCCAAATATCATCACGTGTGCCTCTCTCATAGCCTTTCCACAAGCGCCAGCGACTGCTCTGCTTGCAGAGCTGTGGTACCTCAGACAAGAAGGGCTGAGCAGCACTGAAAGGCTGTTGTGTCCCTTGGTACCACTACTGGGAAATAGAACACAGAAATACGAATTCAACAAGGAAATAATAAAAAAACGGTCATTGCTAAATGCAATAGATGCTGAGTGCCCAGGGATAACACAAAGAGAACCTGAGAGCTGGAGGCATGAAGTCCCAAAGTCCTAGGAGATTAAACAGGAATGGCATGTTGCAGTGCAGGGATTTTGCTTTGGGGCTGCCTTGACTCTAAATCAAAGTTTGAGAAGTTCTCATCTGAATTTGTACGTGAGCCCTGGCAAAGGCACCAGCAGCAAGTGTGCAGCGTTAAACCACGGACGCTTCGAATGCCGTTTGGGCACGTATAGGAATCTGGGCTGCACAACCGATATCCAGGAGCTGGACAGGGACAACTGATTGTATTTTAATTGCAGGCTCAGTATGAAACAAGGTGTGGGCCAAAGTGCAGCTACAAGGTACGGCGCCAAGAAGGATTTGGGGCCAGCAATAGATACTCTGGCAAACTCGGCCCTACAGCTCCAATTATGAGACTTCTCTTATACCACTGTCTCTAAACATTGGCTTCTGACTGCAGTGCTTTATGCCAAATTGTAATCGCCCTCATTCTACTAATGGTCAAAATGCTTGGAGTCCAAACGGGATATAATAATCACCGAGGAGGAGAAAATGCACTTCAGAGATTATGCTCAGCATAGCGTGTGGCAGTATATAGGGAATTGCAACATATGTCATGGCAGTGTGATTACCTCACAGGATCTGGAAAAACACACTTTTCCTGTTCAGACTCCAAAATGATCATAAATTCAAATGGGTTTTGCAGCTTTCTGTGAGGAAGACTCTCCAACAAACTCCACCAGCCAGTGAAACGCCAGACCGTCTGCAGAAAGGCACTGGCAGTGCAGCGTTGTTCCTCAGAGCGCTAAGAGAGCCCATTGACACTGTTCACACCATCATAATAAGCCCTGATTTATAGCTTATTAAAATAGAGTGAGTTGAGATAAAATGCCAGGAATAAAAAAAAAAATGACTGGATTGAGTGTGACTTGGCTTATTGAGTTTGTTTCCTATCTTTTTATAAGGGCTATAAAAACAAACAGCTCTCACTTGACTAAAGAAATCATTCATTAAGTTCCTCCACTTGCTCCAGCACATCCAGACACAGGCAAATAAATTCCGGGTGTCCCTTTCAGGAGCTCGTCCCAAGAACACCGGTGGAGCCCGTTGGCTCTGGCAGTGCCACCAGGGCAGGAGCAGGCTGGCGGAGGCACGGTCTGCGGCTGCACTGGGGGGTCCCCGGGGTCCGCGAGGTGTCCCGGGCCCACGCAGGGCTGTCCGCCCACGAGACGTGGCCAGCCAGGGTCACATCCAGCCCGCTGAGACGTGGCGATAAACGTAATTGGGGAAGGGAAGGGAAGGGAAGGGAAGGGCTGAGCAGCTGGGGAAGAGAAGGAGGAGCCTGAGGCAAAATTTATTTCTGTCAACTGGTGGTCTATTTCCCTGATACCATTTCCTTGTATACAGATAAGGAGTTATCTTAAATGACCATGTCTTTTTCAATTTGTACTTAACAGTCAGTCCCATTTTCCTTATATGATACTATCACAGCAGGATGAAAAATGCATTACAATAATCCCTGAGGATCTTCATATATCAATATCAAATGGTCTGAAATTGACCTGTTATAAAAACCAGCCTTTCAAGTCAGAAAAAACTTAAATAAAAAAAGCAAATTTCAGAGCTTGCAGTATGCTCCATAACCCAAATACTCAGGCACAAAGAGCAACGTTTCCAGAATACTTAATGAAAACAAACCTTCAACATCCATGAAAAAAAAAAGCTTACTATTGATACATCTGCTTAACGTTTGCTGCACCTTCGAGGAATGCTAACCCTGGGCCGGACTGACGCACAAAGCCAAATCAGGTTGAGCCCCTGATTCCAGGTCCAGCGATTTAGCACCGGGAATTTTCCCCCCGCCTGCCCAAGCTGGAGTGGCGGCAGCCGGAGAGGAGGAAGAGAAAGCGTCTGAAGCTGACAGCACCTCAGTTCTGCCCCCGCCAACCTGCTCGGTGTGTGGCACTGCCGGTACCCGGCTCTGCTCCGGAGTCGCAGGGGCAGAGGCAGCCCTGGCACTGGGGGGTCAGAAAGAAGCTTGCTGGCCCCAAGCCCCCTCAAGCTCCCCTGCAGGCTGGAGGTGCAAGAAGCACAGGACACACAGCGTCAAGCCCTTAACATTTTTCCCGCAACTTTTTAAACAAAAATGTACCTCCAGGCTTTTCCACACAATGCAATGAGAGGATGGGGCACTTCTCTGGGATAACACCTGCAGCTGCAGCTCAGGCTCCAGCTGGGTTCGCCCCTCGCTCACTTGCAAATACTCGCAGCAAGAGGAGTGGAGAGCAGCCTGGGGTTGCTCAGAGGCAAAGAGGCTCTCTCCATTCAACACATGTTTGCAATAAGTACAAACACGACATTATCACACCACTTTATTCTGCCTTAACTATCGGCACACATTTCCCTTCTCAGTATCACAGCTATTGGGGATTTGTCATCCAAATTAGAGCTAAAGATACAAAAATACCTAATCAGAAGAAGCTGGTTTTGTTATGAGTTATTGGCCCACCACAAGCCAGTAGGAAAAAAAAAGAAGAAAAAAAAAAAGAGAGAGAGAAAAAAGGCTGCAAAGGAGACATGCACCAGCAGAGCAGCCGGCACCTAAAGTGCGTCTGAGGCAAGTTCCAACCACAGCCAATGCAGACGACATCTGCTGCTGAAGGAGATGCAGACAGGCACCTCTTGCCATGAGGGAGGACCCAAAACTCCAGACCCCAGACAACACCACAAACTTGGGGCACACTGAAAATCTGGCAAGGGGCCATGTGGTGCCAAGTACAGTGCTGGGGCCAGCATTCGCTGAAGCCGCGTCCCCTGCCATGTCCTTGGGGCCGGACCCCGTGGACTCCGGCACCAGCACTGCGCAGATGCCTATCCTCAATGTCGAGAGATGCTGCAGTCCCAAAGCAGAGTCCTTGAGGATCAGGCAGAACCGACAGAGGTGGGCACAGACGGGATAGGAAATCACAGATAAAAATAACACCATTAAACGAGTTGGGACTTGGCAGCACTTTGCCCAGAGCTCAGGGATGCTCTTCCTTTCCTGCTCTTTTTACCCTCCTGCTGCAGTGACTCTCCCGCGCAGGGACCGGGGCCGCAGGGTTTGCACAGCACCAGCTCTGCCCCAGCGCCGTGCTCGACCTGCTGCCCCGGCTGCCAGGCACTGCCCCGCTCTCACGCCGCCCCTGTCCCGCTTGGCACGCGCGCCCTGCGCTGTGCGGGATGCTCTGCGCCAGGTTTGAATCTTCCATCCCTCCAGGAAGGTGGAGCTACCATGAAGGAGACGAGTCATGACCGCTCAGGAGCCTCAGCCTTGCTGTCCGTGGGACAGTCCCCGAGAGAGGGGCTTGCGTTGTGCCAAGCAGGGCTGTGGCTTTGGCTTTTCCAGCTGCCCGTGGCGCGGCATCCCTCCCACCCCGTGCCAACTGCAAAAGTTGAGCTGACAACGGGTCCTGCAGGAGACTCTGCCAAAGAGGAGACAGCAGTGTGAATCCTGGCACACGTCTGAAAGGAAGGCCGCCAGCTTTAAGTGAATTTCATGAGAAGTGCATTGGGCTACTTATCATTTTAAATGAGACCTGCATCTAAAATGAGAGACACAGGAGGATGTAAGTAATGTCAGAACAGAGCCCCTTATTAATTAATAAACAGGAGTGCAAGCTAAAAGCTTTACATCCACCACGGCTAAATGCACGGTTAAAAGCCCTATTATAACCTGTGTTCATAATATATTCCAAGCATTCTACCTCGCTCTGAAGTGCATGTGGTATGACACCATCTACCTGCTGCAGCATGCAATTAAAATTAAGAAGCGGTTCAGCCTGTGATGAATACGCAGTGAAACGCTGCACAGCAATATCACCTGGCAGATCAACCTAATTGTCACGGCATCTGCAATGCCAGAGTTCAGCTGGAATGTATGTGTTCATTACAAATCCTGGCTTTGCCGGGATTTCTGACAGGGCGTTGTGCTCTCGCACGCTAACTGAAGCTTGCTGGTGCAGTATAGCTCTCGGCTGATCTTTTTTTAAAATAATACCTAGGGCTTCCTAAATCATTTTAAAATCAAGGCACATTTTGATTTATTTGGTTTTCTTCTGCCATCATTAAAAGCGTGCCACGGTTGTTACACACAAATTCACATGATCTTGTTCACCAAGCGCAGTCACCATAAGCGAACATGCAAAGTAGGTATTAACAGGCACACATGGCCACTTAGATGCCTACTCATTTGCATATGCAAATACTCATTTTGCATGCAAAATGTGATGTACAGAAAATGGACATCTAAATCGAAGTCACAACGCTTGTACTAGCACTAGCCATGGTAATGGCTTTGCCACTGCTTGCAGACAATATTGACATATATGCTAAATTATTATGAGTACTGTTGATGAAAAGTGCTGTAAAATGGCCAGGCATTATTATTATTTTTACAGCTAAGGGGGTTCATTAGCATTCATTAATTTTTAAAAGACACCTTTGGAGTGGGTCAGCATTATTATCTCCTCTGCCCTGGCCTCCCCTCTATACGGCAGGAATAGGCAGCCTGCCTGGCACTACAGGGCGGGAGGGGCTGTGAGGTGTCGGAAATGCCCCCCTTCCCTTTCGCCTTGCAGAGCACCGATTTCTAACAAGTCCACCCTGCTCAGAGCAATGCCAAGGATAACTTTTAAGAGGATTATGAGGACAGTATCTCTAACACTGACTTCATGAGAGACCCCAGGATCATCCAACAGTTGATGTGTTTGGCAAAGACTCCCCGCCACTGAGCCTCCAGGCACGGCATCGCCCACAGCCCCTCTCACCGCGATGCCGGCGTTGGTGCGGCCGTGCCAGCGGTGCCCTCTGGATCGGGGGGCTGGGGAGCACTGAGCACCTCTTCGTAAAAACAGCAAGCAGGTTTAAGATAAGCCCTCCAAGCCCAAGGGAGAGGACTCCTTGCCCCGAGCAGCTGAAGGCAGAGCCCGTAAGACCGGTGAACCGCCCCGCTGACACCAACAGCCAGGTCACGTCCAGCCTGCGCTCCCGGAAGGCAGCTCCGAACACCCCGCGCCTCCACCACGGGCTCCCCTGCCGTCCCCATCCCCTCTTCTGCTCAACTCCGTGGCAGCCTGCTGAACACATGCGCTGGTGCTCTGCTGCACACAAAGAAGTCATTCTGGGAAATCCTGGCTTTTGGCATGACTGAGGTTTATCGCAAAAAGCGATCCCATTTTCAGGCAGATTTCCACTAATGAGTAAAGACTTGACGGCCATATGCTCTCCACAGCCTCTCCTGCTTACTGCTAGTTCCTTCCACTTCCTTCTTCGTAATGGGGAAGAGACATGATACATTTCTGTGCTGTTTCAGTATTATATTAAGACTGTTAAACTTACCCACATTAAATCAAAGAAATTAAAAAAAACAGCAGGATATCAAACTTAATTACTTCTTTAAGACTGTGCTGTATAGCTTGATGGGCCAGCCTCCTGCACACTGGAGGCCAGAGATCCCTTCCCTCCAACTGCATGGCATTAATGAAGTGCACGTGACGCAGGTGTGAGTGGAATGCAAGACCCTCTATGTATGTAATATAGCACAATTATTTACAAATACATGTGAACAGAAATACAAAATGGTATTTCTATACAGCTATAAGCACAGAAGTACACACATCCTCTCACAAAACTTTTTGAGCTATTGAAGGTCTCTGCATCCTATATGAAAACACAAAGCTACTCTCTCCTTTAGTGCGTCTGATTCCGCCTCTCTAATATCTAAGGACAAGCGATCCTTAAAAACTCTGCAAAGCTGGAAAAACTTCTTTCTCCTTGGCAACCCCATAAGCAATGTATTGGAGAGCCAGAGAGGTCTTTTACCTTACCTCATGGATATAATACCACAGAGGTACAATTTGCATTCCTCTCTCTTTGGCTAGGTATTATCATTCCTTTTTTAGATTATATTTAGAAAATATGTGTTGGCAGTTAGACTTGGAACGCTTGTTTAAAAGCTTTAATAACAAGGTAATGGGAAATATTTCTTTGAAAAGGAAATGGGGTGTTTGTGTGAAATTCTGGAATTGATGAAACGCAGCAGTGAAAACCAGTCATGTTACATTTACACACAAAATTGCAGCGGTGCTGTTGACTTGGGTGTTAGGGTTGCTTACTGCAGGCAACAACAGCAGCCGAGGGCGAGGGAGGCCAGCCACCGCTCCGTCCCTGCTGCAGGCACCTTGGGTGCCTGCCTGCTCTCGGGGGGTCACGCTGACACACGCGACCGGCGCGTAACGCCGTGTTTGTGCTTCTATTTCCCTGCATCTCCAGCTGAGCTGAGCTCCCAAATATTCAAAGTGATGAATTAGATAAGGACACGCGATTTACAAACAGTCTCCGGCTCCCAGACCGGCGTGATGGTCAGCGCCTGTTCCCGGGATGCAGGCTAGATCACCGCCGACAGCCACAGCTTTACGAAAAGAAAAGAAACAGATTCAGAACAAAGTTTGAAATAGTTCTTACAGTTTGTGCAGCTGCTGAAGGCAAACAAAAAGTCAGAGAAGTGCTCGCATGCAGCATGACACACTTCGGTTTGTATTACAATAAAAGCATGATTTGACATTAATTCTCTGTTTTTTGTAGAAAACCCCTGTGCAAAGCTTCTTAGTCACTAGCCCGGTTTGATGGGCAGAGCAGCCAGGCCTCACACAGAAAGGGTTAAAAGAAAATGTTATACTAAAAGAAATCTTTCTACAAGTATAAAAAAGCAAAATGATTGTAAATTCCACCAGGGGAATTCTGCCATGAATATGCTTCACCTTTCGCAGAATCTCCCGCCCTGCCTCAGAGGATAACTGACCTTTGGAGAAAAATAATGAAAAGAAGAAATTCCTTGGAGAAAATAATGTGGCCAGGCCTCAGTAATGAGATCTGCTCCCTTTATGTTGCTATGACAACCGCAGTCATTTTATAATACAAAATACATGAATGGGAAAGAGGGCCATCTCCTCTCACCGGAGCCGGCGCCTCGGCACCCTTTAGCCCTCGCACACTTCTCGCAGGACGGCAACATGTTTGATTTCATTTGTGCTCTGCTTCATTTCCCTTTAATGCACATATGATCAAGAAATCCTACTCCCTTGAATGCTCTAATTATCACTCATTAACTAGTTTCTGGGGCTGCAGGCGCTGGGGAGGGAGCGGGCACCCCGGCCCTGCCTCCCTCAGCAGGGCGCACGCGGGCACAAGGAGCCCCCGGCTCCTTCCCGCAGCCAGCGGGAAGCGTGAGGCTGGAGGCGGCTCTTGGAAAGACCCTCCTGCTCTTGACCTAAAACTGCAGGTTTCCCACCCCGCTGAGCGGTGACACCCTGTCCCGGCACATCGGCCTCTGCCCGGGCCCGGGGCAAGCAGCTGGGCTGCAGCGCAGGCACGGCTGGGGCCCGCGCGGCCACGCGCAGACCCTTTCCCCACCGCTGGCCACGAGGACGTCTGGGGCTGTGACATCGAGTCCCATTTTCATGACCTTGCCTCCCGGTCCCCCGTCTCCCTGCCGCCTTCCCGCACAGTGCCCGTCAAGGCAGAGCGCCGTAGCTGAGCCTCCCAAAGCCTCCCAAAGCCTACCCCTCTCTCGGCAGCAGCCGGCTCCATCACGTAACCACCAGCAGACACACATCGGTGATGTACACCCAGAGGATACGTGCCACAGCGGGAGCTGCAGACATCTCACCCCTCTCCTCCCCCCTCCCACAGCTTCCATTTTTTTCCCATCTCAGCTAGAAACCCGTATCTGTGTGTGTTTGAGTCTTTGCCTTTCTCGTCTGGTCCGGCAGGGTGGCTGGAAGAGGGCAGGAAGGCCGGGTGCAGGCAGCAAGGCTGGGTGCAGGCAGCAAGGCTGGGTGCAGGCAGCAAGGCCGGGTGCAGGCAGCAAGGCTGGGTGCAGGCGGGAAGGCCGGGTGCAGGCAGCAAGGCCGGGTGCAGGCGGGAAGGCCGGGTGCAGGCGGGAAGGCCGGGTGCAGGCAGCAAGGCCGGGTGCAGGCAGCAAGGCCGGGTGCAGGCGGCAAGGCCGGGTGCAGGCGGGAAGGCCGGGTGCAGGCGGCAATGGCTGTGTAAGTCATGAGGCACAGGTCCAAAACCCTGAAAGGAGAGGACTCGGCTGACCCGAGGAATCGGGATGTCGGGAGGGAGAGGGGTATTTATGTCCTGAGAGCTATTCTTGGATGCACTTTCTGAGCGACCCACTTCTCCGAGAAATCCTGCGGTTGCTGCGCTGGACCTCCTCGGCGGCTGGGACAGGCCCCGGCCCAGGGCCCCTTCCACAGCACGCCCGGGTGCTTTGCAACCAAGTGCTGCTGGCCAGGAGAGAAACGGGGCTGAGAACGGAGAACGTACAAAAACAATGGCAGCAGATATTTGTCAGGATCACGTCCAGAACCACAGAGGAAAAGAAGGTGCTTTTACCACAGAGACGCCTGTACATGGCCTATGCGTTCCTCCCCGTCCCTCACTTAGTTTAAATTACACTTCATTTTGTAGGCTGCTTGTAGGCTGGAGCTGTGCACTTCCAGCCACTGCTCAGGGAGGGTAGTGTTTCAAAAGCGGTGCAACCAGCTCCACGTTGCAGACACAAAGGCAATTCCCCGATACCTCTCAGCCATGCAGAGGAAAGGGTTTTACTCTTGCAGCTCAGGCAGCTGTGACAGAGGTGCGCACATGCCGGGGACGGGGATGGGGATGCACAGCTCAGGTCAGAGAACGAGCGGCTACAAGGAGGCCCCGCAGGATGGTGGCTGCTGGCTGGCACCCATGCCATCGTCTCTCGAGCCAGAGGTTCCCGTCTTCAGAAGGATGCGGCACCAGAAGTGTTTTGTCAGATCCTCAGCATACGCAAAATCCTGGGTTTATATTTCAATTTTGTGAAGAGGTTGCTGATGCAGTCTCCATTCCTTGCTTGGGAGACTTTCCCAGGTCTACAGGCACACTGCTTGTGTTTGTGCAGGACTTTACTCCTTAGGCAGCTGAGCAAAATATTGCAAGCAAAACAGAGAAGTAACTTGTGACAAGGAGGAACGAGGGGCCAGACGGTGCCAGTCCCAGAGCAGGTTTGAGGCCACCGGGGAGCTGCCTCATGAGCACTACCTCTGCTCCACAGGGCCTCTGAAAGCCGAGCTTTTGTCAAATCAGATGTCAGCAAAGTGGGAAGATTTGTGTGAGAGCCTGGATGTACATCCCAGGCTTTTCCAGAGGAAGATACACTTACTCTTTGGCGTGCGGGGCTCTCCGGCTCGCCTCGAGCCACTTTCATGTGTGAGCAGGATTATGACTGCGAGGACTAAAGGCCCAAAATCAGACCAGGAGATGGAAACGGAGAAGTCAAGGGGGAGCTAAGCGTGGTCTTTCGGTTAATCCAGAGCTTCAGACCGTTTCCTGTTTCCCAGGTGGTCTGCCGGGAGACCTGAGCTCGCCTGCACAGTCAGCAGAATTGCCAGGCGAACTGAAAGAGTGCTGGGAAAAACTACAAAACCGAGGTCTGCAAATGAAGAAAACAGCCAGAAAAACAAGGAAAACGAAGAGGGTGGAGAAAAAGGAGGCCAAGAAACCAGGAGAACAAGAGGCTCCAGTCCATGCCTTTATATAGCTCAAGCAAGCAGCAGCATGGAGGGTGCTGGGGCTGTCTGACGGGATGGGGCCGTGAGGCGGACAAACGGGACAGGGTTACTTTCATCTCCCTCTCTGCTGTCCTTTCATGGTGACATTTCCCAAAGAACAGAGGTTAGCAGGAAAAGATGAAAAGCTGAGGGAAACAGAGTTGAAGGCAGGCAAAATCCAGACCACTAAAATCAACTGCCATTTTCCAGCAGTTTCCAGTACGGTGATAGACGTTTCCAGGACAGCCTTTTGGGTCAACACTTCTGAGGATGGAAGTTGCAGTGGGGTCTGCCTCTTCTTCGGCAGCCGAGGCGGATCTCTGAATCTCCTTTTTCCCCTCCCAAACACTTTCACTTGCCTCTGGTGACTAAGTCTGAGGACCATGGAAGGATTTCTGCAACCATCTATCTGAGCAAGCCAGAAAAGTATTAGGAGCAACCACTATATCAGGACGGCTCTGAACCATTCAAAGGCAGGGAGCCAAGGTATTTCCAAAGCCAGAATAAAATTTAAGTTGCCCTCTGACTGGTGCCTTCTTTGTATGTGGAATTTGCATGTGGCAGCAAGATCCACCTTATTTCAAATACCATTGCAGAGGCTAATTTAAATTCTTTTTATGCAAATGTTCAGTAGTATGGAACAGTAATAAATCTGGGAAACCACTGGAAAGATGTTTAAGAGAACATACAAATTCTGGTCACACATCAGCAATTAGGAATCCCAAGAAGGAGAAAGCACCTGTCTTGGCCTTTATTGAATATTATTCTCAATTAGAATATTCATCATATACACAAGACAATTCCTCCATTCAAACTTCCATAGACATGTTCAAACTACATCATATCTGCAAAACAGAGAGATGGAAGTTATCATAACCTGTCTCTGAATAAAGCATTACTGAAACTATAAATGGTCCTGTCTGAAGCTTGCTGAAGTGCAGAAGCCTGACAGATGCTGCACAGAAATATGACTGGCTGGATGATGTCTTCTGAAACAGCTTGCAGGAAAATGATCCCATTATGACTGAGGCTTTCCAAGCAGCCACCATGAATACCTAGCAGCAAGCAGAGGCTCTGATGCAGGGAGGGCCATGCGCAGCGTAGCAAGCGAGGTGACTCTGGAGATGCTGCTGGCCCATGGGGAGCATGGTCCCGCCTGGAGGCTGTCCAGGCACATCGCTCTGAGATTTCCCAGTTCAGGAGCTGGGTAAGCCATCAGGTGGGCGGCCACAAGTTCATGCTGGCTGGAACCCAGACTGTGAGCTTACCCTGTTGCTATTCAGCCCTCGAAAAGCTGTGCTCTGGGCAGAGTACGTGCCTCTGTCTGTGAGGTTAGTAAACTCTGAGGTTAGTCTTTGCCCGGGGCTAGCCCTGTGCACGGCACTGGGAGCAGAGCTTCAGTTCAGAAACGCTCCTACCCCCCGTCCCTTCCCAGTGATGCCAGTCAAGCTGCCAGGTGTTTTCTAATAGCAGATCATACATTTAAGGCCAGAGGGATCCTCACGCTCATCTGGCCTGTGTTAAGCAGGAGATCAGACCTGAGGGCTTTTCTGTGTCAGTTTCTGATATAAATCCCGTGTCTGTGCTTGAAGTTTCGACAGGACTCCTCTGTGATAAGGGCTCTGTTCCCCAGGAAGCAACCTGGAGACTCCTCACCTGCCCTTGCATGCCTTTTTCCGAATAATCTAACAAGACGGAGCTGCTGACGTCTCTGCTTATTGTGTCCATCTGCCGCAGCCTGAATTCAATCCAGAGCATCTCCTGTGGACCCTGCTGAGCTCCCCGCAGCCTCTCGACATGGGGACACTGGCCCCACGCCCAGTTCTCAGCCCGGGCACTTGCCGTCCTGCTCGGTACTGCCATGTTTATCCCCCAGCAGTCGCGTTCCTGCCCTGCTCTCCACCAGCACGATGGCTCTGTTGTGTACCAACCAGATGTCAACCCTCCATGAAACGTGAAGTTCAGGCTGCTTTCTCAAGAGTTTTTTTAACACCTTTCATTCAGCCTGTCAATAACTTTGTCCAAGACTGTCAGCTGACAAACCTCTAGCAGTTCAGCTCACCCTTCTCATCTTTTGCAAATTCTTGCACAAATTTTTTGCCTCTGGAATGTCCTCAGTGCACCAAAAAGTATGCAAAGTTACTATTAACAGTCCAGGAAGGATCTCATCCTGCTCTTTTAAAACGCTTGAGTGCATATGTTAGCTGTCTCTTTAAAGGTCCAGCCTCAGTGGCCTTTCCAAGGTCTGTCAGTGAACATCCTCCTCAGCATGGCCATATTTTGTACTGTATGGTAATGACGCATTTTTCAAAACTACAGTGAAAATGAAAAACATTTACTGAATACTTCCAAGGCTGTTCACAGCCAAATGATCTCTCTGCAAGGTCTTCACTCGCCCCCCAGGAGCCAGTGGTGCCAGCTCTTCTCACCGCTTGGTATATCTGCAAATGCCTCCCTGCATTTTCCCATGCTGTTTTTCCTGCAGACAGAACCTCCTCGTTACCACTGCAAAAGCCATGGGAACATTCGTCTTTAATTTCTGCAATTTTTTGTGAAATTCACCAGAAACGTAGCAGCAAGGCTGAGCACACAGCCTGACACCATGACCCATATTCCCGTGCTTCCTCGCACCTTCTGATCTCTCTCTGTGATTCCCACGACACGTCCCTTGTCCCTGCGTTGTCAGCTCCCCACACGAGGACCACTGTAGTGGTACGTGCGAGCGCAGCCGGGGTATGACCCATGGCCGTGGTCTGCAGGCGCACGAACAATACAAATAAATACTGATATTGCTAGATGCTTCAGCAATAAAATTCCATCACTGGTGGAAGGAATCAGATTAAAAGATTAATTACCAGGCTTAGCCCTTGAAATGGGGCACAGTATCTTTAAAATATCCAGATCCCTCCCTGGTACTTCATCCATTAAATTCTGGTCAAATTAGCAGAGGTAGAAAAATGAACAAGGAAGAGTTTGGAAAGACACAGCTGTAATAAGAATCAGTATTGATTGCCACCAAAAAGGCTTTATAAATCTTTCATGCTCTCTATCCATCTGGACCTGCCCCACTGAATTTCCCAACACTGCTTGTTGTGAACCTCAAACAAAAATTTGTTAATATGGACCAGTGGCTCGAAAAAATCCCGTTCTCTCCTTTTCACCCCGCGGTCGAGCTCGCTCCAGCCCAATCACCAGCCATGCCTCCCCTCGCACCCGAAACGCAGGGCCACCACGACCAGCCGGCTGCCCGCCCCGAGATGCCTCTTGGTGCCGTTTGGAGGGGACAGCCCCGAGGGGTCTCATCCAGACAGGCCCCGTGTTTTCGGGTGCCGCGGGACGGGTTCATGGCGTGTCTGTGGCTCAAGCCCCGCACAGGGGGGGTCCTCTGGAGAGCAGAGGACAGATCTGGGCTGAGCCCCTGCAGCGGGGTGACTTATCACCAGCCACGACTGGAAAACCCCGGGATGGTAATTGCGTTGCCATGGCAGCAGTGTTCATTTCTGGATCGATAAAACCAAACCCCGGAGGGGGTGCGCTGCACAGGGACGGCGTTTGGCGGAGCCAGCAGCGGGACCCCCTTGCAGGCCTGGACATGGCCGGCTGCCAGCTCACCCGCCCTGGCACATCCAGGCCGGGACAGGTCACCGCACCATGTTGTCCTCCTGCCATCCCCACGCCGTCCCTGTGCTGTCCTCACGCGACCGTCTGGGGCTCAGCCACCGGACACATGGCCTGCTGGCACGAGGGCCCGGGGAAGGTGGCATCACCATGGCAGTGGGGGACAACAGCGGTGCAAACAGGGCCCCGAGCCCCCGGCCCCGCTCCCCCAGCCCTAAGGCAGCCGGAGCCAGAGGGACCCCCCTGCCCTGGCAGCTTTCGCGTCTTGCAGGAGCCGGGGCCGGGCTGCAAGCGGGGGTTCGCCTACTGCCCACGAGGTGGCACAGGGCACGGCACGGGCCGCGTGGGGTAACACGGAGCTCCCAGCTCTGTCCTACGCCAGCTCGTGGAGAAACCATATTGCCCAAGTATCAGATTAGGATGAAAAATAAAGCTGAGACAATGTGCTTTAAACAGAAGTCACCACCCTGGAGAGGGCTGCCTGACCTCTCGGACCAGCCAGGAAGGAGACATAAATCTGTCCGGCAAGCAGCATCCTTGGCCCCCCACACCGCCGTCCCCCCGGATGGCGGCGGCAGCAGCCCGCGCGCTGCCAGCACTGCGCCCTGCCGCGAGCGAGGTGCCGCGGCGGCTGCTCAGCGCCAGCCCCAGGGGAGCGGGTCCGGCCGAGCGCCTGGGCCGGCAGAGAGGAGCACACTGGTATCATGGAGGGAGCCGGGGCCCCGGGGTGATGTCTACGATCCTGCCCACCTCATAGATCTCCCGAGTCCCTTTGAACCATCACCTCTCACTGCAATTTATCTGGCTTCTGCAGAAATAAAAGGTATTGAGAAAAATCAATGATAATTCATTGTATCCTATGATTTTTAAAGGCAATTAAGGCTAAGACAAGGTAAGAGGTTAGCAAAAATCTCTCATTCTTTAATATATTGTATTTTCTCATTAATTCTTTAATCTTGTGACAAATTCTCCTAGGCAGAGGGCCAGCTTCCTGCCCACTTGAACTCTCGCTGAGTTATGAATGAAGCAGGTAATGCCTCAGCCCCAACTGCTGGGCTGGAGCTAACGAGGTGGCCCCAGCCATGTCCAGCGCTTCTCCCCGCACTTCCCAGCCGCATCGTGGGAGGTGCGGGGAGGCCCCATGTGGGATTTCCCCCAGCATAGGGAAGCATCCCCTTGCCAACAGCTTGTCCTTCTGACCCTCTGCCTGCGCAAGGAGAGGGGCTTTCCTGCAAACTGCCGCAGCAAACCGAGGGTCTGGGCACACGAAGCTTCCCTGCAGCACGAGATGTAAAAGCAGCGGGCAAAACACTCCCGTGCAAAAAGAAGTCGATACTCCCCGGTTCTATCCCTGCTTATTTGCACCACAGAGTTAATAACTAAATTCTGCTAATTAGGGATACTATGAATGAGAACACATCACACTTCTGCTGATCACCAGTGTTTCTGTGTAATGTCTGGAAAATCAAAATTATTAATGAAGAAGTTACTTTGGAATTCAGTTTAATTCTGCAAATTCTGGATAATGGCAGTCTGGCTTGCCAGCTAATTTTCACATCATAACATAAGAACCCATTAATTAATAGTGAACTAATTAGAAAACACTAACTTAAAGACGGGAGCAGAAGTTCCTTTCGAAACGAAAGACGGGTCAGAGCAAGGCAGCGGCGAGCCCTCCCGGCGCAGCGGACACGGAAACGGCGAAGGCAGCTGCAGGACACACGCAGAGGGCGAGGGCCGTCCTGTCCCCCGCAGCGCTGCCGAAGGGCACCCTCAGAGCCAGGCGCCCCGCTCAGGAGGTGAAGGTCACGTCCCAGCCCCTCGGGCACCAGCCCTCCCAGCTGAACCCCAGTGACAGCCACCACTGCGGGACAGACCTTGCCGTCAGAGACACCCCGCGGACACCACCCCGGTCTCTGGGCAGAGCTGTATTACAGGGACCAGCAGGACCCGCCGCCTGTCTCCGTACTTGAACGTCACTACCGTGGCCGCCGTCCGTCTGTCTGTGCTGTGAGAGGTGCAAGGCTTCGTCACCGCCACTTTTTGTTTCTGCAGCCCGGGTTCGCTCTGCCTCCCTCCCTCATGCCCGCCAGGCTTTGCTCTTCTCACCATCTTCCTTCCTTCCAAATACAAAGCCAGATTGAGCTAAACACTAAAATTCAGTTAAACACTTCAAGTAGAATATGTGATTGAAATCTCCCTGTTGCAGTTGTGCAATCGAAAACTGCAAACGTTTCACCCGGTCTGTCCTGTACCGACGGGCATGGGCAAGGGGGGAGAGGAAATTCTCAGTCTCGTTTTGAGCAAGTTTAAAATCAATTGCTCTTTGGATGACTCGCCGTGAGGCCTCTCTTTGGAAGTGCCGTGAAATGTCTCCTTCCCTCCTTCAAAATAAGGGTGAGAGTTTTAGCCCTGTGTAAGGCAGACACAATGTTAACAACCTAAATATTTACCTGCTTCATTCTGTGTCCTATTAGGAATATTTTCCATCTCTCCACCTAACTAAGCAGAGTTTCCCCTAAAAATGGCAAATATTATGGCCCTTCATTCTACAGAAATTTATTACTACGGAGTAAAAATGCTACTGTATTCCAAACATCAGCAAGAAAGCCAGGAGGCTCCGGTCCTGCCAGCTTTTAATAAGATACACATTTAAGCTGCATGTTGCTTGCAAGTTGCATGTTTATTTAAACAAGAATTTCCAAGTGTTTAGGGACAGAGGTTGCTACAACAAGTTCTTATCATTAAAAACAATGGTGCTGAAACTTTCAGGAAGGAGAATTACAAATGGAGTCACTCTGCAGAATAAATCACTGATAAACTTTCAGCACAACTAATTTTAACCCAGGAAGAAGTACTGCTGGATCTTAACTCTCTCCTAATGGACGTGCACACTCCCAGGATGGTTTCGGACCTATTACGAGATGAAATGATTTATTTAGGGATTTCAAAAGCTTTAAATAAATCTTTCTTTTAGTCTCTGAATTATGTATTTTTTTTTAGCAAAGACAGAGATATGACGCTTTTTCGAGGAAATTCTACCAGGCCAGGATTACCCAAATCTTTCCATTCGCTTGATGATGGAAACCTCTTCTGTGACTTCCAAAAAATTAAGCACAGAAAAGGGTGCTCAAGGGCTGACATTCGCCTTCGGTAGCGATGATAAATGAAGCTTCTCAGCTTAATTGTGCCAGGGGGCATTGTCACACCCAATTAAAACATTACAGGCACGACACCCGCTAAAGGAACGCTGCTTGGGCCGCAGGGTCACGCTCTCCCGCGTGAGGAAACGTCACCTCACGGCTGCCCATTGGAGCCTTACCCCAACCCCCACGCACCGCCGGCACACCAAACACGTAGGGAGGGGGGTTTGTGCACGGGCCTGTCATTATTAACGAACAGCTAGCAAAGACCTTACAGGGGGCAGGTTGGCCGGCGGGGTGACAAGCCTGGGCACGGAGGTGGCAACTGCCGTCAGGTCCTCAGTGCCCCGCACCGACCCGAGCCGCGTGAGGAGCACCACGAGAGCACGGGCACCAATTCTGCTGTCGCAGCTTTGCACAGCCCGGCACAACCAGCAGCTGCTTTAGCCTCTAATTAAAGATATAAACCGCCGACAAGGGGACACAACACACCGGAGACGTGAGGCCGCGTGGCTGGGATCCACTGACGCCCTGAACACGCCGGCCGGCCCTCTGCGCGTCCTGAGGCAGCACGATGGGTTCATTTTGGCCCCTCACCAGAGCCGGGGCACGGGCCCCGGGCTCCTCGTCCGGGCGCGCAGGGCGCTCTCCCAGCCGTCGGCTCCGCGCGGATCCCGTAGCAGGGATCCGCAGCTGGTGCCTGGTCCAGCTTTGCTCCTTAGGCCTGACTGTGTGCCCAGCCCTGGCGCGGCCGGGGGCCGGCTCGGGGCAGAGGTGCACGCCGAGGCACCCCGTGCCCGGCCCCGGCAGCGCTGGCTGTCAGAGCCGGGTGCAGGAGCACCCGTGGGGCCCGGCCCTGCCGCGGAGACCCTCGCAGGGGTCCCGCCGGGAGGGAGCCGCACGCCATGGCAGCCTGGGGCGAGGGCGGCAGCGGGGCCCTGGCGGGCGCCATCCCTGCAACCAGCCCCGACCCTGCGGCAGGAACCGTGAAGGGCCGGGTTTAATGAGATCTGAAAGCTCAGGAGCCGCATGTTTGTCTTGCGGGATCGCCGGCCGGTCTGCTCTATGGGAAATCGGCAAAGATGTCAGAGGCGATCGGATCTCAACCCGCTCGCGCGTCAGAAAAGAGCTTGCAGACGTGAATCCTTCGAGTTTACAGCTCCGTAGTCGAAATGCACCCATATGCCTTCCACGTCCAAATTACCATCAGTTGCCAACCAAATCACAGGGGCGAGGGTTAAAGTCCGCTCTCCCCTGACCTACTTTCGATATCCACGATCGCTCGCTGACACCCCAGAGACGGAGGGGGAATGGTTTTAATTCACTTCACTCTTACTAATCTTAGTCAGGCTCTGAAGGTGATGGCCACTTATTGCATTAAAGCAGGACGGTGATGCAGGCTCCAGAGCTGCTCCCACAGCGCAAGCATCGCTCCTCTCGTTTCACAGCCGTGCTGCAAGTGCTGCACCGTGAGCCACATCCAGCCATCGGCTCCAGACTGGTTGCTGAGGAACCAGAGGAGAAAGATAAGTGATCCTCTGCCACGGTGCCTACAGAAAACTGCTGGGGCTCAGTAAATAAAAGGAGACCCTAAATATTATTTTTGGTAGGGATATTCGTATGAAAAAGTAAAACACCATCAATCAGGCACAATGCTACAATCAGCACATACTTGTGAATAAATGCATCCTGTAGTACATTTCAGCATAAATTATAGCCATTTGATTTAGGCTTTGCTGCACAAAACCATATTATTTAAATTCAGCCAGAACTGAGTCCACTCACATTGCTACACATTTATAAAACATATTCATGATTATTGTCATAAACTCCTGAGAACTGGCTGTTGAGTTATTTTGCCACATCATCATCTATAGTAAACAAGCCTTATTTTACATTTCTCTTTTCTTCCCTGACAATCTGCTACAAAATGCTCTGCAGAATTAATGCCGAAGTTATGACCAGATTTTCTCCAGCAAGCGCAAAATAGTACCTATATCCAGTATAGTAAATGCAAACCTGCGCACAGATAGAAGCTTTAAGCTCCACTGCAAGACCCTGTACGAGGTTCCCTGTGTCCACTCCCTCTCTCCCTCTCCCTTTCTCTCAAAAAGAAAAATCAGCTGGTACAAGCACAAAGGCCTGAAGGCTTGGAGGAAAGGAGGGAACCCTTCCCTTACTGGCAGGTAGTTCTCCAGGCAAGAAGGGATTTATCTGCGAGACGAAGAAGGACAACTAAAAGAGAAAAGTCAGGATTCTACATGGTCAAAGTCTCGGTTTCCTGGGATTCTCTGTCAGGGTGGTGAGTCCCGCTGGGCGCTGGCTCTCACGGTCTCTGAGATAATTTGCAATTACTCTCAGCACTACCCCGCTTCACCCCGGCAAGCAAGTCTCTCGTCGTGAGTCAGCGCAGCCACCCGCGCCGTTCGGGCGCGGACCAGCCTTCACCTGCCCGCGGCAGCCCGATTCCCGAGCCTGAACAGCCGCAGGCTGCCTGATCTGCTGCGCGCTTTGGTCTCCCACCTCGGGCAGACGGGCTTCAGGAGGGAAAAGGCAAACGGAGAGGTGAGGCTATGGGGTGTGTTTCAGTGCAAGACTTCAGGGGAGCGTCTCAGCGGTGTGAAATGGCACCCGTGACGGTGGCACCGGCAATGTCCCCACGTCCTGCCTGCCACCCACGGGTGAAGCAGCGACGACCCCCAGCACACATCTGCCCAAAGGGCAGCCACGGGCTTCCAGCCTGGAGACGAGGGGCTGGGATTAGAGCGTCAATTGGTTTCTTTGCGTACCAAAAGCATTTACTCTAGATGCAGAGATTTTGATTTGTGAATCATTTTTTGTTCTCCATGCAGAACCCACGACCTCTTCAGTAGAAACGGTAGAGACAGGAATGAGACACAAATTTTTCTGCAGTTTTAAAATTTTCTGATTTCATCAGAGACAGTCATGGAGTATCTGGCCTGAATAATAAAAACTCCCACAATTATAAAACTGTCCAGTGCCACTTCCCCCCCCCCGGCTGTGACGGCAGTGTTCCTCCACTGGCCTGGGAGGATCAGTCACTTGCTGGCTTGCTTGTCTAACTAAACGAACGCTTTACATTTCTCCTCTAGTTTGCAAACTTTTTAAAAATTAATCCCATCATTTCAACAAGTGTAACAACTAAATTATCATCTTTACATGATTAAAGTCTCTGCTGCGTCTTTTCTTGGCAAACATTACATGCACATAATTTTACTAAATGTAATAAACCAACCATAGAACTATTAATTTTAGCATGGTATTCATAACAATTAGAAACGCATGAACCTTAAAATGATAAAAACTGAAACGAATACCAAAATAGCATGAAACACAAGAATCCAGCTCCTCAAACTAGGGAAATGGATATTACTGTGTGGTGTCACAATACCCATTTCAAGAGATAAACCAAGCACCACCGGGGATGCCGCCCTGCTCACCGGGGGGGGTTCAGGCTGTCCCCCGCTCCCCAGGGAGGAATCCAGCAGTGCCCGGGGAGGGGGCATCTCCCCCGGCCCTGCCACCCCGGTCCCAGCTCCGGCAGACCCCGGGGCCCAGCCCTGCCCGCGGTGTGCCGGCAGCAGTGGAAGAAGAGCGGCTTTCCCCGGAGCCTGGCACGACGGCAGGACCAGCTCCGGCAGCGCCGTGCGCCCCAGAACAGCTCAGCTGGCCGCGGGGACAGGCTGCAGCAACGAGCGTGTCAGTCCTCAGACTGGGGGTCCCGGGGGCTTCGCTCTGAAACTGTCCTGGCTTCAGAACCGCCGCGAGAAACCCCGCTTCTCCCTGCAGGTGGGCTGGCAGCTCGCGGGGGCTCGAGCTCTCCTTGCATCAGGGGCTGCCTTTCCGCGCAGCCCCCACCTGCGGTGCCGGTTCCCCCCACCTCCGCGAGCTGCCAGCCTCGCTGCTTCCAAAGACCTGGAAATTATTCCTCTTAACTCAAAGAATCACATGAGTGAGAAGCTTCACAATTTTCTTTTACTCACTTTCAGCAGCTGAACTCTTTTTTCAAGAAAAAAAAAGCAAAAGCAAAAAACTAGACATTAAGTATTTGATCAGGAGCCAAAAACAACCTTTGGTATCAAGGCATTCTTGAGCCGCTTTGTTTATAGATACCAAAATACACACACCATCCCACACTGCTGTAACCACTTAGAGCATAAAACACTTCCATAAAGAGCAGCCCGATGTTACAAATCACACACTGCTGCACTTCCGAGGCAATAAACACCCGGGAGCGCGCGGCCAGGCCGGAGCGAGGCTTTCTGCGGGATGGCACGGGAAAAGCCACTGCCACGGGGACCGCAAGGGCCGGGCCGAGCCCTACCGCCCGCCGGCTTGCTCCGCTCGGAGTGTCCTAGTTTAGAGAATTCCTGACGGACTGGACGTTTCTGCATTTCCTTTCCCATTATCGCTGATTGCCAAAATATTTGTGCAGTGATGGAATTTGCCTGCCAGAACTCGAGCAGGAGGAGGGAGCTCTGCTTTCATCTGACCTCGAGTCATGAGAGGTTCTGGGTCCCCGGCTTGAACTACTGGAGCTGAGCTCTGGCAGGAGCCCAGAGCTCCTCATGAGAAGAGCCCAGCTGGGCTCTGCCTCCCCAGCGCCCGGGAGGGGAGGGCGGGAGGGCTCCTGCCTCCTCCGGGACAGAGGGAGCCGACCGAAGCCACCAGAATGTTTCCACTTTGCCTGAGCACACTAGGAAACTTTTGGACAGAGACTATTTTAACAAAATATGCTAAGTGCCTCCAGATCGATGCCTGTGAGTAGGAAAAATCAAATAGTTTTGCCATCGTAAACAGCAGAAGGATGGCAAACCGAGGAGTCCAGTGAGCAGTGGGACAAACAGGAAAGACTTGGAAATTTCCAGGGTATTGTTTGAAACTGAAGACAGAACATTCTGATCTACTTTTACTGTTTTGATGTTACATTTCATGTTTTAAAACACGCCGTGCCTTTACCGAAACACTGCAAAGACATCGAAAGAATTCAAATACACCAACTGCTCTTTATTTGGCTCTCCTTAGTTATTTCTGATTAGCAACATTTCCATCAGAATGGCAATGAGACTTTTAAAGACAGACGCACGATGCCACTTTGCTTGTTACGCGGCCCACGTGAAGGACAGGGGAGTCTTGCTCCTCTCCCAGAGATTCGGCAGCTTCCAGCTGCGGCTTCACCTCGCAGCAGGGCACCGCACCCCACGTGGAACGCGGGTACCCCAGAGCACGGCAGCAACACGCTGGGGCATCATGTTTTGTTTATGAGAACAAGCACGAACTTCCCCCGTCAATGGTGACTCATTTCCATGGAAGGGGCATGAGACGGATCAGCCGCCACCGGCTCGCGGGACACCGGGAAGAGGAGACAGGCATGCCCGCTCCTTACCAAAGGGCTTCAAAGGCACAAGCCCACTTTTCAAGGCACCAAGCGCTAGCCGGCCCCTGCCCAGAGCGGCTGCCCCACGCAGGCTATCGCTGGCTTCTGCTGCTGACTTTGATAACCACGGGCAGCCTGCCGCCGCTCCTGCTCGCCAGACCGGCCGTGCCGTAACGCCCTGCACGGGGGGATGGCGATACCGCAGCACCCTGGCCTTCCCCACGCATGGGGCAATGGACCGCCGCGAGACCAACGGCAGCCCCCAGCAGTCACTCCCAGACTCACACATAAATCCTACCCTCAACACACCGTTTCCAGTGCCATCGCTCGGGCACAGGGGTCTCTCTTCCTTCCCCGCTGGGTACACGGCTCGGCTGGTCCCCTGACCCCGGCAAGGCTTTGAGCCGCCCTCCGAGGGCTTTAGATCTGAGGACACCGTAGGTCATGGCTCTGTTGCAAACATGTGTCCTGGACACTTGTGATGATTTTGGCAACAGAAATGGCCTAAATATTTGTTCAAGAGTAGTGAGTGTCTTTGTCTCTCCAGCACAGAGAGACTTTTCTTCTGCGTCTGCTTAGCCATTTATACTTCTTTGTTGCTGCCAATTGGAAGCTGCAGTTTGCAAACCAGGCCCTCCCAGGGCAGAATGAATTTTAATTCAGGCAGAGGAGCGTGTTGCTGAGCCCAAGCCCTCAGATTCAGTTTTACAATATATGCTCACTGCTCTCTTCCCCGATGTGCCTTGATGGCAAGGCAGGTTCACACTCTGAGCTCTCCAGAGCCCCCCGCTGCACTGCGCCCTTCCTGGGGAGCAGTCGCTGTCCTCCGCGAGCAGACGCTCTGCTCCCCCCCGAGGAACAAAGCCATTCCTCTGCTCTGACGACTGCTGCAGAGCACTCCTGGCATTTCAGCTGAGCAATTTCCATGCTTCCAGCATTTTGAGTGTGTAATATAAGCTTCACTCTTGGCTCAAATTTTAAGTAAATGAGCATTTCACTGTGACAAACAGTTAAGGGAGGCCGATCAGATTTGTTCATCTATCTGGTTAGATAGTCATAGTATTTGAAAACATTATTATGCTCCCAGGAACATGCTCTAGTGGCTTGCCACCAGGCTTAGGAGAAAGGTGGAGAGTGCAAAAATCCTCTAGTATGGTCACTGCACGTGTTCCACGTTCTCCTCAGGCTGGAGAACAGGACAATAGAAAGACCATCTTACAAGGCATCTCATCACAACTGGCTTTACCCAGCTTTCCTATACTGCGGGAGAAACAGGCTTTTCAAAGGTGGGCGCAGCCCCAAAGACACCATCCCACCATCGACCAGCCAATGCTCTCCCTTTACTGACGCACTGCCTGTGGATGAGCTTCTCCCGCAGCCGGTGCGAGCGGGGAGGGCAGCGGGAGGCTGGAGCCGGGCAGGATGTGACAATTATTTGTACATTCTATGCTCTGGAGAGTTTTACTTTTTATTGTCTAGCCCTTCAAACAGATATCAGAGCTGTCAAAATATAAAATCTCCTGACGATAAAAATACTTTGCAGAGGAGGTCCTGAGGCATTCCTGTGCGAAACGCCCTGGGAGTTGCAACGGGCTGAGGGTCAGACCTGTCCCCGGTCCCTCCCCGGAGCTGCGCTGAACAATTAGTCTCAAGTGAAAATCAACCACAGAAGTTCAGATTTTTTTTTCCTTCCACTTCCACAGATCACCTTCTGCTCTGAACATGGAAACCATATGGCAGACAGGTCCTATCCCCTGCCAAGAAATTCCTGCTTGATGAGATCCCTGTAGCTATCACTGGGGCTACATGGGCTTCCAGCAAGGGACTTCACTTTCTGCTTCAGACAAACTCTCCAAGCAACCCAGGGAGGAAGAGGTGCCAGAATTTGTGCTGTAGCTGTTGCCTGCTGAGAGTAATTGCCCTCAGAGGGAATATTGCCATGCTTAGATCTTCCTCTCTGGCTCTCCAGCTGATGGAGGCTGTGAAGCTATCCCTGCTCCACTCTGCTGCAGGCAATCAGGGACCCCTCAGATGGAGGCAGGGATCCGGCTTCAGACCCTCTTCTCCCTCCGAGGGGCACGGGTGGAAGGCTCGGAGAGCGCTTCCCCCTGCATTAGTGAGCTCACACCGCCCAAGGCAAATATTTTACCCATGTACATGATCCAGGCTTTGGAAATGCTACGAATTTTGCCTTCCCTGACTGGCAAACAAGTCACACGAGTGGCCAGGTTTAGAGAGGAAAAAATTCCAAAATTCAACTCCTTGAAGCTTCATGTAAGTACTGTATAAATCCATAGACTAGCCCAAGACAGGGAGGGATGATTGCGAGAGGTGGAAAAGTATATAACAAACCACCCAGAGTCGAGTTTGGTCCGGGCACGGCCCCCAACACAGCCAGTCTTTATGGAGACCGAAGCCTGCAATGCCAGCGCTGCCCCAGCTTCAGTTCCTCCTCTGGTACAACTACCAGTTCTTACGCTGGGTCTTCTCCTGAAACAAGTGCTGATGTGGGAAGGAGTGATGTGGATGGAGTGATCGTTGGCTTGAGTGGTTGCCCTGTGAAAAGGATGGGGTCTGATGCATGGAGAGGCTGGTATCAGGGGATCAGTGTCTCTGCCCAGGGTACCAGCTCTTATCTACATCCGTGTCTTGTTTGTGGGCTATTGGTGATCTGCATCCATTTGTCAGCGAGAACAGGATTTGCAAATACAAGTGCTGGCAAGACAGAATCATGAACGAAAGCAATAACAAATGAAGACGTGGCCTCCCCTCAGACACATCCTCGGCCTGAACCCGAGTCCTGCCTTGCTACCGACAGCTCGGGCTGCCAGCAGAGGCGAGAGCAGAGCCCAGCTTCGGGGGAGCGTGGCAAGACTCGTGTAGGCGGGAGCCTGCAGGAAAGGGGCTGCCTTGGAACTGCAAAACAAAGCACAGACGCCCCGGGAGGCGGGGGGACCCAGCAGCCAGAAACAGGTCCGGGGAGCCCTGTGCGAGCCTGCAGCCGCAGCCTGCCTCTGCGGCCGGGCTGAAGGAGGGTTCCTCGTTCTGACGCCCCCAGTTTGAAAGGGATGCCCACGAGGCCACATACTGGCCCCCAGCTCCAATTCCCTTGGGGACACCCAAAATGAGCAGTGGTGCTCCCCGAGAGCAATAAGCAGAGGGGAGCAGCGCCTGGCTCCCACAGCAGCAATACCAGGGTCCGGCCAGAGGCCCCACCGATGGCAACTGGACCCAGCACAGAGTTGGGGCAGTGCCCCAGCACCGCCGAGCCCCTGCCTGTGCCCCTGCCCGCTGCCTCTCCGGTGTCACCCTCCTGCCTGCGCTGGGAGGCAGCCCTGCAGCAAGTGCCCACGGGCAGCAGCTGGCATTACCCCCACATCTTTCGGCGAGTCAGAGCTTTGCGGGAGCATCCCGTCCCCAGGGGCTGGGGATCCCTGCCTCGCTTTCTGCGGGCGTTACCTTGCATCTAGCTCCTTGGTGATGCATCATGTTGGCTTGTGACCATTGAACCAGGAGATTCACAGCTCTGCCCTCACCGCTTACAACAGTACCAATCTCCATGTCATCTGCAGACACTACCAGCAAAGGTTTTTATCATGACTGTTGTTAAATCACGCATTAAATCATGTCAGAATGCTCCTTGGGAATGCTGCGGGAAGCAACACTGCCACTAATGACCATACTTTGAAATCTGTCATTAAGCCAATTTTTAATCCACATAATATGTGCTATTAGCTACAGGTTCCCTGGACAAAATGTCAAACACCTTCAAAAAATTGAAACACACAGCACCAACTGCGTTATGCCTCCTAACCAGACCCACAATTTGATCATACTGGACTATTCATATGTTTTTGCCCATCAAGAGCTACCTGTCCCTGCTTTGCACAACACTCAGATCAGCAAGGGAATGTATGCATGATGTTTGGCCATTGTTGTAATTAACTGATTGTTCCTGCAAGGAACTCTGAGTTTCTGCTCCCGGGCTGCCCTCTGCTTTCCCAAGCAGACGGGATCTCTCCGGGGCATGGGACTTGCTCACTCCACACGTCCCCCTCCCACACATCACAGTGTGCCAGCCGCGGCTGTAAAGCAGTTGTGTAAAATAGCCCCAGAGCGGTTAATGACAGGGAAAACTTGCCAGCAGCCAGATCCTAAATAAAATATATGGAACCACAGTGAGCCTTGCACTAACCTGGTGAGTGTGCTATAAAATCCTACTTATTAGTCGATCACAGGAGATTGATCATCTTCCCAGACGCCTGTGGCTTTTGGCCAGCCGAGGCCGTGGCTGCCGGGTCAGAGATCACCGGACACCTCGGGCAGTGCCGAGCACGGGCGAACGCTGGGCAAGCCCTCCCCAGCGTGCCGGGGAGACGCTGCACGACTGCAGCAAGCAACCCAGAAACACAAGACACTCGGGGGACCCCGCGGTGCAAAGGCAGCAGGCTCTGAGCAGCAGACAGCACTTTGCACTCATAAACCCCCACATTTAGTGGTCTTGTTACTTACTCACAGGTCTAACACTGCCCGAGCCGACTTGCCTTCCCAGAGCCCTGCTCCACTACTTCACCCAGCGCAAATGAGGTTAATGGTATGGATGGAGAACTATTTCAAGAATATAACCTCTACAGAAACTATAGGGCTGGATCAAACCCCGTTCCCCTCGCCCCGAGCTCCCCACCAGCAGCATCACTGCCAGCGGTCCCAGGGAGGCCAGGAGCCGTGCAGAGGGCAGCAGCGGGGCAGCCCGGCAAAAGGGAAATACACTCTTTACCCCAAATTCCAAGGCTCTTGTCTGTCCTGAAGACGCAGTTATTCACTCTGCCAAAACTCCTGTTTTTATGCACTGATACCTCTAGTACTGCTTTCCCTGTTTCTTTTGAAGGCACAGCTTTCTGTCCACCAGCCAGGGTGGGTAAGTGCCGGGGTGCTGCTGGCTGTCCAGGAGCATCCAACCACTGCTCCATGCTGATGCACAGGGAGCCCGCAATCACCACACTCAGCAAATTAATTACCGTTACACCAAACACTGACTCTGTCAGCTGGGGACGGCTGCAAGGTCCTGGGAATGGGGGTGTCCCCGCATTCTCCACTTCAGAGGGAAAAGGTGAAATTTTGCATCATACCAGTAACTTGCATTTTAACAGGAGGGAATTGGCTTTTCTTCCAGAATTTCCCACATACATTTGCTGTCATTTGCCAGAGCCTAAGCTGTCACCTTTCTGGCCTCCAGCATGACACCGGCTCATTTTCCCTGCCCTGCCTCAGGCAGCACCCGGATCCCCAGTGCCATTTAGTCGCTCTCCCCAGTGGCTTCTGCTGGTCCGTGGTGCAGAGACCAAACGGCACCTGGCTGGTGCTTTCGGCAGAGGGTCTGGGCTACCTCCTGCCTCCCCTCCCTCCTACGCTGCTGTCGGGCTGAATTTTGGGGGTGCCTGCGCTGGGGGCAGGGCTGGGCTGCGGTTGCCCCCGCCTGCGCTGGGACGGGTCTGCAGCAGCCCCGGGGGTTCCCCAGCCCGCGGCCATGGTGCGGGGCGCAGCCACCCTCCCCGTCCCGGCTCTCCCCGAGGGGGCCAGCAGGACCACATTTGCTGAAGAGCTGGGAAGAAAATCAATGAACACGGTGCAGTCAAAACAGATTCTGGCGGAGCCTGCGCCATCCTGAAGTGAATATTACTTGGGACTAAATTGTTTTCCTTATCTAGCAGTTTGTCCTAAGGAGCTGGACTTAGCCTCCCAGCGAACCCAATAAGTCTTTCGGTTTGACTGGAAACTCCACATTTTTCCTTTTTAGAAAAATGTCACAGACATTCCTCCGTTTCATTACTCTCTGCTGCTTCTCCTTTCCCTCCTATTAAAGCTCCAGCAAGGGGAGGCTGAGCTGAGCGCCAGCCCAGAGCTGGACACAGGCCCAGACTGTCTGGACATGGCTCAACAGTGGAAAGACCTATTGTTTTGCTTGGCAGGCTACTGGTATTTTTCCTTATGCCCAGAAAGGCTGCGCCAATTTACAGCCCGTGACCTGGGGAGGGGGAGGAAGAGCCAGACTTGCGTCCCACCCTTTTCCCCTCCAGTAATCTCGGCCCGTGGAGGCACTGCACGCCCTCCCACCGGGCAGGGAGCATCACCCTGAAAATTAACTCCTATATCCAGAGCAGCAGTCCTCCCTCCCCCCAGGTATCCTGTGCCCCTCACTCGGGTTTATCATCCGGCCGGGATCTGATCCTGAACATAACCCCAGAGAGCGGGTTGCCTCCCCGGCTCCAGAGCAGCCTCCCCAAGCCCTTCCCATGCTCGCGGGGCCCCCCCGGCCCCCTGGGCCCCCCGGGGGATGGCTGGCACGTCCTGCTCCCGCCCGGACAGAAGTCCCACCAGCGCGGCCCCCAGATGCTATCTTGGTACTTCCAGCGCCGGGGCGAGCAGGAAGCACAGGGCTGTGGGAAAACTAAACACGGAAGTTAGCCGAGGTTTCTCACACCACCGAGCAGGTTCGCTCCCTTCTCATTCAAAGTGCCGGGCACAAGTTCAGGTCCGGACTTGCCTTAGCACAAATTGGTTCTTCCAGGCCCCGATACCATCGGCAGCTTCCACCGTCCTGCTCCTGCAGCATCCCGGGGCTGAGCCGCAGCCCCACGCTGGGGCGGTTGCAGCAAGGCTCTCCCGAGCCCCGCGTCTGTGTAGAGACAAGGCTCGTCCCTAACCGTCACGCCACGTTACGCCGCAGCATCCTTTCTCACTCGGTGTGCATCACGCATCGAAGCCTGGGGGATCTTTAGGCAGCGTCCATGACAGAACCAGGCCACGAGCTCTTCCCCATCTCACCACTTGAGCCAGCGCTATCAATCTGCTTGGCCGGTTGTCGGCGGCAGGAGTTGGGGGAAGCGATCCACACGCCATTGCCAGCATCGGCCTGAGGCGCAGCACCCTGCTGCCCGACGGGCCCTGGCGCGGAGAGCGGCTCTGATCAGGCTCAGCTTCTGGCGGCAGAGCCGGCTCCCGCGGCACACGGGGTCCCGCGGCAGAGCCGGGCTCCCGCGGCACACGGGGTCCCGCAGCAGAGCCGGGCTCCCGCGGCACGCAGCGCCCGGTGCCGTCGGGAGCCTGCGTGGGGGCCTGCGGCCGGCAGCCCCCAGAGCAGCTGCGTGCACCAGGCGGGCGAAGCTGAAGCCGGCCCTCGCACGAGGGGCCGCGGCGGTGCAGGGGCTGCGACACAGCGCGGCTGGCCCGTACTCCCTGCGTGCGGGGGGAAGGAGCCGTAATCCCACACGTGCCAAGTCTGCCGATATCCCAAACCTGCCTCAGGAAAACTCCTTCTGGGGCATCAGAATGGGGAAAAACTCAACACTTCATCAAGGCCTTGCTCCCAAGCCCTCTAAGACTCTCCCCACCCTAACCCCTGAATCACCATTTAGCTTCCTAAGACAGGAATCGCTGCAGTGCTTTAGAAAACTGTAAAATCCTGCACTTCAGCAGCAAATCACCACCCCGGCACTGGGGNGCTGAGCGCCAGCCCAGAGCTGGACACAGGCCCAGACTGTCTGGACATGGCTCAACAGTGGAAAGACCTATTGTTTTGCTTGGCAGGCTACTGGTATTTTTCCTTATGCCCAGAAAGGCTGCGCCAATTTACAGCCCGTGACCTGGGGAGGGGGAGGAAGAGCCAGACTTGCGTCCCACCCTTTTCCCCTCCAGTAATCTCGGCCCGTGGAGGCACTGCACGCCCTCCCACCGGGCAGGGAGCATCACCCTGAAAATTAACTCCTATATCCAGAGCAGCAGTCCTCCCTCCCCCCAGGTATCCTGTGCCCCTCACTCGGGTTTATCATCCGGCCGGGATCTGATCCTGAACATAACCCCAGAGAGCGGGTTGCCTCCCCGGCTCCAGAGCAGCCTCCCCAAGCCCTTCCCATGCTCGCGGGGCCCCCCCGGCCCCCTGGGCCCCCCGGGGGATGGCTGGCACGTCCTGCTCCCGCCCGGACAGAAGTCCCACCAGCGCGGCCCCCAGATGCTATCTTGGTACTTCCAGCGCCGGGGCGAGCAGGAAGCACAGGGCTGTGGGAAAACTAAACACGGAAGTTAGCCGAGGTTTCTCACACCACCGAGCAGGTTCGCTCCCTTCTCATTCAAAGTGCCGGGCACAAGTTCAGGTCCGGACTTGCCTTAGCACAAATTGGTTCTTCCAGGCCCCGATACCATCGGCAGCTTCCACCGTCCTGCTCCTGCAGCATCCCGGGGCTGAGCCGCAGCCCCACGCTGGGGCGGTTGCAGCAAGGCTCTCCCGAGCCCCGCGTCTGTGTAGAGACAAGGCTCGTCCCTAACCGTCACGCCACGTTACGCCGCAGCATCCTTTCTCACTCGGTGTGCATCACGCATCGAAGCCTGGGGGATCTTTAGGCAGCGTCCATGACAGAACCAGGCCACGAGCTCTTCCCCATCTCACCACTTGAGCCAGCGCTATCGATCTGCTTGGCCGGTTGTCGGCGGCAGGAGTTGGGGGAAGCGATCCACACGCCATTGCCAGCATCGGCCTGAGGCGCAGCACCCTGCTGCCCGACGGGCCCTGGCGCGGAGAGCGGCTCTGATCAGGCTCAGCTTCTGGCGGCAGAGCCGGCTCCCGCGGCACACGGGGTCCCGCGGCAGAGCCGGGCTCCCGCGGCACACGGGGTCCCGCAGCAGAGCCGGGCTCCCGCGGCACGCAGCGCCCGGTGCCGTCGGGAGCCTGCGTGGGGGCCTGCGGCCGGCAGCCCCCAGAGCAGCTGCGTGCACCAGGCGGGCGAAGCTGAAGCCGGCCCTCGCACGAGGGGCCGCGGCGGTGCAGGGGCTGCGACACAGCGCGGCTGGCCCGTACTCCCTGCGTGCGGGGGGAAGGAGCCGTAATCCCACACGTGCCAAGTCTGCCGATATCCCAAACCTGCCTCAGGAAAACTCCTTCTGGGGCATCAGAATGGGGAAAAACTCAACACTTCATCAAGGCCTTGCTCCCAAGCCCTCTAAGACTCTCCCCACCCTAACCCCTGAATCACCATTTAGCTTCCTAAGACAGGAATCGCTGCAGTGCTTTAGAAAACTGTAAAATCCTGCACTTCAGCAGCAAATCACCACCCCGGCACTGGGGGAGGTTTCCAGGCCTGCCCTTTTATCCATCGGCAGGGACAATGCTCAAAAAAGGAAAAAAGGAAGGAGTAACGCAGAGGGCTTGTTTAGTTCATGCATCCCTCCAGCTTTTCACATTAATTACTCCTCTTTCCTCCCAGGCCTCTGCTTGCCAAACACTTTGCACCGCAAGCCGGGCTGTGCCGTGGTGGGCAGCACGGAAGGCAAAGCCCCGTAAGCCCGAACTGCCACTTCCCCGCTGTCCTGCGGCACGCACTGGTAGTTGTTTGCAAAATCCATGTGTGAAGGTGAGCTGAAGAGCAAGTGCGAACCCGAGCCAAGTCCCACAGTCCACACCAGCTCCTGCCTCGTCCCAGTCCCAGGCTCTGGGGTGCCCCTGGCTCACACGTGTATCGTGCCTGTCACGAGCTTCTGCAGAGCGCCCGGCCTGGCAGGGAGCATCGCCCTGCCCGCTGTGGGCTGCAGGCACCGAGGAGGCAACGGACCTGCGCAGAGGAAGGCTGGGTTCGGACCCTGCCCTGGAGAAGTCCATCCGTCCTCACCGCCTACAGCCGGAGCCTGAGACAAGAGCCCTTGCCCGGACGCCTGCGGCAGAGCCACGTGCGGGGCCCTGGGGACGTGCCCGCTCCTCTGGCCGCGCTCTCGGGAGCAAGGCAGACGGCTGCAGCCCGGTCTCCGTCCGGCACAGGGCGCAAGCTGCCGTGGCCAGAGCCGATGGCTGGCCATGCCCAGGCTGTGGGATGACCGAGCGAGCACAGCACGCCAGGGAATCTGTTTCTCTGGTCCTCTCCCGTTTTTCAAGGACAGACTAGGGGATGGCAGAGCAGTTGTAAGTGCAAAGCTTATCTTGCAAGTGTTCTGTTTGATTTTATATTGGAAATGATCCTAGAATCTAGCAAATGCAAACTAACTACAGCAGAGGAGCACTGGTAGACAGAGCTGGCTGCCCCAAAGCTTCAGCCGAGGGCTGATTCTTAATCCCTGTCTGTGGTTGCATCCAGCGATCACTCTGGTCCTCAGAAGCTGCATCTCAATGCCCTCATCCTTGGGAAACTCTCTTGGGGAGCACTTTCCACCACACAAAGGCAAACGTGGCAGGTCTTTGAAACCTGCCAAATATTTAGTAGGATGATGACAACAAACACTAATTATTGCTCAGGTTCTGTGCTCCATCTACTACATTTCTACAAGCTGCACAAAAACACCCGAACCGTCTCAGACAGAGACTTCGATGACCACAGATATAGATGGAAAGGAAGGGAAGCTGAGCAACAACCGGGCTAATCAGAAAGGAAATGACCCTTGTAACTCAGCCAAGTCAAACTCTGATTGTCATTTGGATTTAAAGTGCTGCTGAAGCAGGACAGCTTTTTAAGAGCACATGCAGTAACTGTCTTGCAAATAGGACGGTGCTGGGCTTTCCTCCTCAGCTTTGGAAAGGACATAGCAGGATGCAATACATGGCTGTCATCAAAGGTCACAGAGCGGTGATTCGGCACCCAGTAGAAAGCTCATCTGTCACCTCTACTAACTGAGAGTCTCTCCGGGTCTCCTGAAGCACTGCTCCCAGTTCCCTGAGCCCCAGCAACGCGCTCCAGGCAGGGCAGGACACCCCCACGGGGCTGCGTGTCAGTTCTCAGGGGTTGCATCTCCCCCAGTTTGCTTCTGTGGTCCTTTAAGAGGTGATTATTCATCTTTCTGGACTCACCGTCACACCTCATGGCGACAGAACTGCAAAGCTGCTCTTGGCATTTCCATCTGTATTATTGCTGGCCAGGAACCCAGCTTCCAGTCTGGCCCCTGCCCCTGCCTTTGACTCCTGAGAGTGTGGAGGCTCCTGCTGGGGACTGCTCCAGCTGCGCTGGAGAAAATACTTCGGAGTGATTATTTTCTCAAACCTTTCTATTGCCAGTTATTTTGATACCGCGAGTCATCCCTGCGACAGGGAGGGAGAGGCCTCCCTTCCCCTTCAAAGGATATCCATGCTTTGTTGGGAGGCTGCTGGGTGCCAAAGCAGACCTCATAGAGAGCAGGTCGAGGACTGCTCCTCTAATCAGGGAGGTCCTTCCTGACTCCTTTTCAAAGCCTTTTCCAAGGAAACTGGATGCATTGGCAGCAATCCGGACGACTCGCACGAGAAATTTCACTGGCTTCAGAGGCAGACAGCTCCGCAAGATGGAAGGTGTCAGACATTTCTTGTCCTTGTAGCAAATTCCCTTCAAATGATTCAGTTCTGCCTACAAGGTATGGACAAGCCCAGAAGAGCTGAGGACGCTTTCAGCTGCAAGCCTCAAGTCTTTCATCGCCATTGCAGGTAAAATTACACCTCCAAACCCCCAGCAGCCAGTGAGCTGCTCAGAGGACCCTGCTGCCCAACGACCCCCGGGCCCAGCAGCCCGTTGGGTGGCAAACAGGAGGCAGCACCTGGGAGGACCCGGGGATCGTCCTCATCTGTGCTCTCCTGGGCAGCCGTGGAGTTGAGCAAGCAGGGCTGTGCAGGAGGGGACGCAGGGAGCCAGTCCAGGGCGATGACAGGCTTAAGTACTTTGAAACAGGGAAAGAACAAGTCCCATGTTATGCCAGGTTTCCAGCTGAAGCCTTCGCCGCAGCTCTCAGTGTGCTCAAGGGGAGAGGGGAGCTGGGGCCACGTGGGGCTGGAGGTAGCTGCTGAGCACTCAGCCCCAGGGCCGGGGCACACACCACGCAGCCTGGGCAAGCCCAGAGCCGGGAGCCCACCCTGCTGCATCTCAGGGGTGCTTGTGCTTGGGACCCCCACCAAGGGGTCTGGGTGGTCTCCTGGTCCAGGTCACAGCACGGCACTTCTCCCCCGTGGGAGCACCCTGCCCAGCACAGCCCATTTGCACCGCACCCTCCTCCTCGCCCGGCTCGGGGGCCACGGGGCGTGCGTGGGTCCTGCCGCCTCCGCCCCAGCCCACGGGGCAGGAGGAAACCAGGCGGCTCCTGGAGCAGCCGTCCCGCGAGCCAAGTGAGGAGTTAAGGGGCTGGGAGGAGAGCATCCAGCCGAAACACGCCAGCGGCGCTGGAGGAGCGTGACTAACCCCGCACAGCCGCTCGTAATGCAGTCCCAACACAGGGGAAGGCGCCGCCAGCACCCAGCCAGTGTGAACACCCTAATTGGGTGTAATTGCTTCAGAAATGGGATAAATAAGGAAGTGGCAGAGAAGCCAATGACACTAGGCATGAGTAAACCCCAGTCTTGCAGACCAGCTAACTTTATCACCCATAATGATTTGCCCTGCAGCTGGTTGTTCAGACACACCAAGGGGGACGCGTCTGGGGCTGGGCTCTTCTCAGCTGAGCCGCACAAGCCCATCTGCTGCAGCCGCCGAGGGAGCTCTCCCAGGGACTGCCCGTTTGGCCAGTTACAAAGGATTTCATCCCCCTTTGGAAGAGTCAACACAAACAGTTTTCTCTCTCTCACCCGTGGGCTCACCCACCGGCTGAGCTTTGCACATCTCCAAGGGGCGAGACCATCGTGCTTGGTCACAGGGTTCCCACCCGAGCACCCCGAAGGGCCGAGCTGCTCCACAGGGACAGCTCTGCTACAGAGTGGGCTGGGTGCCGGGGTGGGACATCTCCATTACCTGCAAAACCCAACTCTCCCAGTCATCACACCGAAGCAGAACCTCTCAGGGACAAAGGGTCTTTCCATTTGCATATGGGCAGCCCCAGGTTTTTTGTCTGGGTGTTCTGGGAGGTCAGCTGTAGCTTTCAGAAAAATGACTAGTGCAAAGAAATGCTGTAAGTATATTCATATGTACGCATAGGAAAACAAATTGTGATTTTCAACATCCAAGATCAAATAATATTCCAATTACAGCTAATTACACACCCCACAAGTACATCAAAGGGAGTGGTGGTGTTCCAAGATCCTTTTTCCTTGATTTACAATGCGCATCGGGATTTCACACCCAACTTCGTCATACACTGCATTATCTTCTTGCTGTTATTTAAAGGTATTCTGCACTGGGTGTGACTTCAATGTCTGGGAAAAACAGTGACAAGGGTGAACTCAGCCACCTACGTGGCACCAACCGGAGGCCAGGCAGCTAATGGTTCTGAACACTGATGTGAGATGTGCTTTCATAGGCTCCTAGAAATTTATGCCAGAAGGCATCAGTAGATCATACTGTCTCATTTCCAATATACCACAGGCTTTTCTGTTTTAACCAGTTTGCCCTGTATTGAGCCAAATAGCTTCTTTGGCCAAGACACCTTTCAGAGAAGCATTAATCTTGGTTTGAAGATGCCGGTTTAGAGCATCTGCCACTTTCTTTGGACTTCCCTTCTAGCAGTTAATCCCCACCACTGTGGAAGTACTTACACCCTCCCATTAAGTCAGCTCTCAGTCTGCTTTGTGATAAGCTGAGCAGCCTGAGCTTTGCAAGCTGCACTGAAAGACATTTTTCCATGGCAGGTCCCCCAGCCCAGGGGCGTTTCCCCCCCCAGACTCCTTCATCACTACACTGTTTGGACTACGAGATGTCTCGATCTTCCCAGCCAGCATGGCTTCAGGTGCTCCCCAGAAGTAACAGGCCACAGTCAACATCAACAGAAAGACCTCACTTATGGCAGGGAGTGCAAACCAGCCCCAAAAACTACGTCAGTCTCAGTCTCCAAGCCATCGGCAGACCTTGCCTGAGGTACCAGGCTTCCCTCTGTGGTTTTGGAAACCAGCATCAATCCTCAAATATATGTGAGCAACAGTAATAGAACAGCATGGGCCAGCATCAGGCATTACAAGACGCTGGGGCTGGAAAGAGCAACGTGAGGGCATCAGGTGAGTTTCCGATGTCAGTGTAAGCAGGAACACCGCTGTGCGCAACCCTTGCTGTGTCCATTCCAGAGACGTGAAGACAGGCTGGTCAGAAAACACACTCCTGCTCCCTCGTCTCCATCACCTGCCCTGCTCTCCCCGTACTCAGGTGGCACCGGCAGCCGGCTCCGCAGTGCCCGCTCCTCTGCGGGGGTCTGCCCTGCTCAGCCCCCCACGCCAGCAGTCCACACCAGCACAGCCGAGCTCGCACAAACCAAAGTCCAAAGTGAGAGACAGCAGAAGATTGAGGCAGGACCACGCAGCCATCACGTAGTGTGTTTCTGAGCCCACACACTGCGTGGGCAGCGAGCAAAGGTTTGTGAGGCAGTCACGCCGCTCGCCCCTGCCCGACTGCCGGGGAGCTCGCAGGAGCCGCGGCAGACGTGGCTGGGGCAGGCACCAGCAACTTTTGCCCAGCTCCTGCAGCCCCTGCTCAGCAGCTCATGCACAGTCCCACAGGAAGGTTGAACTGATTGATTTAAAATAATTACAAGGGCTCTGTGGAAATGATTTGTTACCAATTAAGGCGGAAGTCAATTAAGGCAATTGGTACAGGTTATAGAAAAGATGGCCTAAGAAATTCCTAATTGACAAAAAAAACAAAGAACAGCCTTCCAGAAGCACTGCATTAACCAAAGAGACTGAGGATGCTATGAGGTTTCATAAGTTCATTGCGCTTATGATCAGGAGGAATATAGAACTCCAGAGGCTTGCTGTCCAGATGAATGGCTAAGAGAAGGATATTGCATATCATCACTTGACTCTCAACTGCTTTAATTTTCTTCTCTTTCCATGTTCTCCCATTCATTGGGTCAGCTCTATCTGGACTCTGACTCTCATAGGTGAGTTTTCATGCACAAGCGATGTATAACAGCACACAGCCTTTCACATCCACCCACCTAAACAAACCACATATGTCACTACAATTCCAGACACATTTATATCTAGCTCAGGAAACCTCCAAGCTAAAAATGTCTGAGGGTATTTCCAGCCTCCAAATATCAATCACCGCTGCTCACCCAGGTCCTGCTCTGCCTGGAAGAGGCTTCTGGCCACTGCTCTCACCGGTCCTCCCTTGGGGAGGAGCATCAGCCCAGGCTACCCAGACCAAGCGCCCTTCAAAGGAGCCAGAAGCTGCAGAGGCACCAGGCAATGCCAGGGAACAAAGGGATGAGGGCCAAAGAGTCAAAAAAAATCAAAGACGGAGGTAGTGCTGAGGAGACACATCCCAACCACTCCCAGCAGAGCTGCAAGGAAGAGCCAAAGAGCCCATGGATGCTCCCAGCGATGGTGGGACCAGGGTGCCGCAGATGCTCCTAGGATGAGACCTCTCTGGAGCCGGGGACAGCAGCACACCATGGGGAGGAGAGCACCATGGTCCCCCATGCCCATGGCACGGGCAACGTTTCAAAGAAATCACTCTGTGGTGCTGGATGAGCTCCTGGTGCAACTCAGCCTTGGTCCTGGGGGAGAGGGTGACAATGCTGTCCATGAGTGACCAGGAGCACCTCTGTCACCAGTGCCCAGGGCTGGACAGCCATCCCATCCACCCCTCCAGGAACAAGCTGCCCTTGTCCCACCAGCACGATGCCAGGCTTCAGTGACCAGCAGAAGCATTCGTACCTTACCAACTGCTGTGTGAGCAGGTGGTTGCACCTTAACCCCCCCTATGATCTCTACAAACCATCTGCTGAACACCTCTACCATCACCTCTGGCCACCACCTTGTACCCTGAGGAGCTCTGCTCCCACAGGTACCAGCACACACATCCATTACAGGATCCTGTGGTCCTTTGCAGGAATAACTCTGATGTGCTGCAGACTTCAGATGGGGCTAAATCACTTGCCTAGTATGAAGGATGCCTTCCTCGGTGACATTTTTAACAGTTTTTAAGGAGCATATTGCCCAGCTGGAAATGAGAATCCATCAGGCAATAGCATATATCGTAGGTCCTGGTCAGTAAGTGGAAAGAATTGGGGTTTATGGCTCAATAAATCATAGAACGTTCAATTAGATGAGTAGCTTAATTACTCTGCTGGATTTAGCATCCTACCTCTTTTGTAAGATCGTATTCTTTTAATGGCAACACAGCAGTTACACAAGAGCCTGACAAATTATGCTTCATTCCCTTCTATTCAGCATCCGAACTATAGCAGATGGGACACTACATCTTAAATTCATGAAATTACTCTTAACATACAACTTCCTTTGACTTTCTGTAGATTATTCAAAATAAATGGCATCCCATGCACCCCTTCTTCCACTGAGGAGAGGATGTGCTTCACTTTTGTGATTCTCACGTAAACAGAAATGCACACTGATAAAAGAAAAGTGAGATACGCACACGTTTACCAACAGGCATTGGCATGCTTTGGTGGGACCAGACTTCTGGTGCCGAGACTCCTGGTCATGGCAGCCACCAGAGACACCCTGTCTGGCCCAGGGACAGCAGATACATGTCCCTGCTACCTCCCTTCACAAGTCTCCTCCAAAGCCCCGGCCTCCGGGCGGGCGAATAGGGCATGTTGTGGGTGAGCTGAATCAAAAGGAAGGCTGTAGGAGATTATCCAGCTTCACCAAATACTGTCACCTGAAGCATGTCTGCTTGCAAGGAGTTCAGGATACTTCCAGACCTGGTGTCACCACAGAGTGATAAATGACATCATCCAAAATACACTGCTAGGGCACGGTGAGAAACAGCCAGCTTCTTAAAAACATCCAAGTGTCAGATTCGGCTGTTAAAGCATCGCCGAGTCCCTGCTGATCATCCAATACGGACGGCACACGAGCTGCGCTGGGAGCTGGCAGGGATGGATGAAGACGCACCTGATGCTGCGGCCCTGAAGAAGGGCAGTCCTGGTCTCGCCTCCCGGAGAGGGGGTGCCGGCCACTGGCACCAGCGCTGGGGCCGCAGCAGAGCGCACGATCGCAGCCCCCGAGCACGCCAGCCAGCAGCCCGGCCCGGCCGCTCCTCCGAAAGCAGGTTTTCCTGAGGATTCATCCAGGTTGGGTCCATGCTTGGCTTTGAATGTGGTTTAGGAAAACAAATACAAACATGAGAGTAGACAAAGTGAAAGAGAGGAGCTGCATGAGGGGCTGCGGTGATTGTGGAGAGCCTGAGATTTGGGCAAGGCTGAAGGTGCTCCAGATTGCAAGGAACTAGTCTGATTTCACTTGTTTATCACACACCTCAATGCATGAAAACAAAGCTCTTGAAATAAGAAAACTAGTATTCAGTCAGGAGGAGAAAGCATTCCCAGCAGCAATCCATCTTTTCCGTTAGGAAGCATTTCTCTAGACCATGACTGCACAAACCACAACAGCCACGACATCTCCTATCACCTTGTGTCCCTTACGCTGCCACTTGGGCTGCCAGGGGCTCGCTGCAGCGAGCGTCCGTCCCTCCGTCCGGCGGCCGTGGGAGGGCAGGGGTGGCTGGAGCAGCAGCGCGCAGCCCAGCAGAGGTGACACCATCGAGCCTCAGCAATGCAAGAGCAGCAACTCACAGGTCGTCCCCAGCACCTGCAGCCTTGCAGGTCTGAGAACAGCATCTGCCACCCCCAACTATCTGCAGCAAACCACTGTGGTTTAGCTTCTACTCAACCTGAGCTTGCACTGTATGAACCCTTAATAAGTTTACAACACGAGGCACTCATTCTGAGCACATTCCCCCACGTTATATAAAGGTTATAGCTCAGATCAGGCTGGAAGCGTGTCTTTCCTGAGCAAGTCAGGGCCGGCAGCTGGCAGAAAGCTCTGCTGTGCCATAAGCAGCATGCTGGCATTCCCCCTCCAGCACCCGTGGGGCAGAGGGGAGGGATGGGCCACCCATCACAGCGCAGTGGAAGGCACCCATGGCCTCTGCCGAGCAGCCTCCTGCTCACAGGGCTCGTTCCCTCCCTGCAACAGCATGAGCTCAGCCCTGCACTAGCCCAAGCTGTCTCCCCGCTGCGGCCCTACAGCCCCGGGGACCAGAGACGGGGCTGTGCACGCCCAGGCAGACCCGGCGGGGAGGACCGTGCCCACGGTCTGGGCTCCCGTGCCCCGTCCCGGGCACCCCTCCCAGCAGGGCGGCTCGCAGCGTCCGTGCAGCGTCTCCTGGCTGCAGAGCAGAGCTCCGTGCAGCCCTTGGCACGAAGGGCCGAGTCATACTGAGCCACTGCTGCACAGCTGCCTTAGGAACTCTTAGCTTAGGAACCCATACCATAGGTAACATTAAGAATCTGTAATTGCTTCCTGGATTTTAAGTATGGCTGCAGAGACATAACTAATACATGCACATTTCAACCACCTGAAACCTCCCACTACCAGCTTCTGGTTTAACTGGCCCACCTCTTTCCAGTTAGGAACCGGCGCAGCACAGGCTGCCTGCAGTGTAGGCTGCTCTCAAAGATTAAATTTTTAATGACATCTTCTAGGGAGCTGAGCTGCTCCCAAGTCCTGCAATCACTGCGCCTCAGGGCCAGTTATGGTACTTCTGCCTGTGGTGGGTGATCGCTTCCTGCCATTATCCAGCACTCTTCGCATGGGATCAGGACACTTTACAAGGCATAAGCGGAGACACTGGAGATCTTGGAGAGATCAAACCTCACGTAACTTTAGCAGCCTTCCAAAAAGAAAGAAAAAACTCTGCAAAGCATTAGCAAAGCTTACATCCAGCAGAGCACCAAAGATCAACGACATCCCCATGTCCAGAGGAAACGAGAGCTGCGCTTCTGTCAAGGAATTTGCACATTTACAAATCGCTGCAGTTAAGGGCCCCAAGGAGGAGAGGGACACGCTGACATGCACAGCTCCCAGCAGCCCTCAAAAACGCAGATGTGTTTGGCTGAGGAGGTGTTTGCCAGCACAAACTAATCATTTACATCCACATAAATATTGCTAAAGAGCTGGAGATAAACAAACACAGCTTTTGACACAAAATAGACCAGACACTTCTCACCCAGTCCAAGTGCTAAAGGCCTGACAGGCAGCAAGTGGCAGTGGGACCCACCAGCAAAACCAGCCCAGCCCTGGCTCTGCCAGCTGAGTGTACCACAGGCAAGAACTTCAGGAGAAAAATCAGCAAGGTGCGTGGGGAAGAGACAGACTGTCGTAAATTTTCCAAAAGGATCTGCTGGTGGCCGTCCTGCTCAGCTCTTCGAAGCTATAAAATGTCGGGGGGGGGGGGGAAAGCTCCTGGCTGCCAGCAGAGTCTCCCTGGCTTAGGGCTGCAGAGCACACCCTGGGCACGGGGAGGGCTCTGCCTGCCCCCTCCTGCCGCCCCAGCCCTGCCCCTCTCCACCGAGCCCCTGCCCCACAGCATTCCCCGCGCACCGCTGCCCCGTTACAGCTACTTTAATTGCTGATCCGTGCCAGGGACACAGCACTGGCACAAACACGGCTGCAAGGCCCCACTTGACTTTACATGCCCTGCTCTGGGGTGCTCGATCACGCAGAGCCCCGAGCGCAGGGCACGTGGCAAACAGCAAGGAGACCAGCAAGGAGTGCCTCCATCAGCACCCCGCAGGAACACAGAGCGCCTGAACCTGGGTAACAGCAAGTGATAGTGAGCTGGAGGGATTTAAATCAGCCTGGTAATGCTGGCAGGCAGGTGCACGGTGCCTAGAGGAGCTCAGACCTTGCATCTGGGCCTCCAGAACCACCCGCTGTGCCTGAATGCCTTGACCTGCAGTTGTGATTCACCCCTCCAGACCATCAGCCAAGAGGAGCAGCCCAAGAACACCTGTGGGGCACACCAGTCTCAGGGGAAGCTTTGGCAATTGGTGCGAGATGCATCTTTACCTCATCTTCACTTCTGAAAAGTCCAGGTTTTAATTAAAAGCGAGCCCTTCCCATATACTAAACAGACTACCTGATCCATGCAGAGTGACTCCCCTTCTCTCCTCACTTTCTTCCCATTGCACCTCATGAGTTATAGATCTTTCACACTCATAAAAGATAATCACCCTTCATGGGTGAAGTAGCCTCTATTTATACCACAGCAGCAGAAGGATTGATAGATAGATTGTGCAATTAAAACAGGAGCTGCAGCAGAAGGGCTGGGCACAATTCCTATTACAGGGAAAATCCAGTATTTGGGTATTTTTACCCCTTGGGTTAAAGATTTAATGCCAAAGCTGATCCATGCCACTTAGAAGGTTAGCACTGGTCCCACATTCCCACTGGGGTTTTGTCCCAGCACTGGTAATTCACTAGAAATCACCTGCCACCCACACAGCTCCCCCAGCCAGCAGCATTCAGGATTTTCCTGCAAACACCCCGGGTTCCCCAGGGCCACTCCAGCACCAAGAAAACCTGAGGCTTTGTGCCTCATTTCCTGCACAGGTGGCCCCTGCCCAAACAGGGACAGTTTTGGCACAGCAGCGGTACACCTCACATGCTGCAAACACGCGTGTGCACGACACTGCTCCAGGCGCTGCACCCGCACCCCCGGGCTCCCACCCAGCCCAGCGGGACCCCGGGGGGGGCCGACACCCTGCCTAGCCCGGGCCTCCCCAGAAGCGCCGGCCCCCTCCCACCCAGCTCTCCAGGGGATCTCCGCCAGGTGCGGCTCCACAGGGACATTATTTACCTTCTTAATTTCTGAGGGAGGCATTTTAATTGCTTTAAATTACTGCTGGAAAAACTGGAGTGGTCAACAATCAATCAGGCTGATTTACCACCCCATGCCCACCCGCTGCGAGCCAGCAATCAGCTGCCGCCACAAGATCTATTATTGATGAACTTTGCGGGGCTGCTAATTAGCTGTGAGCACATGTCCCCAGCATCACTGCGCCGGCGGAGCAGCGGCGGGTGCCCCGGCACAGCGTCGGTCGCCGCTGCCCGGGACAGGGGACCCGCATGGCACAGGCAGCGCGGGGGGCAACCAGCCCCCACCGCGCAGGAGCCAGCGCCAGCTCAGCCTCCCCGGGCCAGTCCCGCGGGCGGCAAGCCTGCCTGGTAAACAGTATTTATCACTGCCATTATTAGATTACTTACAAGAAATCTTTTGAATGGGGCTATGAAGCACAGCATTAGCGTTACCACAGACGCCTTAATTACTGCCGGTGCGAGTTGCCCCCCAGGGCCGGGGGCACCGGGGGCTGCTCCGCACCCGGGCACCGCACCGGCCCCCGGAGCGCGGAGGGACCGCGGGCTCGGGGAGCGGAGCCGAGGGCTGCTCGCGGATCGCTCAGATCCACGTCCACCCGGGTTGGGCCAGATGCCTCCAGTGACCACGGGAGCATCCCTGGGGCCAGCAGCTGGGGGCCAGCACAGCTTTCCTTCCCCTCCGGCGGCGGGAGGTATCCCGCTCCTGGGGGCGGCGAGGCACGGGCGAAGGGCTGTGGAAGGAAGCTCCAGCAGACCCCAGCCAGCGGGTGCTTCCCCAGCAAACCCTGGCCCCAGCCGTGGGCCAACTCCTGAGAGGCAGGACAGTGGAGAAGGCTGCACCTTCCCCAAAAATCTGCGGGGGGAGTAAAGCTGCCTGAGGAGCAAAGTCCCCTGGTACAGGCCTGTGTTTAAACAAAAGCAGCGAAGCAAGGGGCTGGCATTGCAATTCTGCGCAGGAAACCGTAGTTCCCATCCCCTGCCAAGAGCACCTCAGCGGCGATGGGCACTCGCGTGCCAGTCATCCATCAGCCCACTGATCTCATCCTTGATTTTCACAGACATCTTTGATTTTTCATCATAAATTCTCCGTGTTCCTCACTGGAGACTGACAGGGATTTTAAGTACAGAATGAAATGGAGAATATTAAAGTGGTCGCTATTCTATTGTGCCTGTCAGCTGTTTCACTTTAAACGGTCCTTATTAATAACACCGTAACACTTTAAGACCCTCAGCTAAGGCCTTTAAGGACATTGATTACATGCAGCTTCCCCTGGAAGACCCTTCCTTTTCCTTAACTTCCGCCCATTTTAAAGAGGAGGCAATGGAGGCACGAGGGTGCTGCCTGTGCCGTGCAAGGTCACTGCCGGAGCTGCTGCCAGAGCCGGGTGGGAGCGCAGCAGCCCCGGGGCAGCCGTCAGGTGCCCGCGACCCTCACCGGCTCCTCTTGCCGCACCGCTGCCGGGTGGCCCCAACGCCGGTGACACGGCACAGCCACACTGGCCCAGCTCCCCGCACGCACCACCGCAGGCAAGGACGGGGCAGGAGCTTTTGGTGTGGGTTACAGCGGGGCAGCTGCTGGGAGGGGAACTGGCAGGGATGTGACCAAGGGCAGGTAATTGCTCCTGAGCTGCAAGGAGGGTGAAAGGCGCTGTAGGGCCAGCCAGGGCTTTGCAGCACTGGCCACGCGTTCCCCAGCCTGCGGGATGGGGCAGCACATCCCTCCCACCCCACCATGGGGACAAGGGCCTCACCCCAGAAAACTCCTCATCGGACCAGTCCTGACAGGAGCTCCTTGCCATGATCCCAGGAGCCCGAAGAGCGGGGCCAGCCCTTGGGATGCCCGAGCAGAGCGGACCACGGACACCCAGGCGCAGGGAGCCCTGCCTGCAGCTCAGCGGGGTCAGACCAAAGCAGCACCCATCCTTGCTGCCAGGGAGGCCAGGGGCATCGGCTCCCCTTCCATGCCAGGGAGAAAGCTGCTTTATCAGCCCCTCCTTGTCATAATCCCATCAAAGCACTCCTGGCCGATGGCTCCTCTCGCCCAGGGTGCTGCTCTGTGCCTCTTCCGCAGGCATCCACACAGCACCTGTGCCAGCCACCTCTCCCTGGCAAACCCATCTGCAACTTTTTTATCTCCAGACATAAAGCAGCAGTGCCCTGCAGCTCCTCCACTAATAGGCGATTAAAAGTGCATAAAGATTTACTCACTTCCCCTTCCTGGTGTCAGTAAGCAACATGAAAAATAAATATTCCAAGCACTCAAATATTAAGACTCCAGATTCACAGAGGGAAATGACAACTCCAGGCTACGAGGCAGAGGTTTCCAGCCAGCTGCAGGATGAGACTGTTTGCTAATTCTGCTTCACAACCACTCGCTTCGTGCTGCTATGGCAGCTTTGACACATTTTTCTCAGCAAAGGTGTTCTACCGCCTGCTTGTCAGTGAGGCAGAGCCACTCCATGCAGGGGAGGGTCCCCAGGACGGGTCTGACCCCCCCCAGCCACCCACCACCTGCACAGGTGACGTGGTCTATCAGGGCACAAGCACCAGTGAACCAAGCACACTGCTCCTTCCCAGGACGGGGCTGGACATGGAGAGGTGCCTTCCCAGGGGAGAGGGGTCTCTGGTCTGGGTACATGGGCCAAGAGGTTCCAGCCGCAGCCCCCAGCCATGGCACCGTCGGGACTCCCCCACGAGCATGCAGGAGGTGGCCCAGGCTGTTCTGTGTGAAGCAGCTTGGATGGGCGAGAACAGCTCCGGTCTGTGCCTTTACAGGCAGGAGCGTTGCTGATGTTCAGAGTTTGCACAGCATTCCTGACCTGCCTCCAGCACCACTTATCTCCACTGTGCATCTCACTCCGCTCCCGGGGCAGGAAACAGCCACAGTCCCCGGCAGATTTTGCTCACACTGCGTTTACACCTGAAAGATCAGTTGTTTATCCAAAGCTGTGCAAACTTTGTTGGCCTGGGAACAGGGCTGAAACCCTTATGCAACCACCTGCCTGAGCCAGAAACAGCCTGACACCGGCTGACACCATCGCTCCCAGCAGTCTAACACTTGCGTTGCCTGGCCCAGAGCAAGGAGGATGTAAAAACTGGGACAGAGCCAGGAGCAGGTCCATATGCTGAGCATCCCTGTGCCTCCAGAAAGGCACAGCCTTCTGGATGACACTGAGGTGGCACTTCTGTGCTCCCAGCACATGCCTGCTCAGCCAGGAGACTCCTCAGAGGCTGGAGAAGGGGAATCCTACGCTGAACGGCACCTCTAGCCCATGCCCAGGCCTTGTGCTGCGCCAGACCTCCCCGTGCAGAACCGCCCCCTGTACCACCTCTACCCAAGGAGAATAAACTGCAGGAGCCCCAGGTTGAGCTCTCTGTAAATCCTCTGTCGGACCACCCGAGACCTCACTGCATCAGCTCTTCCAAATACAGAGCATGGCACGACCACAGCATCTGGTCTGCATGCCACGTGCCAGGAGGAAGAGGTGACCACCTACTCCTCACTGCTGCCAGTTTGTTTCCAGCCTAAGAAAAATGCTGGTTTGTAGTCAGACGCACCGAGATCCCCCAGAGGCACACCGCCTCTGCTCCCCTGGTCTCCTCAGCCAGGTAAGTCACTCCATCCGGAGGGGCAGGATACATCCCCCACAGCACCCAGAGCCAAAGGACCCCCTGCACTCCCACAGCACAGAGGCAGGAGCTGGGGGTGCAGAGCCCCCAGTGCAGCCCCTCGTGGGGGGACCCTCCTTCACCAGCCCCAGGCAGGGAGAGCAGCACCCTCCCGCAGCCAGGGCACAGCACTGCATTTAGATCTGACCCCAGCTGTTCATCATTAGCCACCCAGCAGCATCAGTGATACAACTACACTAATCCCTAGCAGTTTATCATCACCACTGTATTAATCTCCATGAAAATTACATTTTGATTTGTCTATTGATTTTTAAATTTTGAAATCAGCACAAACTCACTTCTTACCTGCTTCCTCCTTCTCACTGCCCCCAGCACTGCAGCAGAGCAGACCCCAGCACCTCCAGCTCCCTGGGATTTGCCTTTCCCTTCCATGGCTCCTGCTTTATAAAAACACACCCCTGAAAGCAACACTGCACCATTTAGCACATTAGGGCTTCCTACTCCAGTAAGAACCCATTGGTTCCAGGGCACAGCTGCTGCCAATTACCACTACTTAACTGGCACATTAAACACATAGTAAGGAATTAGGAGTTTCGGTCTGCTCTCTACTTAACAATAACAAAGTCACTTGACCTTTTTTCAGCCACCACAATGGCTGTGTAAGTGACTGTTTGACAAATGCGCTTTGTAATGGCCTCTGTTCTTTCTCATGCGACTGGTGGAACAGTTAATATCTTGAGTCACAGCATTAAGACGAGTGCTCGTGATTAATTTAAGATGTCAATTAATCACGCCAAATGGACTGGTTTGTCATCACTTCCTAATGGGAAGATGTTGATTTGTCCCACAGAATTTGTAATAGGAACCAAGGCTGAAGCCCCTGCTTGGAGCGGCTGGAGAGCCCCTGGCTACGTGCACTGCGACCTGGCCGGGAGCTGCCGCCGCCGACGCTGCGGCACAAGCGCCAGCAGGAAATGAAGAAAGAAAGGAAATAAACACTTCCACATACAAGAGTTCGATTTTGTTCCCATTTTAAAAATCACACCACCCTGGGAAGAGCTCTCATGTATTTTTTCCAAAGTGCCAGTGCTGATTTTGACTTTAGACACCTCCTCCGAGCAATCCGAGGCGCGTCGCCCGCAGCGCAGGGCGAGTGGGGCAGTGCCAGGGCGCAGCGTGGGCGGGCGTCGGGGCACCCTGCGCTCCCTCGGTGCGGTGACACCATCCCCGTCGAAACAGCTGGGCACAAGGGGAAAAGGAGGAGGCAGCCGAGCGGGTTCACACTGTGCTGGAGGCCGTGGGACGGCCAGCCCGCGGCAGGGCTGGTCTGGAGCAGCCCCAGCCCTCTCCTTACTGGGATCCTTCAGAGAGGGACGGAGCTGAGCATCCCCGCCTGCCCGCCTCGTCCTCCTCCATCCCCCTTCCTGCCCCTCTCAGGTCACCTTGCTGTTACCATCTGAGTGTGAAATCAAATGGGTTTCCAAGCACCTCTTGTAGAACAACCCAGGTCCCACGTTCTCTTTGCTGAAAGCCTCAGCTGAAGGGAGAGGTCTTTTCTAATGTCAACTAATGTTTTATTCCCATACACAGATGAATGGGTTCAGGTGGGATTTTCAGAAGCGCCCAAGCCTCATGAATATAAATGAGACTTGTGCTTCTAGGTCACACTCTTGGAAATCCTGCCTTAAGTCCTTGCCTTACACACGTTCTCATTAGGAGGGTCCTGCACGGCAGCTTGTGCTGCAGCCGCCCGAGTTCACATGAGGGGAGCAGATGGGGTACCAGGGCAAGAAGGCATACCCTGCGCATCAGGCACAGCGCGTTGGTATTGGGTCAGCGTTTACCCTAAGCCAGAGGAGTTCAGATCTGCAACGCTGGTGCAATTCTTGCAGCCATGCTTTCACCTGTGTGTAAACACCTCTCCTGTTTAAGGTGTCCAGTGCATACTGCACTCTGATTTTACGTTTTATTGTTTGGAGATAAAAAATCCAGGTCCAGTCTTTAGGAACCCCACACGTTCCTTCTCTCTAGCGTAGACAGCAAGGACTGGAAAAATCTGTGATTTTAGCCAGGCAAAGAAGACACTGACAATTTCAAATCTGTCCTTGGTTTCTTTTTATAGAAACAAGACATGTGCAACGATGATTCAGAAGTGTAGCTCAAAAGACTGCCAGTGCTGCTTTGTACCAGTTCCTCTGAGCTAAACAGCAATCCTTTGCAGACCCCTCCTCGCTCAGAGCCGCCTGCCCGGGGGGGCCGCGGACGAGGGGCCGCTCTGGGTCTCATCTCTCGTCCTGCCGGACGCGGCCGGCAGCCCTGTTTCTGGAGGGCCGGCAGAAGCCCGCCGGTCACCAAGAGCATTGCAGTGCTCCGCACTGATGGTCAAAACACGTCAGCCGATCTGACACTTGGTACGGTTGCTGTGGACAGGCGCTGCCGGGCCCTGCAGTTTTGTTCCATTTCTTAAAAATATGTTGCTCACTATGTCTGCACCAATTGCTGAGCCAAATGCCACTGTGGCCAGCACACACGGCCTCTAGAAAGTCCATCCATGACTTTAGATTTATATAAGAACATCCTCCATTGGGAAGTGCAAATGCCCAAAATACCCCTGCATCGGCCCTCACATTAGGAACAAGCTCCAAGTTTCCCTGTGCTCTGGGTTAGATGAGCAGGCTTTGTCTGAAAAAAATCATGTGCAACAGTGTGGCAGCCCTGGTGAAAGGGAATTGAATCTTGCTGGATCTTAAGCAGAGAAGTTCGTACTTGCTCTTCATCTCTACTTTCTGCATTGTAGTGGTGACGGTGCAAAATCAGATCTGTGGTCTGCCCCACGCTGTGGGTCTCTGTGTCCCTCTGGGTGCCCACAAAAGCGGGAGAGACCCGCGTGCGTGCCGGAGCGGAGGCTCACGCCTGCACAGGAGCACGTGCAGCCGGGTGCTCGCGGTCACTCTGGAGGGCAGGGCTGGCGGGACAGGGCAGAGCTCCCGCATCACGGCACCATGCCACGGCACCGCGCTCCAGCACAGCGCAGCGACGGCAGGCGACTCCACCGCGCACCTCGAGCGCTTCCCACCCCACTCCCCTTCGGCGCAGGGCTGCGGCGCGGACGTTCGTGGGAAGCCAGCTTCAGAGTCCTGCACCCAAAACAGGCGGGGAACCCCCCACCCCATCGCCCTCACCAAGGGCGCTTGTGGAAACAACTTCATACAGAGGTTTGGTAATGGCCGTGGTCACACTCCCCGGCCTGAGCAGCGGCACAGGGAATGGTGCTTCCTCCGCCGCCCAGCGCTGCGATCTCGACGCCAGCCCCCGGCCATGGCAGTCGCTGCTCAGTGGGGCAGGTCCGAGGGCTGGATGCGGCACTGCTGGGGAAGTTGCCCAAGCTCGTTTTTTAACTTTGCCTTTTTGATAAATGACTCTGCTTTAAACTCTGTCCGAGAGCTGTGAGCTTTCTTTAACCAGCACGAAATGCCCTTCTTATGCACATTACCAGCTGTAGGAGCATCTGCTGTTTGAGTGTTGACATGGATGGATGTGTTGACAAAGACAAATGTTCACCCACAACTAGTTGTTAATACAACACAAACTGGTCCACTGGGCCTGCTGATGGGATGTAAAATGTAAGGAGTGCTTTCCACAGACAACTAATTGACAAGTTTACCAAAAGGAGGGAAAAAGCACCATTCGGATGGAAATAGGAAGCAGGGGCCAAGCGCTGCAGTTTCCTCTCTGCTGGAGGAACCGGACTCGGGAGCCTGCAGCCAGCAGCGCGTTGGCAGATACCTCCTGCTCCTGAACTGGCTCCTTGTCTACTATCTCCTGCACAGTGCGAGGATGTGTATTAAAGCGAGTGTTATCGCAGTGGTGGGGCTTAACGAGCTCAGTATGCTGGGAAGGCAGTGCACGCAAGCCCCCCCGCGTGCTGCCGTGCCCCCCGTCTCCTCTGGCACCAGCTTTAACTTTTACTGACAATTAATAGTGCAGGAAGGAGCGCTGCCACCAAGGCAAAGAAAAACCCAGGGCTGTTTTACAGCACCATTGTTTAGATATTCGTGAAACAACTAAACAAAAATGCCAGCTTCTTGCAGATATAAAAAAATATTTTACAGATCCGCTCCACAAGACTGCCTATGACCGGCCTTCGCAGTCACTGACGTTGCCTAAGACCAAACTGCCGGGGAAGCAATCCTCCTCTCCCCGATCACAGAGGGCACTGAGACTCAAGAGACAGCTAACGCCTGCAAACACCCTGACTTACTCCAAGGGGCTGTTTCCTTGGCTGCACTTTTCCAGGATGTTTCTGGGTCACTTGCTACGGTATGAGGCATTACCTGGACTCGTATGAGCTGTGTCACCCCTAATCAGTCTCACACTGTGTCAATAAATATAGTCCAAGTGGAGACAATTTTTTTCCACCCCAAAGTCTGCAAACGAAAGGGCTGCTGTAGTCAGAGATAAAGCATCACCTGCCTCTGGCGCCCATGCAGCTCCCAGCAATGCGTAAAACTCCAGGCTGTAAGTTCACAACGCATATTAATCACGTAACAAAGAAGTCACTTGGGATGTTAGAAAATAAAAGCAAGGATGGAAAAAGTAAGCTGGAAGTGGGGTGCAGATGGAAAAAGCCCACAGGTGTAACAGAGACGTACAATCAGGCTCTATCACACTGCCTCAACGTCTAGTAATGCCAGCCATCAAAACAGCTTCATCTTTCCCTTTTCACTTGGTTTGTCTTCCTGCAGCTGTACAGAGACATGGGGGCTGGCTGGCACGTCAGCCCTCAGCCCAGGCAGCGCAGTCCCCGGCTCAGGTCGGCTCTGCTGGCCCCGCGGCTTGCTGTAAGGACGGTCGGCACGCTCCGGCTCCGAGTACAAGCGTGCTCCAGAGGTTTGCTCTCGCTCGCTCCTCATGTTGCTGCTGGCACCACTGCATGGGCAGCCAGCTGCAGGTCTGCCTCCCCCAGACGTCATTGCTCCAGCACAGCTCGAACAGGACTTCTTCGTCCGCACGCCGACGTGCAGCATCTGCTCTTCCTTAGCATCTTTGTAATGAGCCACGTTTCCCCCTGTGCGGGCTGGTACCTCTCCAGGAGCAGGAGCAGAACCTGGCTCGTTGCACACCCAGGGGCCCATGACATCCGCGCTCTCGTCAAACCCTGTGAACTGTGCTCCCCTTCCCGGCGCTGTGGGAAACATGTATTCTTCCCCTACAAGTTCCCATGAAATCACAAAAATGTTGGGGGCCTGCGGGGAGGAAGGACTGCCTTTCCTGTCCATTCACTGCTCCCATGGCAGAGGTTTTAAAACAACTGTCCTTCTGTCCATGTGCGATTCCCTGCACGGCACCCACGGGACGGATCCTGCTCGCTGGGCTGTGCAGGGCTGCCAGCTCTCGCCCCGGGGAGCGGCTGCGCTGGGACCCCATGGTAAGTGTTAGGAGCCTGTTTCTAATGGGGTGACCCCAAGAAAGCCGGACGAACTCCCCTGCGCACAAGAGACGAGCCCAGCTCGGGCGGGAGCAGGCACAACATGGCACCCAGCGTGCACTCGCTGGGATTTCGCCACGGCTTTCGCTGGCCAAAGCTCCATGACAAAAACGTCAAATCTGGAATTTTAACCCATAACAAACCCATGAAATTTCAGCTGCATTTCCGTGAAAACATCCAGCCCCTCTCCTAGACACGCCTGGGCTCAACGCTGCAGGATGCCAGTGCCTCGGTGCCAGCACCAGCACCTCCAGCGGAGTCGCAGAGTTGTAGCAACTGGTGACAACGGGGAAACTGGTCTTACTGGGCAGCCAGGTCCCTGGGAGGGAGGTACAGGTGGCACGGCCCTTCCCGCCACTCGGGAGCCTTCCCAAGGGCCTTCTCCAGCCATCACACACGCATGCACGCATGCACGCACACATGCACGTTGGTCTCTTTGTCCATAGAAGAATTATTTCTAATTCACACCAGCACAAAGATGGACCATGAGGTGGGAAACGCTCTCCATCCGCGCAGCCCCTATGGCAAGCCCACTGCAGGAGATGGGCAGAGCCCCTGCACCCGGGGCGATGCCACTCTGCAGATCATCCTCTCGCACCGACAAGGAAGGATTTCAGCATGAAATCACAGAGCATGAGACTACACCACAGACAGCCGTGTAAATTAGGGAACAAAACCTCCAATAATTAATTTTCTTCCTCTAAAATCAGTCTTGCAATTGATTCAGAAAAAGCAAAGTTGTAATAACAAAAGAAAATATTAACCTATTTATTATATCTCAAGCCCCTTAAAATAAAAGTAATTGCACGTAATGAGCATCTGGAGACCGCCTGGAGAGTGGCAGTACCCAGTGGGATAGCAGAAGAGATCAAGGTGAGCTAAGCAACAGCCTTTGAGAAGTTCCTGCTTTATTCAGACTTTGAAGTGGCAAAAGCCGCTCTGCTCACTGTTCCCAGCCTCGGGAAGCAGCAGAGCCATCACCCATCGCTGATGAGCCACAGCCCCCTCACTGCCTGCCTGTCTTGCCCTGGTCCCCACGCGGGACGCAGACCCGCGAGCCCGATGGCTAGCACGGAGCCTCGAGCTGCCGGCACAGTCACACAGTCTCACAGAGAGACCCTTTTCCGTGCAAAATCCGGGGAAAAGAGCGGGTCTGTCCTTCGGGGTGGGCAGGACATGGCCCCGCTCCCGGTGCTGCCCCGGGTGCAGAACAGAGCTCGCCTAATGCTGCCGTTAGGCAGCAGCAGGAGGCCCCGGGCACACGCACCTCACCCGTTTCAGAGCCGCTATGCTTTTTTATTTATTATTATTAGTTTCCCTAGGACAGACACTGGAGCTGTAGCATGTCATCTCCAGCAGCGTCCTGGGAAGCGGCAGAGAGCGTGGCCCTGGGAGGAGGCAGCTCTGCTGCGCGGCGGCCCTGCTCTGATCTAACCGGGAGTGACACAGCAGCTCTGGGTGCTCGGCTGCGCCCACCCCCCTTCTGTGCTCCTGGACCTTTTATTCGCAGCACTGCAACGAGAAAGAAAGTTACAGCCTAACCCCGGCTACCGCGGGCAGCCAGGCAGTCTGCAGGAGAAGGCTCTTTTGTCGCCGGAGCCCCCAGGACACAAAGCTGAAGAGCAGGAACCCCAGAGATCATTTCCTTATTCTGATCGGGGATCACTTGACCGCTTGCTCCTGTTTGTTCCCCCCTGGGACCAGCGGCCTCCAGCTCTGAATGCAAAGCAGTCGTTCCTTATTTCCAAATGCAAATGAGGTCTGTGAAAGGCCTCGCTTTGAAACCAGTATTATTCCCTGGGGTCCCGACCCTCCCCGCCACATCCCTCACCCCAGCCTCTATCTCTGACTCTGCGTTCTGCCTTCCCAGAGTAACAAAGGTTACAGGGAAATAAAAGCAGAGCAGTTACCATCTGGGAATCATCAAGCAGGAGCCCAGAAGAGAAGGAGCGGGCTGCAGAGACAGGGCTGACCCGACTGCCCGCCACCCGTGCATGCCGCAGCCCAGCCGAACCCCAACAGCCCGGCACGGGCTGCAGGGACGCGGCCCCGGCAGCACCCGCTGGGGCACGGCAGAGGGGCACCGAGCCGAGCCACGAAGCCTGTGCAGCACGGGCACAACACCTGCATCTCGCTGAACAGGGCTGGAGGGAAGCACAGCTGCCACTTGCCTCCTTGCACCCCGGCGCAGCGGACCTGAGCGCCCCGAGTGGGGCACAGGCAGCCCGGGACGGCAGCGTATGGCGATGGCTATGGCAGGACCAGAAAGTGCCCGGCAGCTCCATCGCGCCCCGTCCACATCACACGATCCACTGCCAGTGCGGCTGCAGACCTGGCGGCCGGAGGGGCTGCCCTTCTCGGGTCACGCGCCGCCGCTGGGCCTGACGCCGGGGGTCCCCTGGTCCTGGTGGGGACAGGGGGGACAGGGCTGGGAATGGTGGGGATGGGGACATGGGTGGGGGTGGGGATGTCCCCTCGCAGGCGGCCATGCCCCTGAATGGGGCGGCTGCTCCTCCTGCTCATCAATCAATTCCTGCTCTCTCCACTTCGGAGCCTGGAAATAAAACCTCCCTGTAAATCTCTGCCACAGCCGCTCTGTTTTGGTGGCGGAGGGCCCCGCATTCCTGAGTTTCAGGCTGCAGCCATGTCTTCAAGAGCGGAGCCACAAGAGCTTTCTGATGGTTAATTGCTGGCACACTCTCACTGAAAACATGAAACACCCCCTGACAAGCCGTGTGATTTATTACTGCCCACTGCAAAATGGAACAAAATCAATTGGCTATTACCTCACTTAGCGAAGGCTTGTCACCGCCTGGGAGCAGGGTGTTAAAAATAAAAGCCAGGCGCAGCCCCGGCAGCGAGCCCCCGCGCCGGGGCCGCTCCACCTGCTCCGTGGCAGATAACACCGGTGCTGCGCCGGAGACAGGCTCTGCTTTTCCTAATCATTGCTGTGCTGGTGCAACACCAGCTCATTCCTGCTTTGCAGTTATTAATTATACAGATGTCATCGCGAGCGCCGCGTACAGTAAATTTTAGAAGAGATGCAGAGCAATGACAGAATATTTGTTTATGACAGAAACGTATCCCATAATTAATCAAATTCACGCGACCCTTCCCTGCCCAGGCGGAGCGGACCCGCTGTGCCCGGGAGGCCACCCCGCGCCGGCTGTGGCACCGGTGGCTGGGAGCGGCACCAGCCCAGCAGGGGCAGGTTGCCTTTACCAGCAGGTAGAAGATGGCCAGCGCGAGCACCAGGGAAAGGGACCGTTTGTCTGCGTGTCTGCACGCAGTGGCTGTGGTTTTCCTTGGCTGTTAGCGTGTCTCGGAGAAGACAACCTTGGTGTGTCCAGCGAAGGCTGCTGAACACCCACGCTGTGGCAATGCTGATGCAGCCAGCCTCCGCCTGGCATTTCCAACAAAAACTGGCAGCTTCCAAACACGCAGGGAAACCCACACATTGCCCTAGAAAACCTACCAGATAGAAAGCCGCTCTAACAGAAATCCGCCTTTATTTCCCCACTGCCAGGTCTTTTCCTTAGCAGGAAAAGGGAGCGAGCCAGAAATCCACTGCCACAGAAGCAGCCGAGGTCAGGGAGTGCTCGCTGCGGCCGCCGGCGCGAGAGCTCACAAGCCGGGGCTGACACAGCTGGGGCCCCGCTCCTGCAGACGTTTTTATGGTCATTTAGTGCAGGGTCAGTGTCGGGGGCCATGTCCTGGCACACGTGGGCACAGCCCATGGGGCGCTGGTGGCAACACATCGGCCGAGGAGCTGGCCATAAGTGGCTGAGGCATATTTGAAGGATATTTCAGAAACTGAATGGTCCCTCTCTTTGCATTTCATTGCCTTTGTTTCATTCCCAAATCACTTACAGGCTCTCCCAGTCATAGCAGGGAGATGCTCCTCCCATGAAGCTCCAAACTGTGCAAAGCATAAAGAGGCTGCATTATTTATAGACTCCGGATAGATATTTCACACGCGGTCCGTCCCATTCCCAGCATTCCCTCCATTCACAGATCATTAAGTAGCACTTGCTGACATAAAAGGCAATGCAAGTGGAGTGGTTAACTTTGAATATTGCCATGCAGCTCAGTGTTAAATGAGATTCAGGAAGTAATTGTCCAAAGAGAGGGGACAGCTTTTGCCCTGCCAAATAATGCTTAGCTCAGAGCATCCAGGAAAGGGCCCAGCAATAACGTTATCACAGGGGTGTCGGGCTGCCCCGCACCGCCTGGTCACCCCCGTGGTGCCGCGGGGACACAAAGGCAGCCTGGGGCCCATTAGCATCATTGTTCTGAGCCCGAAAGGGCTTTCCTCCCCACTGTGCTGGCGGCTGATCTTCCTTGGGGAACAAAATCCTCCAAGATCTTGGGAGTGGCACAGTGCAGAGCAGCCTGCCCCAAAAAGCCTTAAGGGCAAAACCAGACCCCAACCGGTTTTGCATGGAGCCAGCAGGTACAAGAAGGGGTTTCTGATGTGAGCAGCGCGAGCAGATGGCTGCGTCCAGGGCTGTGCACCGCGGAGGTGCAGCAGCATGTCTTCGACGGCCGCTGAGGGTTTTGTGCCCCTGCGACCGCGCCGGCCCCGGCCCCGGCCTGGGCGCCTGGAGCAGCCAGTGGCTCCACTGCCACCCCCAGACCCCGCTCCGGGCAGGCGGACACTCTCACAACCGCCACATCCCTGCCTACAGCGAGGGGGAAAACCAGCGGGCGCGTCTGCCTCCGCCTCTGCGGGCAGTTTGGAGTAGCCAAGCAGAGACAATGGCAGGACGTGACTGTGGGGACATCTGTGTCTGATCCAGGAAATGTTTTGGCGTCAAAATAGAAGCAGTGGGTTGTTAAAAAGAAAAAAAAAAAGTGTGAGCGCGAAAAGATCTGGGCTACATTAACAGACTGTAGCAGAGCATTTTAGAAGAGGACAAGGCTGGGATTTAGGTTCCCAGGTAGCCTGACACCCTGTTGCACAAACCGTGCCCCTGCCAGGAGCCGGTCGCTGCGCGGGCAGCTCGTGCCACCTCTCCAAGGGCTCGTCCCTTCACCCGGGGCTGCCCAGCAGGCGGAGGGAGAGGGATGGCTGACACTCCTCCCCAGTACCTGGCTGCTGTGCCTGCACGGCAGGCTTGCGCCTTTCGGCAGGCACGACAGATCTGTCCCTGCTGCGGCAGGCCTGCCAAGGAGCGACACGGGGAGGTTCCGAGGTCTGCAGCAGAGCACCCGCATCCCCGTCCTGAGGGCGGGTGGCACTGCCAGGCAGCCCGGCCACATGGGCCTCCCAGGGCAGAGCAGCCTCCTGCTGCTGTTCACAGGGTGTTTCATTTACCTCGAGTTTGGGGACCAGACTTTACCCCACAGCTCTGTACCCCGCTCTCAGACTCAGGTTTCCTCTACTAAGGCTGATGCTGCTGGTCAGGGCAATTGTCCAGGTTGTGCAAACCAGCCGGTAAGCATGGAGAGCGAGGTTTTGCTGGTGGACACGAGGTTTGCAGCAGCTTCTGCTCCAAGGAGAGCTGCAGCTTGTCCGGTTCCCAGCTAAAAGCCACCCTGCGCTGCAGCACTTCCATTTCAGTCCATAGCGTGGTGTGCTGCAGTGACGGGAACCATGGGGCCAGTGGAAAATGGGGCTCTGAGCTCATGCATCTTATTTTAGCTCCCCATCCTCTCTGGAAGCTATCTCAGGCATGTTTTGGGAATACAGCAGGTATTTTTATGAGTAGGATTTGCAGGGGTATTTTCATCTTAGACTTGGAGACAGCTGGGCCTGCTGCCAGGTTTAGGAAGCGCAGAGGCAGAGGCAAGAAACATAAAACTAGCAAGAGGTAGGCTTCCTACTGGGGCTTAAATTTAGCTGAGAGGAGCAGGAGCACTTGAAAATGCCCTGCTGGTGCTCCCTGTGCCAGTCGGTCCCTCAGCCAATTCACGGAGGCCAACCTTGACCCGAGCCAGGAAAGGCAAGGGGAACGTGTCCCGGCCGATGGCACTTGTCCGGCCTGGCCCACCTGGCACCGCCGAGACCCCAGCTGCCCTTTGGATCAACTGACACCGGCACAGCGAGTGCGGTGGCAAGCTGGCCGTCGCCTGCGCTCCAGGGGAGAGCTGCTGCCGTGAAGCGCTGAGCCGCGCTCGCTGCACGCTCTCGTGGATAAGGAACACGGGATGGGGGCACGGTCGGCAGGACCGGTGCGCTCCAGGCGGGCTGCCACTTCAGGGTCTCAGACACGCTCCTGCCGAGCTGGCCAGCTCTGGCACCGAAGCAGCACCGCGCAGTACGGCACGCACGGGCTGTCGCACTGAGCTAACCACGTGGCTCCCGCGCACTCTGTGCGCTCGCTGCACGCATCTGTCCTGGTCAGGGGACGCCTGTCACGGCACCAGGCAGGGGCCGAGGGCGCGGTGAAGAACTGACTGACAGCCGGCAGCGGAAAGCCTTCCAAGGGGGTTTCTAGATGAACCCCGCGCCATACACCAGCCTGGCTCTCTGAGCCGCTGGCCCAGGGGGTGTTGCTGCGTGCTCGGGGGGAGCAGAGCCGAGCTGCCCCAGGCAGGCCTGGCCGATGGAGGGGCAGGTTCAGCTGCGCACCAGCCCCCAAGCCCAGGGCCAGCGGCACGGCAGCGTGCAGAGCGCGGGGCTGAACTAGTGCACGACGTGGGGTCCCCCGGCTGGTGCAAGGTCCCCTGGGTGCCGTGGGGCGGCAGGGCTGCCAGCCCGGCGGGGGACAACAGCTGAGGGCCGAGCCGCAGGGGCTGGGGGCCGTGCAGCCGGGGAAAAGCACGACCTTGCGGTGACACCGGGAGCGCCGTGCTGGGCCGTGCCGTGGCCGGGGAACATGAGCCGAGCAGCTGCACGGCGCTTGGCCAGGGGCCGAGGGGCACGGGCTGACGGTGGCCAGCACACAGAGCTGCTCCCAGCCGCCCTGCGAAGACACTCCCTGGCAAGCATGGCCAGCTTGCTCCAAAAACAAATTGCCTTCCTGGGGAAAAAAAAAAAAAAGAGAGAAAAAAAAGGGAAGAGACAGCTTCAACCAAGAAATAGCCACAGGCAGGTTTTGTTTTTAAAGCATTTTTATTTTGTTCATTTGAATTGAATTTTTATGTGATTTGTTTCACTGAAAATGGACACATTTTGAAATACCATGTGTTCCCTCCTCTCCGCCCAGAGGGAGGTTGGCTGCTGACCCAGAGCAGTGAGCTGGTGGGCTGCGCCTGCTGAGGAGGGACACGCCACAAGCTCTTCATTTTCCATAGTAGCTTTGCACCTTTTCCAAAGTAAAGACAGTCCTCAGAAAGGGGGAAGCCTCAAGCAAAATACCCACCCCTCTCCTGTTCCTGGTATTGATTTTATTGCACCTGGCAAAGAAAGGGACAATATCTGGGGGAGGCAGAGGAAGAAAAATATTTCAAACTAAGTATAATGTCATGTCCACATCCAATGCAACCTATCACCCCTGTGGGAGTCTCAGCCTAGCACTCACTGCTCTCGCTGCGTCTTCCCAAGAGTGTCCTGAACAACCAGCACCTGCAAAAGCCCCATTCGGGCCCGGCACGGGACCCCACCCAGCCCTGGCTCCATCAGCGCGCTCGGAGTAGGTCGCTATTCCTGCGGCATTCTCCTGCCGCCTCCCTCAGTGGGCTGCAAAAATAAACACCCGCCTGCTGCACAGCTCGGCACCAAAAGCCAGGTCTGCTCTGCTGCCCTGTGGCTGCACGGCACCGAGGGGCTTGGCCCCTCGAACACAAGCACGTGACGCTCCACCATTTCAGCCGCCATCCTCTGTATGTGAAATGGTGGCAGGCACAGCTGCACCCATCAGTGGCTGCCATCCTGTGCAGATCTACTGATTACATCTCAGTTGTCATGCCACTCAGTGAGAAGCGAAGCTAAATTAGAGCAACTAATTGCACCTCTTTGAAACAATCAGGATGACAAATCAGTGGTAATCTCTTCAATTCTAGAGGGAAGCTATTGCGGCTGGCTTACAAGGATTAATCAGCTTTTCATCAGTGTTATTATACCAACGCTGTCTCAGGAGGAGCCCCGAGGCCACACTGGCTGGGCTCACACCACAGGTACACCAAGGCTCGTGGCCTCTGGTGGAGAAGGCAAGCATGGTGGAGAAGGCAAGCACCGCCAGGCTGCCCTTGTCCCAGCCCTCATCCACACCAGCAAGGCTGCCAGCTCGCAGGCTATGGCATCCTTTGCTCAGCACGGAGGAGATCCTGCCCGGCGGGTGTCCAGATGCTGCACCGCACCAGGCAGGAGGGACCGGGGCTGGGCTCCAGGAGCTAATGGTCAGAGCAAGTGGCCCAGGCAGGATGGCCAACCCACAAGGGACATGGGACGCAAGGAACCGCACGCGGGGTATCACAAGAGGGGCACCAAGGCCGCCCTGCTGCCATGGAACCCACGTTGACAGACCCTGCCAGCTCAGCCAAAGGCCCCAGGGCCTCGCGCTGCTGGGATCTGGCCAGCGGAGGACGGAGAGCAAGGCAGCACCCTGGAGCTGGGGACAAGCTGGGCACAGCAGAGGGACAGCACAACAGCCACGACAGGAAGGAAACCAGCACGGCCACAGGGTTTCTGTTACAGCAGGTGACCACTTTGTTTCCCACGGTCATTTAAACTCTTTGTTAGATTTATGTGACCTGATGGGAAGCCTAGAGGCTCAAGTCTTGAGTGCACCCCTATCAGAGTGACTCTCTAATACACAAAACCATCTTAATTACTGCAGTGGCATGTAGAGATCAGACAGGGAGAAATAACTATATGGTATCTCTTTCTTCTACGTAACAACTTGCAGGAGATACCCTGGTACACCCTCCCCAGAGCACAGCGAAGATTTGCTCCACATGTCCCCGGGTTAGCACCACCAGCACTGCTCTGGGTCCACCATTTGGGGCTACCTCAGGGAAATCCCATGCACCCTGTTGAGCTGGAGCTGCCAGCAAGCAGTGCTGGTGCCTTTCAACTCTTCATCATCTGCAGTCAGCAGAAAAGCACTCGTCACCATCCCTTCTTGGCTGATGCTCAACATCCAGAGGACACAAACTGCTAGGGATGCAGGACCTAGGCTGGGTTCTTCCAGCCTTACGACTGCTCCATGGCATGACTATGCCCAAACAAGCCACTTTCTGCTTGACAAAAGCTAAAAGAGCAGCTCTACAGTCTCCCATGGCAACAGATTCATCAACTTCTGCACTTTGTGGCAATCCCAGAGCACTTTGCATCCCACAGATGTTAAGACCAGTGGTGGCAGAGGGTTTTTACTGAAAATGCCCACGACTTTGTGCTGCATCAAGTGGTGATGCCCCCTGGCCAAGGCCCAGGAGGGAAGGACTCCTGAGGGAAGATAAACAATTCATGATACAACTCCATGGACAAAACTACCCACTTGCTTTTTGTGGACTCATTTTCTTACTATCAGAGGCCTTCCCCTGGTCCACAAGGGTCCCTCTGCCCGCAAGCGTGAGCGTGGAATGCGTGAGGAGGAGAGGGGAAGGCCATGGTGCTGGTGCAAAAGCCCCTGGAGACAAATTCTTGGTCTTTCATGCACTCAGACCAACAGCCCTTGGAGCCCTGGACGAGAGGGCTGAAGCCCTGCACATGGCTCTGCTGTGCCCTGGAAAAACCCTGTGGAGGGCACGTGGCATTTCAGTCCCCTGTTTCAGTTTACACAAGTACAGGTCACTCCGTTCCCTCCCCTGCGCAGCTCTGCTCTCTCTGGCGAAGAGGTTGATGCAGGGCTGGGGAGAAGCCCCTGCCTGGCCTTTCCCAGGGAGTTGCACGGGGATGGATTTGCAGCACCTACACACTGGACCTTGCCTGGGCAGGTATCTGTCTTACAGACCCCAGCCCACTACTACCCTGGAAGCTGAGCAGGAGGGGGAGCGGAGCCCAGGGAGACCTTTGCTGCTGCTGCCCCAGCTGCATCCCCCCCCGGCTGAGGAGAGCGTCCTTCCCGCAGGGAGGGCCAGTCAGCACCTCCAGCCAGAGCAGAGTCCTACACGTCGCACCCTCGCTCCAGAAAACACCTTTGGGAGGCAGTCTCTGTGAAAGCAGCTGGCTGGTGGCATTCATGCAACTAAGTTAGCCCTCCCAAAGCGGTACCAGCCCCCAGCATACCCCCGCAAACCTATATACACCCCACCTGGCTGGCTCCACCACCGTGACCCTGGCACACCTGCCTGTGGGCAAAGGCTGGCTGAAACTCGAGTCCGTCCTGCCTCCCGCTGGATGCCTACCAGATCTACCGGGCCTTGGGCACGGCGCTCGCTTAGGTGCAGGTCAGTGCCGCTGCCAGGGAGCCTGCCCAGTGCAGCAGCTCCGAGTGGGAAGCTGCCCAGCCGTGCTGTGGAAGATGGTCCTTGGAGTCCAGGAGACAGTCGGTAACAAGGCCGGCACAGTGCTGCGTGAGGGCACTGTCCAAGCAGGCGTCCGCGTAGCTCTGGGACGAATTACCACCTGCAAGGGATGGAGAGCAAATGGGATTAGCAAAACTCAGCCATGGTTACGGAAGCCCAGCTCCCAGCAGCCCCGTTTGGCTCCAGACCCAGTCCCTGCTCAGTCAGCAGAGAGGCTGACGTTGAGGGGTCCTGGATCGGGGCCTACTGCAGCATTTTCCCTGGGAAAAATATCAGACTGCAGCCCACTGCCAGGGGCCCGTGAAGGGCCTCCAGGCCGTGCTGGGATCCTAAGGCGTGCGTGCAACACACCAGCACCCAGAGCAGCTTAGCACAGCTCTCCTGTTGCAATCCCGGGCACAACAGCTCCGTGCCAGCTCTGCTACGTTACAGCACTTGGACTGCACCATAAAAATGCAATGATGCACTTGAGTTACATAAAGATCTAACTCTTGGACGAGAACGGGCTCTTGACGTTCCCCCATGGCAGGCTTTTTAGGGTACATTATGAATGCTAAACCCGTGGATGGAAAGTGCATGGGAAGGTGAACAAGCCAGGCATCAGGGCCCTCCAAAACAGTTAAACTAAAACTGCTGAAAAACGTTCAAGGAAATGGAAATCTGCAGTACATGCCTGCAACCAAAAGAACTCTAGAACATGTTTATATACTGTAAACATACACTATATAGCATACATAATTATAATTTCCCTTTCCCATTGGCATGTGTGTGGGCACACACCACGTATAACACGTATATAAAATACTACAGAGAGATATATTTAAGTCATCTTCATGTGCACATACAGAAAGCATCCAGGCAACAAATTTCTCCTAGTGAATTCAAAGCGCTAAACCAGGAGCTATCCTTAAAAACAGCAAAGCCCTCTTTAACCCATTGTCTCTCACACCAGAACAAGGACATCTGAATCCTTATTTTTTTTCCCCTCTGAATACCAAACTCTCTCCTACCCGAGTTATTAGAATTTGGTTTTCTGCTGCTGGAGCCTTGATGCACACGGTTTACCCTGTGGCACATGAAACTGCCCACAAAAGACAGTGTGATGAAGAAGCTGGGTTACAAAGCTGTATCTGCTCTGCTCCAGATGGATTCTCTGCAGCTCCCCGCTCGCAGCTTTACTCAGGCCAAGTCAATTAGAAATGTCTGAAAGTCAAAGCATCATTCCCGCATGTGATCTCTGGGAGTTCCCAGTATATTCCGTACTTGGGGCTCACAAACACAATCCTTCCCTCGTGCGCTGCAGTTGTTGCCCATAACAAAGGCGTTTCAGATCAAAGGAAAGGGTTAATGCAGTCATCGCATTGAGTCTTGGAGGTCTGAGTGCTGCCAACTCCTGAAAAATGGCCACCAGGCAAGCTGCTGAGAATAATCAGAATAAGATTGGAAGGTGTCCACATCAATCAATCACTTGTTGACAGATGACTGGAAGCCCCCACTGTGACCGTGGACAGCTGACCAACTCTCGGCTTAAGCTGAAGTCTAACATTAGCCTGTTTGTTTCGTGTGGGTGGCTTCTGCGTTATGACCTTAATAGTCAATCAATCTTGCAATGAGTAGTCTGTCTGGCAGAAACATTAATTATCCATACTATTCATGCATTAAAAAGCTTTATCTTCAAAAACTCAGCGTCACTTCGGGAGGAATAACAGAACTCAGAGCAAGAAAATAAGCCCAGCCTCAGTTCCTAAGGGGGGAACCGGACAGCAAGGACAAGCCCTGACCGCAGCCCAGGATCAGGGGCACTCGGGGCTTGGCCTCGCTTTTATTCCTGGTACCTATTCAGGCAGCTTAGAGGCTGCTGCTCTTGCACCAGCAACTGCTGGAATCAATGCCAAGAGGAAGAAGAGGGGGAGAGATATAAAAGGACAACAAACACACATCAATTAAACCTTGCAAGCTGTTAGTCACACCAGTTAATAAGTTCTTTCTATCTGTAAAGTGCTCTTAGTGACAAATCCTTTAACTGGCACTCAGAGCGCATTATGGCTTTCAAGATGCCTCTGTCTTTCATGTGCAGCTTCTTGTACACATGTGAGTGCTCCCTGTTGCGCAGTCTGTTTACACTAGTTGTGAGAAGACATCATCAAAGCAAACTGAAAGCAACACTAAATGCTTGAGAAAAACAGAATTCACTCACTGCTGCCTGCTCTGAAATCGCCTTTCAGTTTGTTTAGAGGCAGCGGTCACAGCAAACCACAGCAGCAGCAGGGAGGAGACGGGGAGGCAGGCTGGCACAGCCAGCGTTTGCCCTCTCCGGGTCATTGCTACTGAAAGCGCCCACACCCCCAGCACCAGGCAGAGGCCCTGTGACACAGGGGTCACATCTCCAGCAACAAGGAGCTGCTCATCCCCTTCTGGGAGCAGGGGTCTGGAGCACGGCAGTCTGCGCACCGGAGCTGTGCTCGGCGCAGGACAGGGCAGGCCCTGCGCCCCAGCGCTGGGAGCAGGAGCGATGCCCTGGGGCCGTCTTCCCAGGGAACCTTCTGGGGGTGCTGGGCAGGACAGAGCCCCCCCTCCCTGCTGCCATCCCTTTCCACAGCCTCTTTCATTCCTGATCATCGGCCTCCTGTCCTCCCCCGACATCACACCCAGGCGCATTCATCCCAGCTGTCCCTGTGCCACAGGGGACCCGGAGGATGGCACTGGCTTTCCTTCAAAGAGCTAAAACCAGACAGAGCTTCAAGCAAGCTGAAGGAAGAAGAAGAGGCGCCATGCTCGGAAGGGATGCTCCCGCCTCGCTCACCTCCCCGCAGCGGCCGGAGCAGCCGGAGAGCCCCACGCTCCGGCACGACGCCGGGGCAGAGGTCTGTGGAGCAGCACGGGGCAGACCCGAGTCGCCAGAGGACAGCGTGCCTGCGCAAGGCCACAGTAAAGGCTCTGCAAGAATGCCCCTTTCCCAAACTTCAAAATCCTCCCACTTCAGACGGGACCTGTCTCTGCTGCCCTGGGCATGGAGGTGGCTGGGGCAGGGTCGCCAAGACCAGCGGGTGCTCAGCAGGGTGAGACCGCAGCAACTCTCCAAGGACCGGCGGGTTCGGTGTCAGCCCCAGGGTCCCTATTGCAGAGATCTGGCGCAGCAGGGAGGGAGCCGGGCTGCAGTGCAGCCCCACTGGCGCAGGCAGATACCTGGTCCTGCCCAGTGTTCACCCTTCCCCTAATGCCACAAATTAATTACGCTCTTCACCCACTGCTGCAGACGAAACAAAGCCAAGATGTCTCACGGGTGCGGGCGAGGTTCACGCTCCAGCGGCTGTGGCCTTGATATGGCTATTTCAGAGCAAGACGTCCCTATAGAGCCCCACGTCAGGAGCCAGCTGGGTGCCAGGACACGTCGCATCCCATGTCCCTCAGAGCAGAGTCACGCTGCCCTTCTCCCCAGGCAAACCCTCTCCAGCACTGGGCTGGTGTGCACCACGCCATGCTGTGCGTGCAGGCAAGGGGATTCCCCATTAAACCCGTGTAACCTAAGAGGAGTTACCGTTACAAAACAACACTGCAGGCTAAAGATCTGCCCATTCTGCCCAGATATAGGGATACGGAGACACTACTGCATGCACGCTCTGCATCTTCCCCCGCTGCCAAACGTTCCTGCACTCAACAGCAAAGGCAGCCCGGGCTCCACGCCCGGCACTGGATGGACGGTACACAGTGAACACCAGTGGGTGCCCCGCAGCGCAGGATGCAGAAGCCCCTTCAATACCGGCTGGTCCCTGTTCAGGCGAGGAGCAATGAGAAGTTGGTTCCACCAGCACCCTACATAGCACAAAACCCAACCAACATCCCGGGAGAGCAATACGGGATGTGCAACAGCAGGTAACCGTACTGGCACAGGGGAGGCTGGGGACCCAGCCCCGACTGCCATGCCCAGGGCCAGTGGCCACACAGACAGAGCACATTTCCATGGGATGCCTTTAAGGAAACCATCTTCTCTTTAGTCAAACTCAAAGCAATTAGGTTTCTGCAATGTTAGATTAAAAAAGAGACAGCTAATCGGAGAGCATCCACAATCTTTCACACTCGGGCTACCAAAGCAGGCCACAATTCAGCAGGCCTTGTCTGGACTGATTATATTTCCTAAAAAATGAACAGTAACTCTTGCGTAGAAGCAAGTTATGTTTCTGCAAACTCTCTTCCACACAAATTAAAGTATTAATCACCTTTATAAACATTAATGTGGAATGGTCATTCATTAAATTCAGGAAAATACACACCCTCAAAGCAATCATTTCACGATTCTGGTACCCAGCACGCTCACAACACAGCAGTTGTGCTCCGCTGCGCACAGCATGCCCCAAGCCGACGGGCACCTGACACCCGCCCAGCTCCACCCTGCACCCACTTGCCGGTGGGCAGCGCGAAGGAGCTGCCTGCCTTCGCCATCGTCATTTCAGTGCCGTATCATGATCTTCTAGGTATGCAAACAGAACAGCACAATCTGCCAGTACAGCCGAGGAAGCAAAAAAAGGGGTATAACAGTAAGAGCAGAAATTCCATTAAGCTTCTCTTTTAAGTACAAAGCCGCCAATTTCCAGCTCTGCTGGTAACTGCGTCTAGCACAGCCCGAGTGGTCACAAAGCAGGCCTGCCTTCAGACCAGCCAGCCCTGCTTGCACAGCACAAGCGCCGTCCCCAGGAGCCCCCGGGAGCCCTGCCTGCGTGCGGCAGCGGAGATAACCAGCCCTGCTCGCTGGCTCTGCTGTGCCCCCCCTGCAGCCAGCTCTTACTCCCAGACACCACGTGCAAAGGAGGTCTCGAAAGTCAGTGTCCACACCTGCCTTCAGATGGCACAGCTCGTGATGCTCAGCGAGGAGCCAAGAGAAAGGGAGATTCCTAGTGCCATAAGGCCCCCACACCTCCAAAAGCCAGGGCTGCCGACGGCTCTCCGCCAAATGCCCTCCACCGCCGTGTTGCCGCTTTCCTGTATCACCAATTACCCGTTGCACTTGGGGCACAACCCCGCATGCCCTGTGGTGCAAGGCACACGCACGTGGCGCCCATCTCTGCTCCATATTGAGCAGCTGCTCCCAGAGCAGAGCCCCCACTGACAGGAACGTGCAGTACGAGCGAGGATTGCTCCAGAGAGCTCGGCCCAGGGGTGAGCGATCCGCAGCGTGGACCCGGAGCAGGACTGCCACGGCAGCCAGCGGAGCCGGTGGGTCAGGCCGTGACCCTGGCTTGGCTGCGCCTCTGGCCAGCTCTGCTCAGCCACAACACGCCAGCTTGGCTGCCCACGCTCACGGCTCCAAATCTGTATTTAAGCATTTGTATTGAGTGCCCACATCATCGTAACGGTACCAGGTGCCACGCGTGTGAGTGGCGCTAGTAAGGCCACGCTAACGGTGAATGTGGCCTGGAGCCTCCCAAAACGCAGAGCACTGCCGGAGCCGGCCTCTCACCGCGCCTCCCTGTTTGCTGAGCAGCGCGACTCGGCCTCGCTCAACACGGCGTCGATCCGCGCAGCTCCTCCGGCAGCGTGCCCCGGGGACGCAGCGGGGCCGCGCGGCGACGAGGGGGGCGGCAGCAGTGGCGTTTGGGGGGCCTCCCAGGCTATCGCTCGCACACGACAGCATTAGGTGTCCTGCCCCAGAAAGTCCTCAGCGCAACCTGGCCTCCTCCGGCTGGCTCGGGGCTTCACAGCCGGTGTCAAGTGGCAACTTTCTGGATTCTGACCTTGTTGGAATTTGCTCCTGGGGGGGACACGCTAGTCCATGAAGTTCCCATTAGTGTAAAAGCAGATGTAAGCACTTTGTTGGCAGAGTTCAGCAGCAGGGAAGCCTGCAGTTGATCAGTTCTGCCTCACTGGTCACTGCAGTCAAGAGGAATTACTAGAGGATTTCTGTGCCCCCTCTCCCAAAGCCCACCCCTCTCCAAAAAAGACAACTTAAAGAAACTAGCCAAGCTCAGGCACCACTCCAATATAACGCAATAAATCTGCATGATGCATGCCGAGGGGAGTTGGCCCCATCCAGGAACAGCCAGCAGGAGTGCAGCATGAGTTTATTTATTGTATGAAACAAATCTAACCGTGGGGACTGGATGCCGCTCAACGCGAGGAGCGAGCAGCTCTGGTGTCTTTGTGCCAAGCGACTCCACGCAGGACCAAGGCGCGGGTGGGTGGCAGCCGGGACCGGCCTTTGCCACTGGCAGACCCCGGCACTCCCAGATCTTCCACAGCCAGGGAGCGTCACCTTCCCCTTCCCACGGGCACCGAGGACGCGATGGGAGGGCCAGGCCCCGTGACAACGCCCCAGGCTGGGGTCCTGAGCGCAGCCACCCCACGGGTCTGTGAGCCGCAGCGCCCAGCTGGAGGGAGAGGAGAAGGCAGCAGTAAAGACGGCACACTGCTGTCACCGGCTCTTTGGGGCCACGGTGCTTCCCGACGGAGGTGGAGTGGGATTGCCGGGACCGCAGGGTGCCAGGGCTCGCAGCGCTCCCTCCTCAGCCTCCCGCGCGCCCTCTCCATCACGTCGTACCAGGAACCAGCACCAGCTGACCTGGTTTCAGCTAGTTTTCCTTCATGATTAACACTCTCTGGGCCCCTGCTCACTCTGTTATTCTCACCAAATTAAAGAGCAGTCCTGGATCCTCGTTAGATTTGCTCACATTTGAGCAGTGTCATGTGGTCAGTAGCCCATGGCAATACACTAAATTAAAGGCCTAATGCAGAATCCACCTACAAGCCTGACAACTAATGAATCGAGGGCTTCAGGCCCCAGAGGACCCGCGCTGGGATGAAGCCACTTCACACCGAGCCAGAGCAGAAGTGCAGTCCCTGGGCTGTCATTCAGAAATAAAGAGTTGTTTAATTTTATTCACCGCAGGACACAGAAACAACAGCATCTCTGTAACCAACAGCTGGTTTGCCGGAGAGCCAGGCCGTGATGACCCCTCTCGGTGCCAATTCCCGGAGCACGGCAGCTCCCGCCCGCACAGCGTAGGTGCCGACAAATAAACTCCCACTTGGTTTCAATGAACTAGGTTTGAGTCCCTGGCATGGAAAAGCTGACTCTCGCGCCTACGATCAAAACGAATACCTCCGCCCATCCCTCCAAACCAACGCCGGCTGCTCCGGAGCGCACGACTCTGCCCCCTGCCCTGGCCCCACACGGCCCTTCCTCCGCGCCGGCACCCGCTGCTCCCCAAACGAAGGGCGCAAGAGAGCACAACTGCCCATGGCGCACCCAGCCCTCATGGGTAAGCACTGCTGCCCGCGGGCATCAGTCGACACGGATCCGGGCTACATGCGAGAAAAACAGACTGCGGCTCCCACTTCGGGCTTTTAGACCCTTCTCCCCATCCTCCGGCAGCAGTCAGGCAAGCACTGGATGTAAACACTGGGGCCAGTGCAGCAGCCATCAGTTTTGCTCTGAAGCATTTCAGGTTGGAGCTCGAGTCTGGAAAGGTTCAGCCTGTTGCATCAGACAGCTCAGCCCTGCAAAGGTCAGGGCTGTTTTGGTAAGGAAAACGTTTGCTGAAACCTTCCCCTCCCCCAGATCCCGGCTCGCAGCTTCACACTCGCACACTCACACATGCACACTCACGCTCTGCTCCAGCCTACAGAAACGGAGAAGCTACACGAAGTGACCCTGCTCTTCACAGAACACACACGCACGTCACGAAGTCACGAATGCCGCAGCAGCTGCGCAGCACTCCCAAGGCACAGCGCACGGAGCGGATCATGACATTAGGGTTAGTGGTTTTTTTTCAGTCCCTCTCCCAGTGAAGAGCCAAGTGAACCCAGGGCAAAGCCAGTGTTGAAGGACAACTCATGTTCCTAGCTGACCCTTTGGTCCCCTCTGCACACTGGCACCAGTGGGAACTGCTGCTCCCCAGCAGCGTACCAAAGAGCTGCCAGGCATCAGGGCAAATTCAAGCCCCAGCAGACCAGACCTACCCACAGACCACTAAGAGGATGGTTAGAAATACCTGTCCAGAGGAGACCCCCCTCTCGCAATGGAGCCACCTCCTTACGAGCAATCCACAATCTCTTCTCCATTTCTTCCTGTCATCCCAAAGCCGGGAGGCTTCACAGTAGAAGGCACTCTGATCCCAGCAGAAGGTTACCCTGGCAGGCTTCACCTGCAGCTCACCCACCGCAATGCCGCGCAGGGCTGCTCTGTCCTGCGTCTGGAAATGGCTGGCCATGGACCACCTGAGCATGGCCAGCAAAAGGCAGCAAAGCTGAGAGCAGCACAGCCCCCCACAGCGGTGGGTCAGACTGGGGGGAACCCCAAACCAGCAGCTCTCAGAGCAGGCATGCTGGTGCCTAGGCAGGGCAGGGGAGGCAGAAGAGGCAGCGACCCAGCGGCAGGCAGTGGGCTGCAGCCCAGCCGGGCGCTGCTGCACCCCAGCACGGCCAGGTGTGCCGGCACAGGATCCGTAATGTTGGCTATTCAAGTCCAGTCTGGTTTAAATGCTGACGCTGCACATAAAACACCTCTCAGGATCCCGGTCTCACCTCTGGGGCTCACCCAGGCCCCGACATCGTTGTGCCCCTAGCACAGGTCAGCCTTTGGATGCCAGCATCCCCAGAGCCCCGCTCGGCCACGGCTCCTGTGCTGGACCCGCTCCTCTGGAAGGGGGACGCTGGTGAGCAGTCACTGCTGGAAGCAGCTGTTTCCTAATTGCTGAGCAGTCTCTGATGTCCAAAGATGCAAAAGCAATTTTGCAACACGCGGCTCTACTGAAGGTTCCTCATCGAAAAATGCAGCTATTTATATGACACTTATAAATGTGTGCACACAATGGACTCAGGAAAGCTTTGTGCCCGAATACTGTCAACACTCTGACAACAATTTTATTATACTAGTAAATAATTTGTTTTGTTGCTGCTTAATTGGGAATCAATACAGTGCCTATGTTTAATTACATTCCCTGTTTCAGAATGGTTGGGATCAGTCGGTCTTTTTTTCTCCCTGCAGAGATTAGGGACTTTGTATTTAGGATCCAGAGAGCACAGACTGCCTATAGGAGAGAACAGCCCCCTTACAGAAATGGATGTAGTTAGCAGGATCATCATTAACTATAAACAACCCACATGAAGAAAGGTCAGAAGCACACTTACCCTTTCCCATCTGTAAACAACCAATTATTCAGCTCATCAAACAAAATAATGCACAAGTATTTACATGTGTGGTGTTTGTGCACGCACATGTGTGTGACCAGGTGCATCTGGTGTAGCTAGAAGAAGCCCCATGTTGGGACATGAGCCTGTGCAAAATTCGGATGGGGTAACTCAGTGCACGAGTGACAGACGACCCCGCTCCTCCGGCGGCAGCCCCCCTCTCACCAAGAGAAGGCAGCTGCCCCGCTGCGCAGCTCAGCCAGGTACCATAACAAAGTGGTGCTCGCTGGCAGGCAGCAGCACTGCTGCTCTGCTCGCGGGCAGGGACGCACGTCTGAGCAGCGTGTGAACGGTGGGGATATAAATAACAATATCCTGCGCTGTCTCAGAGACAGCTGTGTGGTAACTCTTGCAATTACTTGCTTGTAAATGGCAACCTTTACATGTGCTTGACTCGTGACATCTTTACGCGCTCCACCTCTGGAGAGCTCCCGGCGCGGCGCCGGCGCTCCTGCTCCCTACCAAGGCCACCCCAGCCGGGACACGTGGCACTGGGGGATCCCACCTCCCCACCCCGCCGTGGGGCAGCGGCTCTGCGCCCACCCCTCGTGCCCCTGCTCCAGCTGGGAGCCCAGGCAACCCCCTGCCAGGGAGCAGTGATCTCTGGCCAGGCGCAGGCTGCCACTGCCACCATCCACTGCCGTTTCAGGTGGGGCGCGCTCCTGGACCTAAACCTCCCTCCTCATCTCCAAAGCACAGGCACAAGGAGAAAGTAACGTACTCCCTGGCTGTGGCTGGTCCGAAATGCCTCAGCGCATCCTTACAAAGAAGTGTCCGTCTGAAAACCTGCCCCAGGAAGCACCATGCTGCGGACACAGGACACTCAAGTCTACGGCCTTTGGGGGACAGCAGACTGCTCCCCAGCAACCCCCCAACACACCTGTATGGGGGGGCTCTGCAGACGCGCGGCTCAGTCGCTCCGAGCGGGTGTGCAGTGCTGGGAGCAGCCAGCAGGAACTGGGAAGGGAGAAGGCTGGGAAAACCAGCGATGGGCTGTATCACGGCCACCCCTCCCAGCCAGGCACGCAAGCTTCTCCCTCCTCTCTGCTGCTGGCAATCAATTCATGCCCCGTATGTGAGGATGGTGGGGCAAGGAGGAGCTCTCAAGGCCAAGACGTGTTTATTTGATGCTGGTACACAGCTTACCCACTCCGCGTTTCTCCATCTGGACATAGCATGACCGCTTCTCTAAAGCCATTTTTTCATCCCTAATGCGAGCTGCATTTTAGCATTTTTTTTTTTCCTAGACAGACTTCAATCTCATTAATTTTAAGACACTCTAAGCTCTCTTTAGCAGTCTCTAACATAATTCTCTTAACTTAAGATACACTAGATAGAAGTAGCCAATCCCGTTCATAATTGTATATATGGCCAGCAATTCAACTTCACTTCTCCTGATTTAATGTCCTATTTGTATTCTATCAATAAATGAAGTTCTCAGGACCATACTTAAATGGAAGCAGCACTATGCTCTGATAGCCAAAGCCAGCAAAAAAAATTTCATCACTAAACCAAAACGTCTTGTAGTATATGATTCCTTGACTTATTGTTCTCTCCTCTTCACTGCACTTGAATATTAAATGTTGTATTAATAGCTCACTCTTAATTATCCATGAGTAATGTACTACAACCAGGAAATTAATGGAGAGAAGCACCACAAAAATGGAAAAAAATTCTCACTATCCCCGATACATTTTCAAACAGCCTGTGAGAGGAAGGGAGACACACACACTGCCTTGAACACAGCCAGACAAAAGACCCGCGCTGGGGAGGGGTCCACCACTGAGGCCCTGTGAACGCAACTCCTCGCCCCGGGAAGGAGATTATGAGCAGGGGTACGATAGTGATCATGTAACCTGGAGGTGACCTAGAGAGGGGAGGGCAGGGGCGACCGCTGTCTCTGTCCCAAAGGCCCAGATGGAGGAGATGATGAGTGAGACCAGAGTGAGAAATTCAAGATTGTTAAGGAAGAATTTCCATAAACACGTAATTCAGCTCTGGGCTTCACTGCTGCAGGAAGGTGTTGAGATCTGAACTTGTAAAGACTGACAAAGGACTGGGTGTTTTTATGGATAATGTGGATCCTCAGAGTTAAACCTTACAGCTGACAAGAATGGGAGGAGATGCTACACCCCTCATCTCATCACCATGGTCTAACGTGCTCTCCAAAGGGCACCCGAGAGGGAGGACCCCTCGTCTCTGCTGGGATGTCTTCCCCTCACCGAGGCCAAGGGCCCAGCTCAGACCCCGAGCGCGGTGGGGGGCAGGACAGACCCACAGCACTCATCAGGTCCCTGATTTCGTGGGGTCTCGCATCCCATGGACGCAGGCCCACAGGCTGAGACGACAGAGCAGTTGCACAGGCTGGAGCGGCCAGGCACGCCTTGACCCGGGGGTGCAGCTCGGCGCTCACCCACCTAAATCCCACCCTGGGTGCCTGGCTGCTATCAGCCTCCCGTCAGCTCACCTGTGCTCAGAAACTGAGCCCTGTGAGATGTCACCACTGACATACACATATAGCATGGACCGTATATATCACCCCTCTCAATGTATTGCCCTACTTTGAGTGTCTTTGCCTCCGTAGGTCAAAACACTGCTGTCGCGTCGACTGCACGCCATGTAGAAGGCAACACACCTATTCCTCTCCCACCATCAGCACGATCTCCATTCTGTGGAAACAGAACCGAGCTTTCTGAATCACTCTTAGCAATACCGCTGCCAGTGACGGACACTGCGAGGACAGTCGGAGAGCCAGCAGATAGACAGACAGACCGACCTATGAGCAGGAAGGTCTCAGACAGCAAAAGCTGCTTTATAAGTAAAACCAACAGTCTGCATTCTGGAGCAACACTCTCTCTAACTGGGCTGTGACGCAGCCTCAACAAGAGCAGATGACAATCAGCACTGAAGAAGAAACAGGCAATAACATTCCTTTAACTCCATCACTAGAAATATTGCCCGAGGGAGGGAATATTGCAAAAGTTGTCTGTACGCTAATGCGAAGCACAGGAATCAAAGCTCTGGTACCCTGATCAGCTCTGAACTTTGTAAAGCTAATTTATTGAACTGTTGAGCACATGGAAGAGAATTAGTTACTTTGTCTCTTACTCAATACAGGCATTAAAAAATTAACAGGCCATTACTAAGTTTTCTTTGCATTTCTGCCTATTACGGTGTTATTTAACAACTCAGGGCTCTGCTCTGAGCTCAGCACTGTTGGTGCAAGGAACCTACTGCCAACCGGCCCTGGCAAGGAAGAGGCAGAGTGGCAGCCCCGGGGAAACTGGGGGCTGCAGACCCTTTTGCTCTCAAGACTGTGCCCATGCTTGGTAGCCCGGCAGAGCACACCGCTCCCCGGGTCCCCCCCGAGTAGCTGCGCTGTCCCCAGCACAGGCTGCCGGGACGTGCCACCCGCATCCTGCGGCAGGCCGGCCTCAGCAGCACGTTTCACTTCGGCCGGTGGGCACATCGAGTCTTCTCTGCACAGAGAGCTGGCACGGCCGGCCACACCACGGGGCCAGGCATCAGCTCCCGGTGCCATGTGCAGGGAGGGCACCGGTGCACGCAGGTGAAGTGCAACCCGCTCCCACAAGGTCACCCCAAGCGCAGCACGGCTCGAGGAGACTTTCGTCCCCGGGAAGTGCTGCACCACAAAGCCAAGACACAGTTCCTCTGCCACCAAGCTGGGACTCCGGGGACAGCGCCAGCACGGCTTCTGCAAGGCGGCCTGGGGCTATGGCAGGGAAGGCCACTGCAGCATCCACCTCCACGGGTGCAATCCCAGGGCTGCTCCAGGAGAGTGAAACGGTGAAGTGTCTAATTAAATATGTGCTTCCCATTGCCGGAGCCCTGCAGCAGCCATGAATTATGCAGCGGCTCACTTACATGTCAGCAGGATCACAATATTGATGAGTTATCCCATGTGTAATCTGATAAAAACCAAGATAAACTCAGCAAAAATTGAGTGCAACATGATCCTTTCCTTTCAATAAACAATTTCCAGCCCAGCATTGGGAGCGTCTCCACGCTCCCCTCTCTCCCGGGGCTCTCTCCTCACCTCAGGCAGCCCAACCCAGCAGCTCCTCAATATGGCCTAACACCGGCATGAATAAGCAGCCAAGCTGGCGACATTAACCTACAAGCTGCGAGACAGCACTGGGTGTCTGTGAAGCACTACCTGGGGGATATTTCCGTGCCATATGGAATTAGAGGCTGGTGCTCTCCGCAGCGCCGGTGCATTCCACAAGGTCTGCATTTTGGCATTTAGATTAATGCTGTAGACAGGGAGGAAGAAGTTGCCATGTCTCACGCTGACTCCCTCCTCTCTGTCTGAGCAAATGACGGATGGCAGAGTGCAACTCCCACTCGGAAATGCTTTCCAGCGCTCGCGCAGACCTGGGTCCGACTCTGGCTCCCATGACAGGCTGACTGCTTTATAATCCTGGCCCAGACACTTTTGGTACCCTGGGAACAGCCAGCGGCGCAGGCTCCCGCCCTCAGCCAAACGCTTCCCACAAGAAACACCACGAGGAGAGGGGAGATGCCCGGTGCTTCTGGCCACGTCTGGTCACCAGGCCCGCGCAGAAGGCAGAGAGCTGCGAGACAAGGACAGAGGATGCTGCTCCTTGCCCCACGGCTTCCCCGGTGTGGCAGGGACTGGTGCTGCTCACCCCGAACTCAGCGAGACCTTCAGACCCTGAGCCCCCGAGGGAAGGCACTGCCCGTCCGCATGGCTGCTTCCCGAAGCAGGGGAGTCAAGTCTGCCGCTCTTCCAGACAGAGCCAGAGCCGATGAACAGCGAGCAAAGCGACTGTCCTCGCCCTGGGGACACGCACCAGACTCCCCTCAGCACAGTCTCGGTCACGGTGCCTTCGTACCATCAGCTGCAGGAACATAACAAAGCAACCACTTCATTAAGGAGAAACAAACAACATATGAAGTACGGACACAGAGATTATGCCGGCTGCCAGGTTTGCCACCATCAGGAGGCGGCACGGGAATACCACGTGGCAAAGCATGAGCCAGCAGCCAAGGGGACTGCGGAGCCTGCCGGACACTGCCGGGAGCTGGGAGCCCTGTGTCCATAAACCCCACCACCAATCCCCGTGATGGCGGATTCTTGCAGAAGAGGTGATCGTAAGTAGGCTTGTTTGACCTTCTCCCCAGGGACACTTACTGCAGAGCACAAGAACAAAGCTTCAAAAGCAGAGCACTGCTTTTTTTTTTTTAATAGTATTTCAAATCCATAACTTAATGTTAAATAAAGAGAGAGACAGGAAAACAGAAAGACAGAGAAAGAACCAAACTGGTGAGACAAGGGAATGACAGGAGGAAGGTAAATCTTCCCGAGAGAACCAAGAAACTGCAGAAAAAGACCAGTAAACCTTGATGAATGCAAAGGCCCCAGTATCAGAGCAAGTCCCCAGCTCGCAGCTCTGCTGCTCTTCTCCCCAGCTCTCTCCAGCACGCGGGAGGGCATCAGCAGGGTGAACCCCCGGCTGGAACAGCTCCCGACAGCGGGGGTGACACCACCGCGCAGTCAGCACCACGTGCCCAGCCGACCGCAGGCGGCCCCCGGGCTCTCCACGGCCACAAGTTCCTACGGTTCAGCCCTGGCCGTTGCAGGAGGGCTCTGGATACAGCCAGGTCCTCCTTGCCCCGAAGGCTGCTCTCCCCTCGTACCGGGGGGGTCTCAGAGGCATCAAGCTGACGCTGGCCCAGCGGCCACGGAGAACTGCGGCGAGCCAGGGTGGCTCAGGCTGGCCCAGCACCCTCGCAGGGGTCTTCAGCCCCGCAGATAGGCCTACGGGGAGGGACAAGAATGATGCTGCCTGGAGACGCTTCATTTCACAGATGTGTCTGTGCGCAAGAGAAACTTTCACAGTTTTACTGCTTTTCAAATATTTTAATGCAAGCCATTTGGTGTCATATTTTTAAAAAATGGATACCAGCATGAGCTACATGCACATTAGCAAATGTCTCTATATTAGTATAAATACAAGAAGCAGAAAAGCACAGTCTGACTCCTTATCCATATGGTTATTCCAAATAGATTGCACGGTCTTAAACTTTGGCTTGTTAGACTGGATCTTACATATGGAAAGAATTAAAGTGCTGGATTTACAGTGTAGGCTAATCAGAACATGTTTAACTTATGATGCCCCAGAAGACCCAGAAGGTCACAGCCTCCCAGACACCTGGTGCAGAATCTGATTCTGCTCACACGGTGTAAACCTCACAAAACCCCAGCGTTACGCAGGCTTTACCGTGGCATAAGGCAGGGCAGGATCCAACCTCCAGCACTCTAATACAAGCAAGCTGCAAAAAGGAAATACCTCATTTCCCACTGACTAGTCCATACAAGCGCAGAGACAATAGGGCCAAGTGTGCGATGCCGGCAGCGCTCCCATATAAGAGTGCTGGCTAGCATTTGCGCTGCTTTGCCGTGACTCTTCGTATCTGAAAAAGCCATCAGCCTGCTTGTTCCTCCACTTAGAATAAAAGGTCACTTCAGGGCTTTTAGGGGGTTTTTTCCAAACAAAAGAATTATCTTGATTTTTTTTTAAATACTTTGCCCAGAGACCACAAAAGCTGTTAAAAGCAAGGCATGATATCACTGTTAATGAAGCCAGAACTCATGGTAAGGTGGATATATGTTATTTACTTCTGTTAATTTATTTCTGGACAAGGCTAGACTCATCCCGGGTGCTTTAATACATGCATTTCCACCACAGATATAAGCACATTGAGCTCCCCCGCCAAAGAGTCTCTCTTGCAGCAGCCTGAGCCTCACCCCCTTTGTTTTTGCATGGATTTATTCCACTGATGTTGTTTCCATGTGAGTCAGTTGCCTTTTTATTACTCTTCTAACTACAACTTTCTCCAAAGTTGCTGAATTTCTGGACTTGGAGTGATGACAAAAGAATACACTGATTCACCCACTTTCACACTGCTCTGTCTGCTCTCGCTGTCTGACATCTCCCTACAGGGATCATTTCATACGTTGTCTCCAGTTTGCTTGTCTTTCCAGTGTTGTTTTTTCTATGAAAAGCTAAATTGTTTGATTACGACACTTTTTTAAGTAAAAGGCTTCAGTTCGGGAGAAGCATTCTGCTTCAGTTTCAAACTGGCTCTCTTCCAAAAGCTACCTTTGCTTCATCTTTTACATGTAAGGAAATTGTTTATTACCAGCTTGAACAAACAGGCACACTGCTAAAATGCTTCAGCAAGGCTGTCCTAAAACCGTGCAGTTTTCATGATGAGGTATTAACAACTGATGGGAAAAAAAATCCATTTTAACAACCTGTCCACACACACATCACACAGGGGCTGAGAAAAAGCAGGGAAACTTTCAGTCCAACAGGTCACTGTTTTCAAAGTCAGTACAAAAGCACAAAGCGGTCGGGCTTTGGAAGAGCTGCTCTGCTCATATGCTGTAGCACTACAGAACTCGAGTTCTGAAGAGGAAAGAGAAATTAGAAAAGAGAAAGTTTTCACTAAGCACCTCTTATCCTGGTGCTCTGGAATCTGCACAAAGCTGCAGAGTCCAGGAGCATTCGGCTCTGCCACATGAGGTTATTTTCATCATCCTACTAAAAAAATAAGATGTGGTTGCCAGTCCCTGGCATTGCTTTGCTACAGGAAAAAATGCAGACTGTGTTCAAAAGTATCACTGTGGAAATCTTCTTAAAACTGTGTGCTTCTTTTTCTTACTCTGACCAAATTGAGGCAAAAGTGACCTACCAGACCATCTGAAAAGGAGAATTTATTGAGAAAAACACTTTCAGCGATGTCGCCCGAGTTCACAGTTCACCTGAGTCCCAACGGCACAGCTCTGGTCTCAGCACATTTGCTGCCTAGTTTTAATCGCCATACCTGCCAGTTGGCAGACTACAGAAAACCCCTGGAAACAGCATGGGGCGAAGGGAAGCTCCGAAGGCAAAGCCATGGCTGGCAGTGCCGGGGTGACCGTGCCCTGCCTATGCTGCAGCCAGAAAACTGCTCCGAAAACCACACCACAGCGGCTCCCGCCCAAACGGCAGCAGAAACCACCCGGCTTCTCCCCGCAGGTCTCCAGGCTCCGGCGCTCCCACCACAGAGAGCAGGAGCAGACCGTGCCTGAAGCTGCCGGAGATGCCTCGCCACAGAGAGGGTGGCCAGTATGAACCAGTATGAATCCAGAGAAGGAGACATGGACTTGGGGACCGGCACGGCCCTGTGCACGGGCAGCCTTGCACAAATCCTCCTGCACCCAACCACGTCTCCTGCCTGGGTTCTCCGACCCGCCTCTGCTGACCCAGATGATAAATCCCAGCCCCGGCCCCAGCGCTGCACTACCCAGGCTCAGCTCCATGCACTGGAGCCGACGCCATCCACACGAGTCCCGCTCCCTCGGCTCCATCCCGCACCCAACATCATTAATTCACGGTGCTCCCTTTCCTGGAGGGTCACTGGAGGCTGCACGGAGGTGGGAGGGGAAAGGGTTTTAACAGCACAGCAGACCCCTTAATGATTACGTCAAGTGGCGAGTCATTTTTTAGTCTCCTTAACTGCCAGAAAACATCAGCTCTGAGAGACCCAAGTGTGGCGTTTAGTGTCTCCTCGTCCCTCCAGTGCCAGGACATGGGCAGCCGATGGCCAGGGAGGCCGAGGAGCAGGATCATACCCCCAGCCCACGCCACCCCCTCCCACTCCTCAGCCCCAGCAGGGGCTACAACTCGGGCTCACAGAAAGCCACGTGCTGGGCTGAGCATCTGATGAGCACTTGCAGTTAGGAGCAGAAAACAGCACCTCCGTGGAGCTGCACAGGGATGGCTCAGCCACGGGGGCAGCAGCCGGGCCAGCCGGCAGCACCGCAACCACGCGCAGGCTCCCGGGCACAGGGCATCTCCCTGGGCAAACCCTGAGAGCACAACTGAAACCCAGAACGGCTTCCCCATGTGGTCCACACTGCCAACTATGACAGAGGAGCACCTTACGTTTGCAAAAACATCAAATTTTGCTGTCAAAAGACACAGCGAAACTTGGAAAGGCCACAGATGAGTAACCATGCTCAAGCCACCCACATCAGTACTGAAAGCTGTTCTGCAAAAATACGCATTAGGGAACCACCCTGCACTAACTATGGCCTAACAGGCTCTTCCTCTCTCCAGCCTCTCATTACTGAGGACCAGAAGATGATGAGGAGCATGTTCTCCTTTTGGTTTTTAAGGAAATTACTAAATTGGGATCAACTTTTCATCTTTTCCACAAAAAAGTGCTCTGTCATCTCGCGCCTGTTCACCTACGCAAAGACGACATGACATTTCTGGCTAAAGGCCGACAGTTCTGCACCTCCTTGTCACTTTTAACAAGAAAATAATCCTGCAGAAACACTTGAAAAACAAATCAGTGTTGACACTCCTCATCTGCTAGGTACGTTTTACGAAAGGAAAGAAATACTGCATTAGTGTTTGACCTCCTCACCTTTTTGACATTGGAAGAAAATAAAGAGAGCGCCTCAGAAAAGCTGATGCTGGAGTAACAAAATAATGAGACTAGGCAGCGCTCTGACGGCCGCAGCCCACCTGCCATGCGGGGAGGCCAGGCAGGGCTGGAGCCAGCCAGGGAAGCTGCGAGCCGAGAGCGTGGAGGAGTCAGCGGGCACTGCTGCGGGCACCAGGCGAGCTGCGAGGGGCGTGCAGGAGTTCCAGGGACCGGTGCCGACCCTCACGCTCCCTGCCACCCACCGCCAGCACTGGCAGCTCCTGGCTTGCACCAGCAGCACCCTGTAACGGGTGCTGGAGGCTGGACCCGACTCAGAAGAGCGAAAAATGACTGCAGGGAGGTACCGCTGCCTGCGCTGCAGCTCTGCCTGCTCAGCAGCGAGCCTGGTACCCGCTCAGCTCGTTCGGAAAGAGCAGTCCATTACAAAATGAGCTCGCCCTGCCAAGAGCTGCTTCTGCAGATGAGGGCACGAGGACTGGAGCCCCACCCCTTAGAGAGGATCATACAGGGCATCGCCAAAAAGCTTCTCAGTCCTGGAAAGCACTGGGGCTCTGCACACAGGCTGCAGTCCCTCCACGCGAGCAAGCCGATGTCCTCCCACCGTGTCTCATCTTCCCCCCACAGGAGCCCTGCTCCTGCTCCATCCTTGCACCATTATATGGCTGTGCAACACTGAGGGGCTACCTCCACCCACAAGACAAGACTGCTCTGTCCTGCTCTAAATGCTCATGAACCACCCAGCACGCTTCCAGCTTCTGATCTCGGTAGCCTGTGGGCAGGAACAAGAGGGCTCCCTCGGCTCCCAGCGCTGCCAGCTGCTGCCTTCGGTCTGGGCATGGTGGATTTCACCGAATAAGTCACACTAACCCCATCTCCTCTCCCCCGAGCAGAGGTTACAGAGAAATAAAACTGAGCTTTGTCTTCTAGACAGTCAGACACTTTCTCCATGAATGTGCTACCAGCACGGGCAGGCTTGCCCTTTAGACACAACACTCAGATGACTTTCCACATGCGCGGGCACCAGATGGTCTCACTGCTTCCCCAGTATGGCTGGGTATATGCTGCTGCCTCGGCAGGCACAAGTCCTTGCCTGCAGGAGGTGGGGGCACTCCGAGGAACTCGCAGAAATATTTTCCCACCAGTAGCTGTCGGCCTGAGCTAATGCAACATGACACATATCTCGCTATGAACAATGCGCTGACATTCAGAGCCTGCTCGCCATGTTCCAGACCACGCCATTGTCACTGCAGTGTGATCGCAGGCAGGGGGATACATTTCCCCTCTGAGCTTGTTTCGAGCACCTTTTTGAGGTGCTGGTGCCGTGGAAGACCTGGCATTCCCTCCACGAGAAGCTTTGTTACAGGTAGCACAGTGCCTGTGGCAATGTCAGCTGGAAATGAGGGCAGAGAGCAAGGCAGCGCTGCCTGAGCAAGGAGGCTTCTGGCAAAGCCACTCATCAGCATCCAGGCACACCGGCGGCTTCACATCCTGCAATGACTGTCCCAGCCCCTACCGCATCTACTGTCGTCGCTGGAAAAGGTGCTGCTAAACACTGGAGCAGGAGTCAGCCACGTGTGCTGACCATCCTCAGCCTTAAAGACAACCCTTCCACCAACAGCACGCTCTAGGAAACGGCTCTGGTAGCTACCACCGCAATGCCACCAGGAAAGCAGATGAGAAGTCCCTGGGACAGATCCCGCCCAGGCTGCAGGTGGGGAAAGGCAGGGAGCACGATGGGGAGCGTGGCTTGGGTGCCAAAACCCTGACTTACAGGCCCGTGCCCTGCTTACACAACAGCGTTATACAACACGGCACTTCAGCAGATTGCATAAGGACGGGACGGGCACACCTCGAAACCCCAGAGCTGGCGGCGTGCTGGGACAGCAAATCCACCGCTGGTCGCCCAAAAGCACGTTCCCCACCGCACTGCATCCCCACTGACCCCCTCAGGTGGCTCCTGGGGGGAGGCAGCCTGGCACAGCCCGGCACGGCTCGGCACAGCCTGGCACGCCTGAACACCAGGCGGCAAGAGGAGCAGCTCCTCCACCATGTGCTGCAAAGAGGCTGATCTGACCCCAAATCACAGGACCAGGGGAGCTCCTTCTTCTTGGACAAAGAAAATGTTTTATATTCTAGAGAATTTAGAGACCAGCTGGAGGGACGAGCAGCAGTTTGACGCAATCTGCAAATTTCAGCTTGGTGACAAAGGCAGCACCGTGGTCACCAGCAATTCATAACTTCTACTCTGAGCTGCTGCAAGAAGGAAAAGCACAGTAAGGTGCTGCCATACAGCAGGTGTGAAGTTCTGGTCTCTGTTTCAACAAAATCCATTCAGTACATCCCAATGTGTAAAAAACCAAGCATCTACCACACCACATAGCACATGGAGAAGGCTGCTGGGAAGGATAAGGTTTGAGTTTCTCCCCGGCTGCTAAAGTTTCCATTTTCTGCACCCGAGCAAGATGCCTGCAGCCTGAGCGAGGATTTACGACAGGGTAGGCTTCAGAGTCCCTCTGCTTCTCAAGGAAATATCAGGAAATAAAAGGGCAATTGCATTAGTCAGTCATCAGGAGTTCAGGGTTTCTGCTTGGTTTCAGATGACAGCAGGTAAAAAAATCGCTTAGCTGTCTGGCTGCAGCCAGCGGTATCCGCACAGGGCCGGTCAGAGTCCCCTCTGCAACGTGCTACGCACACCGCGCACCACTCTAACTCAGCGGCCACACAGGAACACTACGGCAACATGCCTGTTTTCTGGTAGCCACCAAGATCAAGTTCAGGTAATTACGACAGGGCTCTCCCTCCCCAGCAAGGTAGGGCAAGTCCTGGCACACACCAGTGACTCACCCTGGGCTCTGCTCTGCTCCAGCAACTGTTGTCTGCGCAGGGGGAGGATGGAGCGAAATGAGACACCTGAAGGGTGCGAGTGTGCCCATGGAGGTCCTCCCCATCTGTGGGCTGCCATGGGCACAGCTGCATCTCTACTGAAAACTCCCACTAAGATGAGATTTGCCTTTCACAACTGCATCCCACCAGCAGCTCTCAAGCTCTCAGCTACCAGTGAAACCAGCCCCTCCTCTGCCTGGGCTCCCCAGTCCTTGATCTCAGCTGTGGCAGAAGCACCATCAGCAAGGCCACGAACTTCTGAGTCCCAGCCCCTGTCTGTTGCCCTTCAGCCTGCTCATCAGGATGGCCATCGGCATCATCTGTCAAGAATGCCTTTCAAGGTTACATTATCACCAAATTTCATAATCAAATTCCATTTTTTCTTGCAACACAATTAACCAGACCCAAGACTAATCCTTGAAAAATCTCACTAACATCCTCCTTTCATCTTCCTTGTGCCACACAGCCAGTTTCACCCACAGTGCTGTCCCCACTAACCTGTTCCTTACCTCATGTAACAACCCCTAAAAAGCCACTGCAAACTCTTTCAACAAAAGCTGAGGTAGCCAAATCCAGCTCCTACTAGCCTCTTTTCCTCTCCTCCCCCAGATATTAATTTCATACTTGAAACTACTAAAGTTGGCTGAAAATAATGATAACTGACAGATGCTGGGTTAAATAGGCCACAGTCTTTCCCTCGGGCCTAATTTAGACCGGATATCAAAATGATATAAAATATCATTGCTTGCCTTCACTCCATCAGGACATCTGCAGACAGACCGATATTAACTCTTTCCTAGGAGTGTTTTGTTTGCACCATCACCTTGGAAGAAAAAGCATGCTTTATGTAGCCGCCTCCTGCCTTAAACCCAAGCTCCAAGGGAGCTCAGGTGCTCCTCAGCAAAGACACTGAAGTTCAAGCTCAGCTCAGCACCAGGTGTTGGGCAAGTCACAGAGGCCTGAACCTTCAAAGGTATCCGAGCACCTTGCCACAATGCTGTCAAGGCAAGCTGTTCAGTGTACGTAGGGCTGTGTGCCAACAAATAGCCCACAGCAGGAATAACAGACCTTGAGAAGGGTTTCAAAATGATAAAATAGGAGGAAGAGGAAAATGGGGTATTTTACACCCTTTTCCAGACAGATGTTTCATCATTACACTTTTTTAAAGTAAACATCATCGGCGATTCCAGAGCTAAAATGTCACTGTACTTCAGCAAGACAGGGCACCACTTCTAGCTACCACCTTGTGCTCCACTATCTAAGCATTAATGACAGTCCTGCACCATGCACTGGTTTTAAAGGCACACTGGATGTAAGCTGATGCTGGACATGGGGCAATCTGGCAGTCTGAAGAGAGCCCAGAGCTGCTCTCGTCCTTATCAGCAAAGAGCCAATGCTCATATGTCTGGCGGGTTTCCTCTCAACTAACTAGAATTAGACATCTAAAAGCTGTCCTCAGAAATGGGTAAGTCACCTACCTCTCACTGGAGTCCCTACAACTGGCTTTAACCAACACCTGGTTTGAAGTTAATCAGGAAGAGGCCCCACCCATAATACCAAATTGCCAGCACCCTTAACCCTCTTACTGCCGGTCCCAGTCGGGCTGGAGAAGCAGGAGAGCCATCACACAGCAATCTGCAGTCTACTTCAGTAACATCTCATCCAGGGACTCCTGCGGGAAAGACCACCAGTGCCAGGTCACACGTGACATGTTCCTGTTCTTATTTTCAGGGTGACTCCCCACACAGCAAGAGCCATCGCAACTTCTAAACTTAAGAAAAAGCCTCTTTGTTGCACTGGTAGGTCCCCCAGCTGGTTGCATGTATCACCTGCACAAGATGCTGCTGGAGCTTTATCAGCCCTTGAAAGGGACAGCTGAGGGAGAGAGACATCAGGATAAAACCCAGCCAACACTAACAAAGCTCCACAGCTGTAAGCAGCTAATAGCAACTGTCCACTGGGTCACTACCTATGCCTTGCATGGATAAAAACGCCACTTGTGGGCAGTGGTAAAGAGGTGTAAGCCCTCACCATTCTCAGGTAGCATCCAGAGGATTTCTTTTGAAATGCCATATGGATTTGCTCTCAGCAGAATTCATGCCCTATCAGCTGCATGGAGATGCTGGGCAGGGCAAAGAGCTCACCTGAGCTCTTAACAGAGGAGCAAAGACACCACTGAGATACCATCCACTTTGGCTGGCTTTAAATAGGATTAAGCAGCATATAAGTTCAGTGCAGGCACTACGTGTGAACAGGGATCACTGTTAGTGCAGAGATGCCATGTGGAGAGCACAGGTGGGAAATCAGAAATGAAGAAGCCAATATAGTTCTGATGTTTCTAGGAGATCACCAAAGCTATTTCCTCCCATTTTTGTCTTACATGCTAGTTCTAATCAGAGAGGGATATTTTGAACAACAGCAGCAAAATCTTTTAAAAATCCTCTAAATCCATTTTCTGAGCCCAAGAAAGTCCAGCTGAGAATGCACTGCCGCATCCTAATTGCACTTCTTGGGTGGCTGAGCCTGCAAGGCACACATGGCAAGCGAGGATGGCTCAGCTCAACAGAGCACCTCATGCCTCGTTGCTCGGGTAAGTCCGTCATTCTGCGTTTGCACCACAGAAGGGAGGTGGGCACAGGCTGGAGTTCCCTCATTTCACAGGAGCCCGGCTGAGCAGCACGAAGGTCTGTCTGCAGCCTGACCCCCAGCCTGCGTCGTGGTGGGGACAAAGCACTTGGCTGGGCTCCAGTCCAGCCCTGCCAGCTCACCTTGGGTACCCACTGCCTTCAGCCCAGTTGCTCCAGGTTTATAACAGCACCAAAAAGGTCAGAATGAAATAAACAATCTTAGAAGTGAACGTCCGTGGGTATTGGACAGCTGCAAGCAGCATCTCCGTCAATATACACCAGCACGGTGACAGCACGGGAGTCAGGTCTAACCTGTGGCCACACAAAGGCAGAGCAGCACGTGGCTGCACAGCGAGGCACTCGCGCGTCTGACTTGGCAGGGCTCACCTCGCAGCAGCAGCCTTCAACGTAGCAGCCTTGCGGCCTCCAACCGATAACCCACCCGCAGCACCACAGCGTACAGTACAACAGAATTTTCACTGCTGTACTTAAGGACACATGCAGCTCAGATAACTTACGACATGTAATTAGAGACTGTATTTTAATGAATATGCACAAGGGGGCAGAGTCAGAGTTGTGCACCTGAGGTTAAGTTTTGCATATTTTAACTTTTCAACACCTAACAGTACAGTCTTGCTTCATTAACTTGACCTTCTGCATCTCATTTCCTAGGAGGCTTGTTGGTTTTGTTTCTCTTAAAAGGAAAAAGAAACATTACAGGAGAGTTTCCTTTGTTTCCATCAGGCACTCAGGATAAGGCCCACCGGGCACCCCTCACCCAGCCCCGCCATCCTCAGCGGACCGCAGCCGGGTCCGACCGAGCTGCTCGCAGCCTCCCCACCCCGCACCGGCGCGCACCAGAGGCAACAGTCCCATCCGCTAATAGAATGTCGGAAATGTCTAACTAGAAAGCCTCATTTTCAGCTGCTTATAGATTTGCCAAGGGTTAACTGATCAGACCCCAATTTTTGATGGCAAATACATCAGCCCGACTGAATATATTGATTTGAAGATTTAATTCAGAACCTCTTGGTTATTTCTGAAAAATATTTCTAAGCTAAACTCTCCATCTCTCCCACTCTCTTCACTTTACAGGGCAAAAGCATATTCCCGTGTTTTGAAAAAAGTTCAAGATCCAAGAGGACTAAGGATCCCTGGCAGGTTTAATACCAGCAATGGCCTTTTCCTGTCATGCCATGAAAAACTGCACAAACGTGCCCACTTAGTCTTCCAAAATCTCTTTCCCCTTCCTCGCCAGCTCTCAGATTTTAGCAGCTAAACTCCCCTGAGACCAATCCCGCTTTGAGATGCCCGAAGCAAATGACAAGCAGGGCTCACCCCACACTTGCACCCTGAGCTGCTGGAAGCATCCAGACCACCACATCAACGCCCTGACACATGATGGCCGGGGAAACGCGGACCGGTGCCGGTACCCAGCACCCTGGTGAGGAAGTCATCCTGCTGCCGGCAAGGGACAAGAGTCAGCCCAGAATCAGCCGCCAGCGGGCAAGCTACCCAGCTGACTTTCACCATCTTGACCACTTGCAAGCACATGTTGATGACTCTCAATCAGTCCATCCTGGACTCAACTGACTGGTGAATCTGTGATATTGGCAGAGATGAAAAAATAATTTCTTCTAACTTTGGGCACACTGAGCCAAAAAACAGGGAGGGAGGATTTTTGACCCCTACAAACCTAGCCGTGGCGTGCCAAACAAGACTTCAGTGAAGATGGTTGCAACGTAAGAGGGGAAAAAAAGCTTTGGCCTTGGATCATTTTGAAAACAGGAGTTTGATTTACAAAGATATCGCTGTTAGATAGTTACTGCACTAAACAACATGCAGTAAAACATTGCTCAAGTCAAACTAGCATCATTACAGCCACCTCCACTCCACACCCACCTGCAGCTGGCTGCACACTTGCAGTCCTCAGAGCTCTCCAGCTCCAAAGGCTCAGAGCTCCTGAGGTCTCAACGAAACCCACAGAGCTGGCCAAGACTGAAGAAAAAAGGCAGTGCTTTAAAGTGAAGCCGAATTCAAAGAAAATCAGTTCATCAGTTTTAAAGTTATAGATGTTAAACTCAGCAAGGGGACCATTTGTGCTCCTGTAGACTCATAAAACTGTATTATACGCTAAGTACTATGTTAAAAGGACATTATTTCTATGTTTCAAATCCAGCATTCAGAAAAGTTAGGAATGCCTCTGTAACCTGAATTTGACCTTCTTGTTTCTTTGGATTGCAACAGACTTCGGTTACACTGGTTTTCCTCCGAGAAGCCGGGGGCAGCCAGTGCACCGGGTGCTGGAGCTGCTCTGTGAATGAACTGGAGATGCAGTGTGCTGCATGCTGATGACGTTAAAATCCAGCTTTACCTGCTGGAGCTGGAAGGTGCACGTATGGGAGGAAAAAAAGGTTGTTTGGTTAAGGGAAGACCACGTCATCCATCCCGGAGCACTACTTGCTGTACTTACCGCTGGTGGATCTTGTGCATGGTGCTACCCAGGCGCAGGCGCCGGGTTTCTGAGAGCCCCACAGGGCTGGAGAGTGCGGGGCACCCCAAGGGCAGAAGGGGGAACGCGACAGCAGCCGGGGAAGCAGCTCGTTGCCTGCAGGGCTTCACTGGCAGGCAGAGCGCGACGGCCCTGCAGACCCAGCGGCTCTCCCCAGCCCCGCAGAAACTCTGCCCCGGGCTGGATGAACCCTGCTGCGCATCTGACCCACTTCACGGGCTGCGGGAAGAGGCAGGGCCGAGCCCGCCAGCGGACGGCACGCAGGAGCACCGGGAACGGCTGCACTGGCGCGCTGACGAACTGCACACTTAACTGGACACCGAACAAGGCTGACCTGTCAGCGTGTCAGCACGGGGACTCCTAATCCGAGTCTGTGTCAGGGACGGCCAACGGCCTAAATATAATTGCAGGGAGGCACATGCTCATGATCTGGCAGCAGAGATGCTGCTACTGATCTGACATGACAGAGCAGGGGAAGGCAGCAGCGGCCACCAGCACCAGGCACCAGATCCTCCGACCTGCCGCACAGAGAGGAGCCCCACAGCCCATGGAGCTGCCCCGTCTGTCCACCAGCCCCACACCAGCCTGCAGCCCCCCACTATGGTTAGCCGGGGGACAGGTCGCACCCCAGCAGAGCCCAAGCCCTTGCTACCATTAAGCTCGCTCTTTCAGGAGGCAGGGAAACCAGGGATGCCACAGAAAAGGGATTGCCTCAGTCCGTGGGCTGCCAGGCAGTATTTATACCTATTTTAGAGCAACAGTGGGGTGTACAGAACCCATCGGTCTGCCAGACGGAGCTCAAGGCCACCCATGCAGAGATGTCATGTTAAAGAGCCAAAGTGTGTCAGAGCCCCCAACAGTAGCTATGGTGTTTTTACTCACATATTAATAATTACACTGAGATTTGGAGAAGAAAATGGCATAGCTGTTTACTGGCATTGCTTTACACCCCATGACAGAGTGTAAAACGTACAAGACCGGTATCACCTCCACTCTCACAGCGAAATGAGAAATGCAGCCTCCCCCGAGACATTATGTGGAAAACACCACTCAGGGCCAGCTGCAATGGGAGGGAGAGGCAAGAGAGCAGAGATCAGTGCCCCAGGTTGTCCTGACTTGTGTGGACGGTCGCTGGGATTCCTAACATCCACAAGCAGGAACACAGTTTGCTACCTTACCCTCCAAACAAGAAACCCAGTTTTCTGGAAGCGGTATTATCTGCCAACAATTATTACGATGTGAAGTGCAGGGAACAGGGCACTCACCCCACGCCCCAGCCTCGCATCGCAGGGCTCCAACCAGGGCATGCTGAAGGGCGAACGCAAAGCTGATGAGACAGCCCACAGTCCTGAAGGGCACCGCTACTGAGCACCTTCCCGGCAGGAGAGCTTGGGGCCTGGATTTGTGCTTCCTACCTGGTGAGGCAGAGGCTCAGGTCGCACTGAAGCACAAGGAATAAATCTCTCCTGCGAAATGAAGCACTGTGCATTGCACAGCGGGATGTGCCACTGAGCTGACATATCACCACCAGCTCTCAGACAGCACGTCCATATGGCAGGCCGGCAGCATGCATGTTCTTTCACTTACATCTCCCTGAAGTTTTGATATCATACCAGGAGCTGCAGCAAAGCAGTTTAATGCCTAGGCTGATCATGCAGCAGGATCGTGGTGAGAGGGTTTTCCCCAGCAGCAGTACAAGCAGTGGTGAGAGACAGCATTACCCATTAACCAGGTTCTGCTAGGCTCAATCTAGAGACAGATGTCTGAGCAAAACCCCTCGCCTTACTCCAGCCCGTGCACTGAGGGGCACCCACACATACCCGCCCTGCCCCACGCACACCTTGCACACTCCCAGCAAAAGCAAACACAAGCCCACTAGCAAAGCCACGAGCAAGGTGGCTGTGTGAAAGGCTTCTCCCTCTCCACCAACGCCCAGGGTGCAGGCAGCCAACACGGGCTGCCCAGCCCGAGGGTGCTCCCACGGACACCGAGGAACAGATCCCCTGGTGTCCAGAGCGTGGGGCGCAGAGGGCCGGCGGGACAGGCAGCCCTTCCCCCAGAAGATGCCCACCAGCAGCTGGGTGCATCTCACCTCCATGTTCAGCACAGCTCCCTTGCTGCCCCCTTCCACCCAGCCCAAGGCAGGCAGCCCCATCCCTGGTTCCAGCCACGCTGCGGTGAGACTGAAGAGCAACGACCTGCTACACCACCTGGACGCTCACAAGTCTATGGGGCCGGATGGGATCCACCCGAGGGTGCTGAGGGAGCTGGCGGAGGAGCTTGCCAAGCCACGCTCCATCATTTACCAGCAGTC